>JAEUBA010000117.1:0-76738 GCA_018257865.1 Stereocaulon alpinum | reverse complement strand
ACTTATATAAAGAATTAGATAGTATAATATCCCGCTAGTTATATTAGATAGACTTACTTCTATCCTTATATATTTTACTTTAGGGGGGAGCTAACCCTTTAGCTTATAATTATAGTTATATAGCGCTACTTATACTAAAGGCTCGCCTAGCTACTTAGATAGGGGCTATCCTTTTCTAAAATACGCCTTCTAATTTATAACTTAATATATCCTTCTCTTAGTCCTATATACCTATTACCCTAGCCTTCCCTTAGGATAGACTACGCGTTAGTCTTAACTAGTAGATATATATTAAGCGTACGTAGATATTAGGTTTTTTAAATTAATAGCGGTAGTAGGTATTACCTATACTCTTTACTTATTAAGCTAAGATACTATACCTAATACTAATTCTTACTATCTAGTCTTAATTATAGGGGAAGTATAATAGTTATAGTAGAGTTAGGGTAGGTATTATTATATTACCTAAAAAACTCTATATAGTAAGTTCTTAGTAATTATATAACATCTTAATATCGTTTAACCTATAATATATTAGGGGAGATATCTCAGCTTTAAATAGGTATTTAGGTTCGTAGCTAGTACCGCGTATAGGTATATCTCTATCGCTAGCTACTTATATACCTTAATAATATATTTATACCTATAATAATTAAAGTACTACTTAGGGGTAGCTTCTCTTTTTTAGTAATTATAGAAGAGGAGGCTATTCTCTACTACTATTCCCTCTATAATAAGTTAGTTCGCTATCTTTAGACTTAAGACCTTAATTATTATTATAGAAAATCTCTTCTTCTTTTTAAGTATATCTAACTTTAATATAAATATAAGCTATTTAGCCTTTATTATCTTTAACTTTAAGTATAACTTTCTATTATTTTTCTTTAAAGTTTTAAAAATCTCTTATTAATCCTTTATATTTATTATCTTTTTTATTTTATAAACTACTACTATTACTATCTTTTAAAGGACTCTTATTAACTTATAGAACCTCTTTACCTATTTATTATCCTTTTCTAACTTTTCCCTAGCCTTTATTAAAGCTATTTAGAGAATAATATCCCCCCCTATAATCCTCCTTATTATAATAATCTCCCTAAATACCCTTCCTACTCCCCTAAATATTTATACTAGTTAGGGGAGGGTTATTATAGCTATCTATATCTTTTCGCTATTATTATTAATCCTAACTATTATTTACTTCGCTTTCTTAATATCTTCTACCTTAATATTTTAGCCCTTTTAGGCTATATAAGCTATATCCGCTTAGCTATTATTTACCCTTTCTATTAGGTAGTCTTTACGCGTTAACTTGCTATAGTACTCCTTTATAGTATATCTTTTAATAGTATTCTCCTATATATATTCTATAATCCTCTCTACTATATTCTAGAAGAAGCTTTATATAGTCTTATTTATATTTACCTAGAATATCTTTTAGACCTTCTTTATAAACTTTAGTAATACCTACTCTATAGCCTTTATATACTATACTCTTTCTTTAATTCCTTTCCTACCTTAAAGGCTTTATAGATCTTTAGTATACTTTTACTACTATCGCTATTACTCTATTATTATATTAGGACGCGTCTCTTATCTACCTCTACTATTAATACCCCCCTTCTCTCCTCCCCCCCCCTATCTTATATTATTTTACTAGGTTCGTAACCTAGTATAATCGCTCGTCTAGCCTAGTAGGCCTATTCGCCTATCATACTCGTCGTCGTCGCTATTATCTCCGTCGTCGCTATTATCTCAAAGATTTAGTAGAAGCTTAATTTACTAGAAACTCGGTATAATCGGAGCTTACTACTATATAAACTAGAAGGCTTTAAGTACCTATAATATATATTAGATTAGCTAGTTAGTAGTTATTAGCCCTATAGCTCCCGAGTAGGAGTATCGGGATTTCGCTATAGGGCAGGCTTCCTCCTTAGCAAAAATATATAACTCTTATATACTATACTTTTAACAAGGGCTTAGTAGAGATATTACTAGGGTATACTAGAGTCCTTAGAGTCTTAGGGTTCGGTAGTAATTAGTCTTAGTACATATAAACAAATTACTACTATTACTACTACTTTATATCTTTAAACAACTACTTAGTATACCTAGCTAGTATACTTTATCTTATAGAAAGCCTACTATAAAAGTAGCTAAAATAGTATAAAGTATCTACTATAAAGATAATTAAAATAATAAGGTAAGTAAGGTATATTATAAAGGTAGCTAAAATAGCGCTTATTTATTATCTCTAATATAGAGTTTATTTATATTTATTATTTTATACTTAGTAATTCTATCCTATCTACCTATAATTACGTACTTATTCTACTCTATATAATAATACTATATTAGTTACTCCCTCTTCCTTTTACCTAGTATTACCCTTAATCTAGTCTACTATTATCCTATAATACTAGTCTACTAAGAAAATATATCTCTATTAAGATTCTTACTTAAGTATTTTATTAATATCTCGTCCTTTATAATCTTTAATAGCGCTTATATCTTCTTATCGATATTATCTTATATTATTAGCTAGCGATAGAGATATACCTATACGCGGTACTAGCTACGAACCTAAATACTTATTTAGAGCTAAGATATCTCCCCTAATATATTATAGGTTAGATAATATTAAGATATTATATAGTTACTAAGAACTTACTATATAGAGTTTTTAGGTAATATAATAATACCTACCCTAACTTTACTATAATTATAATACCTCCTTTATAATTAAGACTAGATAGTAAGAATTAGTATTAGGTATAGTATCTTAGCCTAATAAGTAAAGAGTATAGGTAATACCTATTGAAATTCGGGTGTTCGATATCCCAAGGCTTAGTCATTAATGACTAAGGCTTGGCCCTAACCCTTATATATATCTCGCACAGTCGCACTTAGCTAGATAATCAAGTGTTCTACCTATTACATTTTAACAATACCTACTACTACTATTAATTTAAAAAAATCTAATACCTACGTGCGCTTAATATATATCTACTAGTTAAAACTAACGCGCAGTCTATCTTAGGGGAAGGTTAGGGTAATAGGTATATATAGCTAAGAGAAGGATATACTAGGTTATAAATTAGAAGGCGTATTTTAGAAAAGGACGGCCCTATCTAAGTAGCTAGGTAGGCCTTTAGTATTAGTAACGCCGTATAACTATAATTATAAGCTGAAGGGTTAGTTCCCCTAAAGTAAAATATATAAGGATAGATATAGGCTGCCTACCTATATAAATCTAATACGACCGGCGGGATATAAACTATCTAATTCTTTATATAAGTACCGGTCCCCTAAGCTGTATATATAGCCTTCCTTCTCTCGTATCTTTAACTAGTAAACTACTGAATCACTAAACCTAATACTACTACTATAGGTACTACTAAATACTACTAATACCAGCGCTAATAACTTAAACCCTTACGGGGTAACACCCCCCTATATTAATACAGCCTACGTTAAAGGAAGTTATAGGGCGTATAGCGCCATAATAAAATAAAGTTAAATAATAAGGAGTTATATAGTAGGGTCTCTAAGAGCTAAGTATAGTATAAAGGGTAGGTATAGTATAGATAGTTAATAGAAAATAGTATTATAGGACGCTTAGTATATATTATTAGATAATATATAGTAAAAGTTCCTAGTAATAAGGAGGCCTAGGGCTAGGTCCCTAGACCAAAAGCAATTATATCGTTAAGGATAAGCGGGAGTTTTTATCTAGGCAGTATACTATACTATAATATCCACCTATAAAATTCTAATACTATAATTAAATAGTTGACTACTAGTTAGATAATAGTCTTTATTTGGTTGGTATTCGGTTTATATTTGGTTGTGACAACGTTAGAATATCTCTTCCTAAAACCAATAACCGTTGCAGTTAGTAAACGGTTAGTAGACGGTTGGAAAGGTTAGTAGACGGTTAGAAAGGTTAGTAGACGGTTAGTAAACGGTTGGTAAACGGTTGATTAATAATTAATAAACTATCTAGGTATTACTAATATTACTAGATATTACTAATATTGCTAGTGCTACTGGATGTTACTGATCTGATATTGCAGGATATTGCAGGTATTATAGGTGTTGTAGGATATTGCAGGTGTTGCTGATATTGCTGGATATTGCAGGTGCTGCTGATGTTGCTGGATATTGCAGGTGCTGCTGATATTGCAGGTGCTGCTGATGTTGCTGGATATTACAGGTGCTGCTGATATTACTGGAGTTGCTGGAGTTGCTGGAGTTGCTGGAGTTGCTGGAGTTGCTGGAGTTGCTGGAGTTGGGGTTTTAGTTAGAGTTGCGCAACCGTTGTCTAATAGTTATAAAATTATTAATAGTTCTTACAGTTTTAGAACGGTTATATTCTAGTATTAATAGCGTTCTAGAACTAGTATAAACTTAAATTAGTTAAATAATTATATAAAACTTATATTATAACGAGATTAATTCTTAGTAAAGAGCCTATATAGTAGTTTCTCTTACAGCTAGGAGAGGTATACTACGTATACTATCTACTAGTTTTATAAATAATATAATAGAACACTCTTATTAGTATATATAAATACTAGAATAGGCGTATAAACTAATTAATTAATTAATTAAATCTTATATATTATTATCGTACAAGTATCTTTAAATAAAGACTAGATAATAGTAGCCCTTAGGTTATCTATCTAGGCTATCTAAACTTCTTAAACTATAATAATAGCCTAGAGCTACTCGTTTTATATTTTAGACTATTTATTTAAACTACTATAACTTTTAAATTATATCTAAAGCCTAGGGCTATTAACTTTATATTTTAGGCTATCTATTTAGACTATCGGGATTTCTTAAGCTATATCTATAGCCTAGGGCTACTACTTCTATACTCTAGGCTATCTATATAGACTACCGAGGCTTATTAAGTTATATTAATAGCCTAAGGCTACTGGCTTAGTATCTCGGGCTATCTACCTATTTAGGCTATCGAGGCTTCTCAAGCTACAATGATAGCCTAGGCTGAGTTCTACTCAACGCTCTACTAAGGTTGACCCAAGCCTTTATCGATAGCTCAGCAAAGAACATGATGCGAAAGCTCTTATACCATCATCTACGATATCTGAGTCAGAGCAGAACTGTTGGGCTGCGTATCCGAATTCCGACCCTTGTCCGCAAGCTATCTACTGCAAAGCATTCAGAGCTATCATCTACTACTGGCAGGCAAGCACCCGACCGGTTGCCGATCCAACCTTCAGCCCTTGCCCGAGGTGGAGCTTGAAGGCGTTATATCCGTGTCCAGTCGTCGGCGCTTGTACCCTGAGACAGGTGTCGAGACCGCCGTCTGTGTCATTCCCATCTGACTCTTCCCCACCTTCGCTGCCCTCGCCTTTTGCTCGAGCTCATAGATTGTATCATGGCGCTCAATCACCACTGGCAGTCGCTTGAGGATTCCCCACTCAAGAATATTGTGAGTGGGCCAACGCATGTTCTGCAACATATTTTCTCCCTTGAATCTTTCCCAATGCAGTTCGTCCATGTGATAATTGATGCCATCCTTGCATACTTCTGCCCAATGAACCCACCACTGCATCATCTCTGCATTCATGGTAGCGGAGTAAATATAGGTGTCACGATCTGGCCCCAGAGCCTCTTCCAATCGGCCCATTTTACGTAACAGGATGCGCGCAGCATTCACGATTGTTGCACCGCCGCGCTGAGCTTGATTGCGGGCTTCTTCCGTGCTTCCTCTGTCTGGCTTAGCTTCGAGCAAGAAGAATGGCCAGCTCATGCCGGGACAAACACTAATGAGCTCCTCCTTATCGGCGTCCATCTGTACTTGGTGAGGTGGCGTAGGGAGCTTGCTGGGATTGAAGCCCCAAATGCCGTGAGGAACCGTGTTGGACATGCCATCCTCTTTCAAGCGCGCTTTAATCTTCTCCTTGTCGAGACCAGACTGGGCGTACGTATGGGGCAGGTACTCTCGCTTTAACGGCTGATCGTAGAGGGCGACCACACCTTTCTGACTTACGGAGCACATTTGATACACATCTTCTACAAGCACCTTGATCTCCTCCTTGATGATGTGCTTCAGCATCTCTGGCTTGAAGGTACCTTCATTCTTGTCCTTGCAAAAGTCATACTTGGTGCTGAAGTTCTGAGCCGACGCTGCCTTCACACTGGAGTGTCTGCTCGACCGGAGTAGAGATGTGACATCTTCTCGAAAATCTTGGTAATCTTCACGATCGATAGTCCCAGCGTCCCGGAAGAGCCTGTGCCCTTTCATGCGTTGTTTCACCCACTTTGGATCAGTCGATATGTGTGATGCTTCGGAGCCTGTTATGGATTCATGGAGCGTTGACTCGGGTGTGGGAGCAGCAGGCACCGCGCGGGATTCGCCATTCGGTGTCTGAAAATGTCCGCTCTGTTCCATGACAGCGAGGTGTTTTTGTAGAAAACGTCTCTTTAGGGGCACAGGGATCGTACCTTCGTCACAAGCCTGGCGATCCGGTGAGTCGCTGCGTTTTCGCTTCCAATGCCTAGAGGTAGCGCTTCCAAGAGACGAAGTTGTAGTTGTAGATGTTTCTTGTACTGTTTGCTCAAGCCAGGTCTCGATGGATGATGAGGAGACTGACGCGAAGCTTGTACTTTTGATATTGTAGTCTTCAGAGTCGATTTGTAGAGGAGATGATTTGTCGGCTTGATTAGGTGATGACTGAGCGACGAAATGCAAAGCGCTAATTGCGTCAAGCTTTAAAGGCTTTACAGTGGATTCATGGAGCCTGCCTTGATCGGCAAAGAGGATGTCTTGAAGCTTGTTGAGTCTAGGTTGAGTGTCTTTCAGCTCTTGAAGATGATTGGGGCCCGTTGTATTCAACTTTGCGTGACTAAAGGCACTTTGGATGTCGAGATAAGGAGTAGAGGCGGCGCTGGCAAGGGGATCATGGGTTGGCTGAGTGATTGGAAGGTAAGACGTCAAGGCGTTGAGAGTGAGGTCTTCGATACGTGTGGTATGAGGCGGTTGTTTCATGAGGGAGCCAAACTGCATAGGACCGGAGATGTTAGCGAGGCTCTAGGAGTTGTAGACAGTCTGAAGTCGTATGTTCCAACCTCGTTGTGTTGTAGGATGAGACGTGAATTTTTATTCTGTGGGTGAAGGTGAAGGTGCGTCGAGTTCATTGCGCTCGTATTGTGCTTGTCTCCTCTGTTTAATTCTTTCACGTCAATGAGAGCACTTGAAGAGTGAGATTCTCGCGAGTTGCGTAAATGCGCCGACGTAAAATAGGAATGCTTGTTGCTTGCTATAGTCTTGTATAAGTTCCTTTTTTGGAACGCGTCCGCGTCTAAACTCTACGCGCGCGAGTCAAGCGCATTGGCACAGTCATTACCAGCCACGTCAGCCACTTAATACGCTTGTTGATGTCAATGTCTGCGAGGCAAGATATAGTCGAATGGATACAGTCTTTTACCACAGACCTTGCTCGAGGCGGCGGCAGAGCTGGATGACAGCGGTGTGGAATTCACTACGTGCATTAACATTCAGAGGACATCTGTCTGTGGACTGGTAGCAGCGAGATACGGTAAGACGGTGACTAATTCGGCTTCACTCTGTACGAAGGTAAGTGGAGCTCGCAACTACATCACTGCTATAGGCAGCGACCTAACGCTTATGAATACAGCGCTCAAGCATTTCCTTGACTTTACGAAGCCGCTTCTGCATTTTAATCAAAGCCCCTCTATCGAAGACATCAGTCAGGCCTCTTAATCGCGCCATCCTTCAGTGCGAACGCGACTGACGTCAGTCGCCTCCCATAGCGTTGTCGACCGAGGCAAACATTTCTTGGGCCGTGCAGGCAAGAAAAAGCCGGAAACCCCCTGGCAGTGAGCATTATGGAACATTTCTTTCTGCTGGATATAGAGCTCCCCGGTGTGATCGAGGTTTAGAAATTGAGAATCTTCGTCAGTCGTTGCTCGTTTGGAAGGCCATCCTCAGCTTTCCGCTCGTGGTTCACGCAAGATATATTGTGTCAAGATGCAGTGAGCGTAGTGTAACTTTGTGCCTTTGCAAGAAGTAAAAGATAATACGCTCTGCTGTCTGCTGCTCTTCCACCCTGAGCTTGCGCTCCTACTCCACCTATCTCCCGAACCCCCTTCGCAATGTCACTAGGCCCCAGTTGTATGCTTGGCATGACCCTACATCCAAGTCTACCATTAGTAGCATCATGACTTCTGTATCTTTCTATTGTTTTCCTAGAGAATCGATCACCCTTGGACGAGTTAATATCAACCTTGGCAATTACTTTTGTGATGAATCCTTACCCATTCAGTCAGAAGCAAGCCCGGGAGGCTTGCATAGACTCTCACTTTCGGCCATTGGGGTGAGGCCCGGCACTTCACCAGATGGAACCCTACCAGCGACGTGTTAGTAGCTCGTGTAGCCCTCTACTCTGCGAATGCCGAACCCGCAGCTTGGTCGAACGCGGCGCAGTTGAGTGTTCCTGAGCTCTGCATGTTGAAGGCGCCTCTCACCTGCGTCAAGGCAGGTAGCTCAGCGCTATTCTACGGACTCTACCGGCCACTAAGATAATTCTCTCAGCATACTACGTTGCGGGAGGGTGGGCGGACTTTTGAGACTTTATCGGACTGACGGAGTGTACTTGCAGTCCACACTCGCCCGATTAATGTCCACATAGCTCTGCCTCTAGATGGACTATCAGGAAACGTCTCGGTAGCATGGACGAAGAAGAAGCGTATGCGTTTGAAGTTGGGGATGCGGGTTTCGATCCCTGAAAAGAACACCTGTGTCCAGCGAGAGCTTATAATAGCTAAGGAAGCGGCTCTTATGGCCTTACGTCGATAACAACGATGTGGATACAACACATCACTCGTTGCTCTCAGAGCGCTCAGGAAATATATTCGGATTTCTCACTTAATGACGCGCTTTCCTTGCAACACATCTGGAAGCCTCTTATTGTAGCTCGGTACTCTACAACGACTTGTCAACTTTCTATCGTCCTATGCTCTGCCACCAAATGAATAGATAAGCTATCTCACGACATGATCGAGTTGTTGAAGATCACGCGTGATAATATCTGCATCTGGCAGTAGTGCTCGACTAAGATAGTCTCGTAGCTCGACATCAAGGGATTTAGTATTGGCTTTCGGTCTACGAACATTGGCTTCAAGATATCGATCTGGCATTCACACAAGCTTTCCCAGGGCGGACTCCTTGGATTTAGGCGGCAGGGAGATGGAGCAATATAAACGAACGAAAACCTAACATATCTGCTAGATTCCTCATATACTCCTTTCTATCTTATGCCATCTGCAAGCATCGATTATAACTTCTAAACAGATATCCTGTTATATTATTTTACCTACCTTTTGCGAGCAGATACACGCAGTACCCTTTCAATAACGTTTTAACCTCTATCGTTACTAACAATATCAATCAAAACCTCCCTTGACCAACGCAAGTCCTGCTTTATCAGCATAAACTTATCATCCTCTCAACAGACATAACCGCTGCTTCGGCACCCGTGAGCTATGAATCAGCGATGCTGGTGGAAGTTAAAACGATCCCTTGTATGAACCCGAACCCGAACCTGAATCCGATCCCTGTCTTATGAAGATTCGGAACTCGCCAACGGACCAAACCTCCTTACATAAAGAAGGGTCGCTGCATGCTAAGGTACCATCTAGGTAGTTGGGAGCAGTATTGTAGAGTACGTACGTCTCCCGATCAATGTCCCTAGTCTCAGCTATTCGAACTGGATGTCCCTACGTCCCTACGTCCTTACGTGCTTACGTCCTCGCGTGATAGGTTGGAAAAAGATAAAGAAGCAGCGAGTGAAGTCCTCTGAGCGCGTAGGTAGATACTCAGCGTGATGAGTGCAAGTGATGGATTTGGTATCTAGGTTCGGAATGAATAGACAAGATAATACTCAATTCCATAATTCAACTACCGATTCATACCATTTATATACTACAACCCGAACTCCTCCTCAATATCGATCCTTTCACCACCCCTACCTCCTCCTCCCTTACCAGTACTATCCTCCCCCCCCCTTATCTGTTACCCTACACCCTAGCTTCCTTGAACCCGTCAAGCTAAGCCGATCCCCTCTTTGAAAACTAGGTATAATAGGTACATTTTCCAGCGCAAGCTGCACTGTTTACATCTTGCTTGGTAGAAAGTCTGCTTCCTTGAATTTCGTAGATCTCTAAACGAAGCTCCACATACTCAGATTTAACCTACCTACCCCTACGACCGGGCGGCCGTCGAGACTAACCTCCTATTCCGGGTTCCGTATTTCCAATCCATCGTTCCCTCCTTAGAGAGGACCCCAAACCCCATCGCGACATGTAAAGGGTTTCAATTGCTGGACGTAGCTTGTATGAGCCGTAGTATGATACGCGCCCGCAGGTCCAAGTTCTCAGCGTAGGCCGAGAAGGCGCCGCAGCAGGCGGGAGCGTCCAACGTGTATAATATAGTAGCAGTGCGGACATAGCATTTGCTGTTACCAGCTTCTGCGTCTGCGATCCGTATCCGTAAACAGCTGTATACTAATCATACGCACGTATATGTCTATACGCCCCGTGCCCTCTCCCTCTTCCTTGCTCTCTTCTTCTTCTCCGCTGGTGATGGATACAGGTCTTGCGTGTTTCCCAACAGAAATTCAACCCCCACTAGAAACTATATCCTCCATAATATTTTGCTCTACCTCTTTGGCCTCAATGCAAGCGAAACGAGGCCGAAGAGCGAAAGGGCGACAGCCTATCGGGTGATATGGCTTGATGCGGCGTACTGTTGGCAGAGAGTATTAAAGGCAGAGGAATCGAGGGATGCAAAGGGGAAAGGAAGAGGTCGGCGTTGGTGGGTGTCCGGGGCTGGAGCTGCTTGTTGAGTTGGGGATACTTGTAGACGAGCATGTTACTGTAGCTATAGCTCACTTTATAACCATTGGCATTTGCTAGCTACTGGCTGCTGGCTGCTTAGGGGTCGTTAGTAGAACGCGATTGATGATAGTAATGACGTTTGGGAGGTTGGGATTATTTGTCCTCGTTCCTCTTTGCGAGTTTGCGACGACCGTATGCGGCGACCAGGTTTGGCTAGGAGAATGTATGTGAGCGGTCAAAGGTCAAAGGGAATATATACGGCTAGGGTTAGAGCAAGAGCAAGAGCACGATAATCCCCTACTCCTTCTACTTATCTGTACATTGGTACATGTCGCTTCACGCACTCATGTCCCGTATATAACCCTAATGCATAACCCTGACCCTAGATAATTAGCCTTAGGAAAAGAAGCCTTAGGAAAAGAAGCCCTAGGAAAAGAAGCCCTAGGAAAAGAAGCCCTAGGAAAAGAAGCCCTAGGAAAAGAAGCCCTAGGAAAAGAAGCCCTAGGAAAAGAAGCCCTAGGAAAAGAAGCCCTAGGAAAAGAAGTCCTAGGAAAAGAAGCCTCGCGAGATACCTCGCGAGATACCTTAACACCGGATTGCCAAGTCAAGAATACCAAGGCAATAAACGCAGATATTGTAGGCTGAAAATACTCCACACAATATAAAAATACAAAAGAGAGCTCTTTCCCCCAAACTCCTACTCTAATTCCTACTATCGGAATAATATTACTCCGCTCCGCAATAAGCGGCTTGGCGCTCGCTTCTAGATAAAATACTATAGCTTAGCTAGCTAGATTTAATTAATCCCTAGTTTACTAAGCCTAATAGACACCCTGCGAATTAGGTTATCTAGGGTAGGTAATAGGGGATTAAGCCTACTAATCGGTACTACCTAGCTGCTAGGTTCTACTAATACTAATTAGTTATCGACCTTAGATTAGTAAGGTAAAGAAAATTTCAACTATAATACTAAAACCTTACCTATAATACTAGGCCTCCGCTATAACGCCTAACCCTATAATAACGTAACTAGCTACTAAAGAGCTATAGGAGGTAATAGTTATATTAATAGGAGTCGTCCTTAATAACCCTAAAAAGACCTTAGCTAACGGCCTAGGACTATTCGTTAAGTATATAACGAATTTCTACTAAACCCTAGAAGAGAAAGGATAAGATCTATAGCTAACCTTTATCTAAGACTTTAATAATTAGGATAAGGCCTTATTTAAGAGGGTAAATAAAGCCCTAATATAGGTCCTTAGGAATCTACTTTACGACCGCAGCGTCTTTATACCTAAGGATAAGACCTCCGTCTATATATATATATAGTAAGGCTAATAGACTAACTAACCTACCCTAAATAGCCTGCTAACGTACTAAAGCTAGTAAGGAAGTCTAACGTTAACCCTACTAATAACTCTAATACGCCTAGTACGCCTACCCTAAGTAATAATTTCAATACGCCTACCTTAGGAAATATCTCTAATATACCTAGTACGCCTGCCTTATTTAAAATCGAAATACTAACTAGGACTGCCCTAATTAATGTTAAAATGTAATAGGTAGAATACTTGATTATCTAGTTAAGTGCGACTGTATAAGATATAAATAAGGGTTAGTGCTAAGTCTTAGTTATTAATGCTAAGGCTTGGTATACGAATACCCGAATTTTAATACTCCTACTCGAATATAGTACGCTAAATACTAGATAATTAAATTATAGTCCGCTAAAACGACTAATTTACTATACGCTAGTTACAACTGCTTTTTACCTTAAATACCTAGTATTTAGTAGGATAGTAGAGCTTATCTTTTACTATTACTACCAAAACTTTCTAGAAAATAATAAAGTATAATTATTTAAATTTTTATTTTCCCTATCAGCCTATATATACTAATTTCTTACTAATAAGTAGTTGGGTAGTATATAGGGTTAATAGATACTATAAAGTATAATAATAGCTCTAAGGATAATCTAGGTATAGTAGGCCCTATTTAAGTAGTATTCGCGCGCGATCCTTAGGGATACTCCTACTAGGTCTAAGTAGCTACTCCTACTAAATCTAGGTAGCTACTCCTACTAAAGCTCTACCTTAGGCGATATATTCTAAGCCTAAGTTATTATAGAACTTTACGAACTTATCCTTATAGAGGGGTTTAGTAAGCCTATTAGTAACTTAATACTTAGTAGGTATATAGCGGAGGTCTACTATACTATTAGTAACTTACTCCCTAATAAAGTAGTAGTATATATCGATATACTTACTATAAGTATAGAATTCCGGATTCTTTATAAAGGCGATTACGCCCTAATTATCCCTATAGATAATTACCGCCTAAGGTTCCTAGCTACTAAGCTTAAGCTACCTTAGTAGGTTTTAAAGCTATACCGCTTCCTTAGACGCTAGGGTCTAACTAATATATTCAGCCTTATAGGTGGAAAGGGCTATAATAGGTTATTACTTAGATAACTAGCTAATAGCCCTACTACCTATATTAAAGATATACCTTAAGGTAGATTAGCGCGTATTATAGTCTCCCGCCTAATTAGAGTTAGTATAGCCTATTAGTACCTAAATTAGTCCTAAGAACGTTAATTAATATTTGGTTATTAACTTAAGATATTAGAAGATTCGTTTAACTATACCCTAATAAGCTTATATTAGGTTTATACTATAGCGGCTAACTACTAATATAGGGTATATAATATTAGGTTAAGTCCCTAGTATTATATATATTAGCGACCTAACAGCCTTCTAATATAGTAGTCGGTCTTAGGTATTAGCTTAAAAACCGTTAGGAGCTTTTTCTAGATAGTAAGTTATCTCTATAGGGGTTATAGTTTCTTTATATTCTTAGAGGCTAAAGTCCTAAAGTACTTTCTTAATATAGGCCTCTTAGCCTAGTCGTAGTGTTCGTTATTAGCGGTTCTAAGTAACTATTATCCCTAGGTAATAGCTATATAGCCTAAGATCTATTATATAGAACTAATAATTAAAGATATCTTTAACCCTCTAAATAGCTTCCTTACTAAGGCCTATAATTAGTAAATTATCTATATATAGGGTAATTAGCGTCCTATCTTTAGGGTTAATAAATACGCTTAAGTTAGCTTTTAATAGGACTACGCCTAATTTAGCGTTTATAAAGCTAGCGAAGGTATTATACTATACTTAGGGGGATTATTTTAGGCTGTATAAGGCCTTATTTAGGCGGTAAACTTTTACCTCCTCTTAAATAAAACCTTTAGGCTATTTTATAAAGATCTCCTCTTCTATATCCTTATAGAGGAATACTATTTTAACGTCTATCTACTTTAGGTCCTAATCTATAGCGGCGGTAATTATAAATATAGCCTTATAGCTTATAAGTTTAACTACTAAGGCGAAAGTTTTATTATAATTAAAGCCTTCTTATTACTTAAAGCCTTAAATAACTTAGTATACCTTATAGCGTATAATTTCCCCCTTAGGGCTATATTTTAAGGTATAGACCTATCTACCCCTAAGAACTTTCTAGTTATCTAGGGGTAATATTAGTATCTAAGTATTATTAGCTATAAGGGAGTTAAATTCGTTATTTATAGCGAGCTCCTACTATATTTTATATATATTATTAGCTATTACTTTAGTATAGGTTTTAGGTTTATAAGGTTCCGCTAAATTCGCCTAAGCTAATAGAGAGATTGCTAAGTACCTATAGAGAGGGTCTAGCGAGAGGTTCTATATATTAGGAATATTAAGCTTAGAGTATATTACTAATACTTAAGTTATCTCTCGCTCTTCTATAGTACCTATTATTATTAGTAATACTAGCTATAATAGGGCTAGAGAGCCTAGTATTAATAGTAAACTTAGGCTTAGAGAAGGTAATACTTCTTTAGAAGATATAGGAGGTAAGGGAGGTAATTCTCCCCCTAAAGGAGGTAATTCTCCTAAGGATTCTTAGTTAGATAATTATACTAGGGATATATTAAAGTTAATAAGATTCTAATTCCTATTATATACCTCCCCTAAAGTAAAGGTTTATTAGTATTTAGTTAGGGGCTCTTTACCCCTATAGAAGTAGGGCCGTTTCTCTTAGATATAGATATTAACGGCGCGGATAATAGCGCGCTATTTTAGTAATTATAAGCGAAAGATATAGCTATCCCCTTTATATCCTAAGAGGAAATAGGTATTACTTTTATCTATAAATTTCTTTTAGAGGCGGTTTCGCGCTTATATTTTAGAGCTAAGGGTTTAAAGGTACCTAAGATAGGGCTTCTACTTATAGAAGGCCTTATATAGGGTCTTTCTAAGCTTTATAACTAAGCTTTAGACGGTAAGGTAATTAGCCGTTTTTATAATTTTAGGCTAAAATAACTTATTAAGCTTAGAGCTTAATAGTAGAGGGTAAGTATATCTAATAAGAACTTACCTAAAATATTTAGTAATCCTATTTTATTCTAGGTTTTTAGGTACTATAGGCTTATAAATAATCCCTTTAAGGCTAAGGTATTCTTAGAAAGTTCCTTTAATATATTCGCCCCTATTATCTATATATAGGCGTTAGATTAGGCGCCCTATTCGCTTATACTTATACTAAAACCGTCGGAATAGATCGCTAAGCTCTGATTTATATTTTATATAGTAGACTTCGGAGTAGTAGGTAAAGTTATCTTTAAAGGTAACTACCTATTTACTACCGTTAAAACTAATAGGCTTAATAGGCCCTATAATATTACTATAGATAAATTCTATTAGGCGAGTTCTAAGCTTAATAAAGTCTTTATATAAGGTAGACTAATAGCAGCTTAGAATATAGTATTTATAAGTTAATTTATCTAAGAATTTCTTTAAGAAGTTTACTTTAGTAGCTATATTAGGTAGCTAATCTATATTTTATTAACCTATATAACCTATATAGGCGTACTAAAGCTAGTAGATAGCGTCTAGAGGTATACTATATATATTTAGTATAAGTTATCCCTAGGGAAGTTCTAATATATAGAGGCTAAATTATCGTTTAGCGATTATATTACTAAGCTTAGGGTATAAGATTATATAGTTATTTTTAGCGAATTTAATACAGATTCTAATATCTATTAGCTAGGAGCCTAAGAGGAGGTTTACCCCTAACTTAGGTATATAGAGGATATTATATAATAGTATATTCTTCCTTAGGTATAGGATCTTTACTATTCTACGCCTAGTTAGTTTAAGCTATACCCTACTAATTCCGGTAATTAGAGTACTAATAGTAGGATTAAAGGTTATAAAGTTAGAGCGCTAGTAGAACGAGTATTACGTATACCTTATATTAATAATAGTTAGGCCTAATAGATTAACTTCTAGCGTTATTACTACTATATATCTAATATTAATTATAGGGACCCTATTTATACTAGCGCCTTAAATATTAAAGTCGCTATTAGTGGTAAAGGTCCTAAATATTAGTTCTTTAGTAGGGCTATTATTATATTCTAGCTTCTATTTCTTAAACCTTTCGTCTTTAGACTTAAATTTCTTAGACTTTATTTCAGGGTAAAGCTACTAATACTTTATAATTAAATAGGTATCTTTTCGCTTAAGCTTCTTATAGTAGGGGTAGTATTCCTAAGGCTTATTATTTATAGAGTTATAGTCTTTTATAGACCTCCTACCTATAAATATCGCTAGTCTAAAGTACTTATACTACGCTTAGATTTATTATTCCTTATTAGTAGCCGCTAGGGAGACTTTATTAAAGTTAACTTAATTAGCGCTAAATAGGGCGTAGCTTTAAATATAAGTTATTTTAAAGATATTATAAGCTTTACTAAGTCCTAAGAGATAGAGGTAAATTAGGTATAGTTTTAGTAGGGCTACTTTAGCGTTAAGTTCCTTAAGTTTAGTATTAACCTTTTAGAACTTTTAGGTATATTCGGTAATATCCTTAGAGGATTCTAGAGAGGTTAAATAGAGGTATTATACTAATTTAATATAGATACTAGTTCCTTTTAGCTTAAAATTTAAGAAGACTTTAGTTAGAATCTTATCTACTATAGTAAGGTTCTTTATAATCTTTTAGGCGTTAAACCTAAGTTAGTTATAAATTATAATATAGGCTTTTACTTAGGTTTTAGTAGTAAAAGGCTTTAAGTTATTAAGTATAAGCTAATTATTTATCTCCTCTACCTACTAAGAGTACCTAAAGTTAGACTCTAAAATAGAGATAGAGGTAAGTAGGAAGCTTCTACTACTACTATAGGATTCTTTAGCTACTATAGTAAGTAGTAAATTCGCGCTACTATTATAAGATCCTTCAGCTACTATAATATCTACTATAATATAGGTATTTTTAAAGCTCCGCTAGTAGTAGGAGTTAAATTAGAAGAAGAGGTTTATAGCGTAGGCTTTAGAGATCTTTAAGTTAGTAGGGTCTTTTAGGGATAAGCGGTAGTTATCTCTTTATACTATTATTTCGCTAGAGGAGGACCTAAGGAAGCCTAAGGTAGTATATATTTAGCTTAAAGGCTAAAGATATTAGTATTACTAAGAGGTTTTAGGGTTAATTTACTAGCTTTAGAATTAGAGTTATAAGGAGATAGGGACTATTCTAAGGGTATATAATTAGTATTAACGTAGTTAAGAGGTAACTTATTAAATTAGATTAGGTCCTAAAGAAGGTATTAAAAATACTTATATTTAGAGCGGTAGTATACTTAGGTAATAGTATTTATATACTAAATAAGGTTTAGATTAGTAGTAAATAGTATTAAATTAGAAGATAAAGAAGATAATAGACTTCTAGCTAAGCCTATAGTAGATATCTTATAGATATCTCCTAAGGATCTTAATAGGTATTTAGTAGCTAGGGTAATACCAGCCTCTAACTTATTAGGAAAGGTAGTAGGGGATACTAGTCTTTAATAATAGCTAGGGATACTAGCCTTTAGGAAGAAATTAAGGGGTTAGGACCTAGCCCCCTTAGTAATTAATAATTTATCGCTTTCTAGCGTCTAAAAAGTCTTATTTTTAATATAAAATTTAATAATTCTACTTATATAGGTTAGTATTCTTACTATAGAAGCTAGATATCGCTTTTAGGGGCTTAGCTTTAGAGTTTATAAATACTTACTAAGGTACGCTAGAAGGGATTACTTAGTAGTACTTATTAGCGTACTTTTTAGTAGTAATAACCCTAGAAAGAATAGAATAGCTAGGAGTTTTTAGCCTCCTCTTTTTAGTTAATTATTATCGCTATAAGTTAATCTTATAGTACGAAGATTAAAGAGTTATTACCTTAGACTAAGTATTAGAGGTTTAGTATATATATATATAGCTTATATTAGGGAGGATTTAGTAACTATTTAAGAGGAATATAATTCTAGAAGAAGAGCTATTCTAGCGATACCTAGCGTACTAGGCTTATAACCTATTAAAATATAATAGGTAGAATACTTAATTATCTAGCTAAGTGCGACTATATAAGATATAAATAAGGGTTAGTGCTAAGTCTTAGTTATTAATACCAAGGCTTAGTATACGAACACCCGAATTTCAACAATTAACGGCGTTAAGATCTATAACGCTATCGCTAATTACTAGGAGTAAGGCCTTTCCTAAGAGCTCACCGCGTTAACTAAGCTCTATACGGAAGAGATAAAGTATAATAGAAGAAGCGACTCCTTTAACTATAAGCTAAATATATTCTTAACTACCGCTTCTAACGCTAGGATACTATTAACTAAGCTTTATATAGCCCTTTAGTATATACTTAGTAGTAATATACTTAATTTCTACTTTAGTAATTAGTCTTCCTTTTTAGTAATAAACTTAGACTTACTATAGCTTACCTTTAAAGGAAACTTTAAAGGAAGAGAATACTAAATCGCCTGCTTTAATAAATAGAATAGCGTATCCTTATAATAATTTATTAACTATAGTAAAGATAAAACCTTAACGGAGTACCTAAATACTATAATATCGAAACTAAGAGAGCTATAATATAGCTTAGACGAAAGCCTTTATAGGGATAGCTTTATCTACTAGAAGATAATTACTACTTATAAGTCTATACCTACCTACGAGATCGTCTACTAAAAACTACTAGATACTATATAAAGCCTTATTTAAGACCTCCGATTATCTATAGCCTTATAAGACCGTCGCAGCCTTATATCGCTAAGTAAAACGATATATACTAACCGCCGCTACCGAAACTATAAATCTAGTAGTCGTAACCGCGAATCTAGTAGTCGTAGCTAATTAAGATATCTAAGTAAGCTAAGATATAACTCTAATAATTCTAGTAATTTAATAAATAAAAAGCGATACTTTATCTATAAGAAGGAAGGATACTAGTTAACTAATTACCCTAAGGAAGAATACTAACGTAGCTTTAAGTAATACCTTACTAACGTTAAGGGCGAAAGGGAAGGCGATAGCGAAGGTAGTACTACTAAGGAGGATACCGCTAATAATCTACCTAACTAAGGTAACGGTAAGGTATTTCTAATATTAATAGGTGTAATTAATAGTAAGGCTATATACTAAAAGCTAGCTAATCAAGCGACTTTATATACCGTTACTAAGGTACTATCTATCTAAGATAATATTAATATTGATATCTAGGGAGAAGTAACTTACCGCCCCGCTAAAAGATACGGCGATAGCTACTTCTACGGCCTTATAATTAATATAGGCGTTGCCTATAACTCCTTAGTAGGCTATAATTAATATTTAGCACTACGGCGTGAGTAAGACGTTAATATTAACACTAATAAGGCTAGTAGCGCTAGGTTTAAATTCGGTATTAGTAACGCCTTATTAAAAGGTACTATTACCGTCGATTTACTAATTAGTATTATCGAATTCTATATTATTAACGCTAATATACTATTCCTTCTCTGCCTACGAGACCTTAACTAGGCAGGTTTTTATTTTAATAACCTTACTAATTGCCTAGTTAGTAGTAATAGATAAGTCCCTATTATAAGGCTATACGGTTACCTATTCCTTATATAGGGAACGTCGCTAGCAAACGCCTATATTAACGCCTATACTAATAACGGCGTTATAAGTAGCTAATTAATAGAGTAGGATCTTCGACGTCTATACCGCCGCTTCAGCTACCTATCGATAATACGCTTAGCACGCCTGCTAAAGCGCTTTAGCTACCGTTTCGACTAGGACGCTATCAACCGACTTAGTAAGTTCTACTTAACTTGCTAGAAATATAGAAGATCGCTAGGAAGGTTTAAATTTACTATTAAAAACGACCTATAATTTAATTATTTAGTAATAATTAATATTATATATCTAGATAGCCCTACCGCCTCGGTCCTATATATAGTCGACGAGGCTATACGCTTCCAAACCGCCCGCTTTCTAAAAGATATTTTAGCGGAGATAGTCTAGGATACGCTAAGGGCCTACTAGATTAATACTTATATTAGACTACTAGATATACTAGTCTATAATGCTAGTAAGTAATTTATTAGTACCGAATTCGTCTCTAAGGTAAAAGGGATAGTAATTAAATTAAAATACGTCCTAGTTAAAGTATACTACTTAATTAGTCTAGTTAAATACTACTACGTACCTCTTAGGCGTGCTTATAATATTATCTAAAAAGACTTACTACTACTAGGTAAGTAATTCGTCTTATAAATTACTATTAAGGTAATTAATAATATAGCTAGACCTAATAGGCTAACTCCTACGCTACTTCTATTTAGTATATTTCTAAAGCTTACTAAATTAGACCCTATATACCTATTAATTACGGAGAGAGGTAAGGCTATTAGACGCGTAATAAAAGAAGCGTTAGAATTATTAGTAAAAAGAGACGTTACTAAAGCCTTACACTACTATAACGGTCTATAAAGCGACGCTATCCTAGACGCTCCTATTAGTAGTAATATCCTAGTCTAGCGAAAAGGTAAAGGATAGAAAGGGCCCTACTAACTACTCGCTATAGATAATTAAACCTATATAGTTAAACTCAGCAGCGGTCCTATAATATTTCGAATTATCTTAGTTAAGCCTTACCTAGTTAAATTAATTAATTAAGTACCCCTCAGCTAGCCTACTATAACTAAAGTAGACCTACCGACCGAAGAAGCTACTGCTATACGTTAGAATCCGTAGCGATAGTAATACCTACCTACCCGCTATACTTACCTTACTAAAAAGGAATAATTAGATATCGAGCTATTAATAAAGCTATAGTTAGAAGGCGCTATTCGCTTACTAAATAGCCTATTTATTAACTCCCGCCGAAAAGAAATCGACGGCCTTATTGCTAAAGGAGTCTTTAAGTATTAACTCTTAAGCGTGTGCGCGTTATAGCTACGCCAACGCGATGATATTAATTAGGGTCTAGGGGCTTAGTAATAGTATTACTACTTAGGACTCCCCTATATTTTAGGGATCTTTAGAAATTAGTTCTGCTACTACTCTACTACTAAGTAATATAATTATATCTATTACTTAATACCTAAATCTAGTAACTTTACGTCTCTTATACCTTAGTACGCTAGCTTAGAGCCGGCGTTACTAGCCTTTATAGTTCTAATTTCTCTACCTTTTTAAGGGAGAGGCCTAGAGTTACTATAATATTAGGTCGGACGCGCGGTTATACTGCTATAACCGTTACTAACGCTAAAAAACCTAACGATATTAATAATAATAATAATCCTACGGAGAGCTATAGGACCGACGGAGAGTCTTAGCTAAATACCTCTAATTTAGATAATACTAATCTTAAGTAACGCTTATAAGAAGCCTAAGTAACGAATCGCTACCTAAAGTAACTACGTAAATTATTAGTATTAGAAGCTAAAAATAATATAATTTAATACCTTAGGTTATAGAGTACTATTAGAATACCTATAGGGATAGTTTAAGAGGAGGAATAATATCCTATTACCGCTATATTAGTATAATTAGTTAATATTACTAGCTAAAGGATTTCTTTACGTCTTATAACGCCTACCTTTAGCGCGCTTATAAACCTACCTATTAAACTCTAAAGACCTCTAGTACTAAAAAGTTTTCAGCCTAAGAATATATAACCCTATAAGGGAATTAGCGAGGGTAAATACCTATATTAGTTCGCTAATTTAGAGAAGAAGTTTTTTAAGAGTCTAGAGTACTTTACTACTAAACTATCTAAGATAGTCTACTATATAGACGCCTTAAAAGATAACCTAAATTCCTAATAGAATACCTACCTAAAGGACTATAGATAGGATAATATAATATTCGAATTCTTTAAGTAATTCTTATATAATTTAGTTATAGATCCTATTAACCGCCGTCTCCTCACCTATAAAAAGTTTAAGGAGGTAAAGTAATATTCTAACTAAAAAGTTACTATATTTAAGGCCTACCTAAAGGAGTTAGAAGCTAACCTACCGCCTATAGCCTTAAAGCTTAAAGCTAACCTCTTTCTAGCTAAGCTAAGACTAAAGCTAAAGAATAAAATCTTAAGTATAGGTAAGGTATTTAATAATAGGGATAATATTATTACCTAAGCTATTATATAAGAGAATACTATAGGGCGTAAGTATTATAGAGGCGGCGGCTTAAGTACTTATAGGAAATTATCTAACTATAGGGCCTCTAAGTTATAAGGGAGTTACTTATTAGAATAATAGATTTCTAAGCCTAATAAGCTAGGCCTAAGGGTTAATAGCTTATAGTTAGCGTAATATAAATCTTATTTAAGGAGTCTAAAGTAGAAGACTAATTTAGATTTAGTAACTAAGTTTATCTACTATTATTATAGGAAGTTAGGCTATATAAGCCTAAATTATCCTAATCGTAATAAGCCTATAACTTATACTAGTATTAGTATAGTATTAGTAAAAAATAATTAGCCCCTATAACCGCCTTAGAAGCGGGGGAAGAAACTTAAAAAGTAGAGGTAAGTCCTTCTATCCTAACTAAGGGTTAGATAATACTTAATACTAGCCTATAGTAGGTTACTACTTTACTAGATACTAAATTATAGCTTAATTTAATCTCTTAGAAGTTTATAGTTTAATAGGACCTACTACCTTCTACTACTAACTTACTACTATTAGAAGCTCTAAGTAGCTTTAGTATATATATTTATAGTACCTATTAATTTAAGTATATACTTATTAATAGCTAGGGCTACGGTAAGGAGTATAGTATACTTTTCTATACTATTAATCTTAAGGGTCCTAATATTATAGTTAGTATACTAAGGTTAAAGTAAATAAAGATTTTACTTAATCCTTTAATAAAGTAGTAGTAGTTTAAGGTTAATACTAAAAAGTTTTAGGTTAATAAGCCTACTATCTTTAGCTATTACCTTAAGAAGGAGCTTAAAGTTTATATAATTATATATACTACTATAGTAACTAATTACTTAGATAGAGGAAGCTTAGAATAGATTTTAAAGGAACTACTAAAGTTTTCTAATATCTTCTTAAATAAGAAAGCTAGAACCTTACCCTTATTAAAGGAAGGTAATTATATAATTAATATTAAGGATAGTAAGGAGCCGCTTTATAGGCCTTTCTATAACCTATCTTAATCTAAGCTAGTAGAGCTACGGTACTATCTTAATAATACGCTTATAAAAGGCTAGATATACTGTTTAGTTTCTTTAGCTAAAGTACCTATCCTCTTTATACTAAAGAAGGATAGTAGGCTATATCTTTATATTAATTATTAAGGGTTAAATATAGTAACTATTAAAAATTAATACCTATTACCTCTAATTACTAAGATATTAGACTATTTATATAAAGCTAAAAAGTTTACTAAGTTAGACTTAAAGGATACCTATTATAGGATCTAAATTAAAGAAGGTAATAAGTAGAAGACTATATTCTATACCCGCTATAGCTACTTTAAATACTTAGTTATACCTTTTAGGCTCGTTAACGCCCTAGCGACGTTTTAAGCGTATATTAATAAGGCTCTTATAAGGTTTATTAATATTTTATATATTATTTATTTTAATAATATCTTAATTTGGCCAGCGATGGAGACACACCTGTACGCGGTGCTAGCTACGAACCTGAATACCTATTCAGAGCTGAGATGTCTCCCCTAATGCATTACAGGTTGAATAATATTGAGACGTCGCGTAGTTGCTGAGAACTCCGTGCAGAGTTTTTCGGGCAACGCGATAACACCTACCCTAACTCTACTATAACTATTATACCTCCCCTACGATCGAGACTAGACAGCAAGAATTGGTATTAAGTATAGTATCTTAGCCTAATAAGTAAAGAGTATAGGTAATACCTACCCAGCCGTTAATTCGAAAAATCTAATATCTACGTGCGCTCGATACGTATCTACTAGTTAAGACTGACGCGCAGTCTATCCTAGGGGAAGGCTAGGGTTATAGGTATACAGGACTAAGAGAAGGATATACTAGGTTATAAATTAGAAGGCGTATTTTGGAAAAGGACGGCCCCTATCTAAATAGCTAGGCGAGCCTTTAGTATAAGCGGCGCCGTATAACTATAATTATAAGCTGAAGGGTTGGCTCCCCCCTAAAGTAAAGTATATAAGGATAGAAGTAAGTACTATCTAATATAACCGGCGGGATATTATACCATCCGATTCTTTATATAAATATAGGCCTCCTAGGCGGTGTATATAGCTTCCCCCCTTTCTCGTATCCTTAACTAGTAAACCACCGAACAGCTAAATCCGGTACTACTACGGATACTAATAAATACTACTAATCAGCGCTAATAACTCGAACCCTTACGGGACGGCTATATACCCCCTCCTCCCCCCCCCCCCGTATTAATACAGTAAAGGTTAAAGAAAGTTATAGGGCGCTCAGCGCTATAATAAAGTCGAAGGATATAGAAGAATATAGTAGGGTCCTTAAGAGCTGAGTATAGTACGAAGGGCGTATATTACAGTTAGTATTAGAAATAATATTATAGAGCGCTCAGTATAATATTAAAGAATATAGTTAAGAGTTACTAGTATTAAGGAGGCCTAGGGTGTAATCCCCAGACCAAAAGTAATTATATTATTAAGGATAAGCGGGAGTTTTTATCTAGGCACTATACTATGGTTTCTCTTACGGCTAGGAAAGGCACACTACGTGTACCATCTACTGGTTTTACAAATAATGTAATAGAACACCCTCATTAGTATATATAGATACTAGAATAGGCGTATAAACCAATCAATCAATATCTTAATTTATAGCGCGAACCTAGCGGACTACTAGTAGTATATTTAGTAAGTACTAGAATAATTACGTTAGTTCTCGCTTTTCGCTAACCTAAAGAAGTATTAGTTTAGTACTAAACGGGTTAAATTTCTTAGATTTATTATATCTACTAATAGCGTAGTAATAGATTAGGAACGTATAGTAATAATTAGGGAATAGCTTAGGCTAAAGACCTTTTAAGATATATAAGTCTTTTTAGGCTTTATAAATTTCTACTAGCGGTTTATTTATAACTATACTACTATAGCTACGCCTCTAACCGACTTACTTAAAGGTAGTAAAGACGGGAAAAAGGTAGGTTAACTTAAGTAGAATAATAGTACCGAAAGTACTTTTTAGAAGCTTTAGGATATCTTCTCTAACGCGCTATTTCTCCGCTACTTTAACCTAGAAAAGAAGTTATATATAGAAACTAACGCCTCTAACTTTACTATTATAATAGTACTTATATAGCTAGATAATAATAGCTATTAGTACTTAATTACCTTCTAGTCCTAGAAGATAATTCCTGCAGAGTAGAATTATAAGGTTTACGACTAAGAATTACTCGCTATAGTAGCGGTAATAAAATAGTAGTAGTATTACTTAAAAGATAGCCCGTTTACTATTAAGGTTCTTACTAATTATAATAATCTTAAGGGCTTTATAAAGTAGAAGTAATTAAATTCTTAGTAAGCTAGATAAGCGCTAAAGCTCGCTACTTTTAATTTTAAAATTACTTATTATACTAGAAAAACGAATCCTGCGGATCCGCTATCGCGATACCCTAATTATAAAGGAAGTTCCCCGCTAAATACTAAGTTATTACTAATATTATAGAATAAACTCGCACTTTAGGGTAGAGATAAAGAAGGTAAAGAAATTATTATAGTAATATCGCTAGCGTTTTAAATTATAAGCCTCTAAGTTATTATTCCTTAAAAAGATATAAGAGGTATTATTTAATTAGCTTATAAAGATCCTTAATATTTAATTAAGACTTTAATTTAAGACTTATAAGCTACTAATAATTAGACGAAATCCTTTTCTATAAATAAGGGTACGCTGTTATAGCGCCGTCTCTAAAGTAAGGTATAAGCTTTAGACTTAGAAGGTTTATTAAGAAATAATAACTACCTATATATCCCTAAAGATAAAGCCTTAAGGGAAGAACTTATTAGTAAATACTATAATAATCCCTTAGTAGGGTACTTTAGCGCTAAGAAGACGTATAAGTTACTTACCTATAAATACTTTTAGTATAAGAGTTTTAAGTAGGTTAATAAGTATATTAAGACTTATAATATCTACTAAAGAATATATCCTTTCGCTAGTATTATTAATCCTAACCGTTAAGGAGGATCTGATGGCGACGACAACGAGCACGACGGGCGAGCAGGCCTACCAGGCCAGACGAGCGATCACACCGGGTTACGAACCCAGCAAAATAACACGAGATGGGGGGGGAGGAGAGAAGGGAGGTGTTGGTGGTGAAGGTGGACAAGGAACGCGTCCCGACGCGATAACGGGGCGACAGCGATAACAGTAGAAACCTACTGAAGGTCTATAGGGCCCTTAAGGCAGGGAAAGAATTAAAGAAAGAATACGGTATATAAAGGCTACGGAATAGGCGCTGCTGGAGTTTACGGAGAAGGTCTGGGGGACGCTATAGGCAAATATGAACGAGACCGTATAGGGCTTCTTCCAGAATGCGGCAGAAAGGATTACGGAGTATATACAGGAGAACACCGCTGAAAGATACGCTGCGAAGGAGTACCGCAGCTAACTAACGCGTGAAGACCACCCGACCGGAAGGGTAAACAACAGCTGGGCGGACATAGCCCGCACGGCCTAAAGGGGCTAAAACACTATCTACCCAGCTACACCTAGGGCAGAAGACATTAAGAAAGCGAAGCAGGTAACGGTTAGGATCGATAACACCAGCGAAAAGACACAGATAGCCACAGCGACTCTTCCCCAACTAGTGTAAACATTTAGGGGAGCAGGGGGAGTAGCTGGGGAGATTATCGCAGCAAGGAGGACTACAGGGGGGGATATTATTCTCTAGATAGCCTCAGTGAAGGCTAGGGAGGAATTAGAGAAGGACGACGGGTAGGTAAGGAGACTCTGCAGGTCAGCGAGAGTCCTCCGGAAGATAGTGATAGTAGCGATCCATAGAGTGGAAAAGATAATAGACATAAAGGACTAACAGGGGATCTTTAAAACCCTAAGGAAAGATAATAGGAAGCTCCACCCAGAGTTGGAGATAATAAAGGCTGAATAGCCTACATTTACGTCGAAGCTAGACGCACTTAGGAGGGAGAAGAGATTCTCTATACTAATAATCGAGGTCCTGAGCCCAGAGGCGGCGAACCGGCTTATCGCAGAGGGGATAGTAGTAGAGAACAGCCTCCTCTTCTGCAATCGCTAGGAGAGAGAAGCCGCCCCTAAGCAGTGCTTTAACTACTATAGGTACGGACATATTACTAAGGCGTGCAAACACCCCACCCGCTGTAGGATATACGCCCAAAACCATACGACTAATGATCACGTGGAAAGAGCTGGCAGCAAGCCTAAGTGCGTGGTATATAAGGGGGAGCACCCAGTATAGAGCAAAACCTGCTTAATCTGACAGAAGGAGAACACTAAGGCCAGGCAGAGAATCGAGCGTAAGCCGAAATACTTCAAAGAGACCCCAAAGCAACACTTAGTAGGGCCTACGCCGGCGATACTAGGAAGGACCAGCCCAGAAGGGTGGCGTAAAGTAATCTCTAAAGGGAAGAGGAAGGCCTTAGAGGATATAACAGATAAGCCCTAGAAAGGAACTGGGGAGGCAGCGAAGAGGGGACGACCGATAACCCTCTCTAGAGCGGAATAAGGGCAACGGCCCCTATCTATAGAGAGGATCAGTCCGACGAACACCCTCAAGCAGACTTCAGGAGTAGTAAAGACTACTGAGACCACCTAAATATAGGAGAACGTCTAAGCGGCCCTCACCTAATAAGGAATACACCCTACCTGAAAATACTGCAGTACAACATACAGAGGAAGAAGGATACGGTGATGGCACCACTTCTTGAAAACGAAGATATAAAAGATATAGACGTGTTGGCGATTCAAGAGCCGGCACGTAACCTGATGAACAGAACCTCGTATAATACGAGCACAAGCAGGTTCCACCTAGCCTACGGGGGAGACCTAGAGGCTAGAACGTACTTCTACGTAAATAAAAGGATAGATCCTGACGACTGGGGGGTAGAGTACCGGGAGGGCGACTTATACTTATTATAGATCTAGACTAAGAGAACCCGAAATGACGCTGACGCTGAGGACGAAAACACTGAGGAGCTGATGGTAGAGAGGGTGTAGGTGTATAACGTCTATAACCCTTCGCCGGTGAGCTATACATCGGTGGACAGCCCTACGACTATCCTAAGGCTAAAGGAGGCCTTAGAAAGCGAAGGCGAACATATTATAGTAGGGGATTTCAACCTACACTACCCCTAATAGAACAACCCAGGACGAGCTATATACTATACGATGGCAGATAGGCTGCTGGAAGTGGTAGGAGAGAAGGGGATAGTCCTTGGACTACCGGAGAAGTCGGTCATATGGTAAAGCAGGGGCTCAGAGAGCGCTATCGACCTTATATTCCTAACCGAAGGCGCGCATAATGCGATGGCGAAGTGCGGAGTAAGAGAAGACCTCGATATAGGGTCGGATCATATACCAATCGTAACGGAGCTAGAATAGACCTGGAGCGAGCGCTGGGTGCACCAGAAGAGAGCCTAGAAAAGGATAGAGACGGAGGCGACCGGCGAGGAGATCCGGAAACACGTAAGGATCCTAAATAGGGTTATGGGCAGATACTTATTAGACTCGGAGGAAGCGATCGACCTATATATTGATAAGCTTATAGCTGCGCTGCAGGAGGTGGTAGAGAATACTATCCTATTTAAGGAACCCTACGCCGGAGCTAAACCATACTGGAACGGGGCGTGCACGAGAGTTACTGAGGCGTTACGGGCAGCGCTTAAGGCCTACCGCTACAGTAGAAATATATAGACTAAGGAGGCTCTCCGCTAGACTGAAAGGAAAAAGGTTACTATCCTACGAAAGACTAGGACGATAGCTTTCCGAGAGGGGGTCTATAGAGTATCGCTAAGGCTAGGAGGAGTATGGCAACTCGCTAAGTGGGGAAGGGAGAGGAGTATACGCCCTAAAGAGCTACCACAATTCCCAGCTATCAAAGACAGGAACGGGAATAAAGCGATAGACTTCGAAGGGAAGGTAGAGGCCTTAAGGAGGGTCCTCTTCCCGCCCTTACCCCCAGCGGACCTAACGGATATTGAGGGGGCTAATTACCTAGAGCCTATTACAATAGACAGCGAGATTACCGTAAAGGAGGTAAGGGACGCGATCTGGCACCCAGCAGCGGATAAGGCCCTAGGGATTTCAGGGATCCCGAATAGGTTCCTAAGAGCGGTGTGTGCGGAAATGGGGGAGACCTTTCGAAGGGTATTTTAAGCGTGCCTAGATCGTAGATACTACCTAAAGAAGTTCCGCGAAGCGAATATAGTAATACTGAAGAAGCCGAAGAAGACTGATTACTCTAAGCCTAAGGCCTATCGACCTATCGCACTACTAGACATACTCAGGAAAGTATTAGAGATAGTGATAGCAAAACGACTCAGCGGAACAGCCGAAGCAAATCACCTACTCCTAGAACACTAGATAGGAGGTAGGAAGGGACGTTTAGTAGAAACAGCCCTAGAGACTATTATAGACTCGATCTATACAATATAGAACTAAGGTAAGGATAACGTAGCGAGTTTACTGTTACTAGATGTAGCAGGAGTATTCGATAATATGTCCTATAAAAGGCTGCTCTATAACTTAAGGATGAAAGGAATCCCTAAGGGGATTATCCGGTAGACTGCGAGCTTCCTTAAGGACAGAGCGATATCGATAACCCTAGGGGGTAGGACCAGTCCAGTTGAGGCGGTAGAAACGGGGATCCCGTAAGGATTACTAATATTACTAATCCTATTCCTCTTCTTTAATGCGCTACTAATTGAAGTATACTCAAAGGCAAAGATCCCAGTATAGGTGGGAGGATTCGTAGATGACGTGCACCTGCTGGCATACAGTAAGACAACGGAAACGAACTATAGGTAGCTAGAACAGGCCTATAAGCTCTGCCAAACGTGGGCGAAAACACACAGGGCGACGTTCGCGCCCCAGAAGTACGAACTGGTATATCTGTCGCGCGCCCCTAAAAGGTTTAATATAAAGGAGACGGTACGATTTGGTAACGCAGAGGTTGAGCCGGAAGCGAGTATTAGGGTCCTAGGGCTACACATTGACACCAAACTCCGCTGGGGCCTATATATAGCGCAGGTGAAGGCAAAGGCCGCCACTCAAGCCTGGGCGATCAAGTGCCTAGCAGGATCAACTTAGGGAGCTACGTTTAAGAAGTATAGGAAGGTATACAGTATAGCGGTAAGGCTTATGCTTACATTCGCCGCTCCGATATGGTATACCCCTACCGGGGGGCGGGGAGCCGTGGAAAAGCACGTTAAGACGCTCGCGATAATACAGAACGACTGCCTACGGATAGTGCTCAGAGTATATAAGGCAACACCGGTCCAGGTCCTAGAAGCGGAAGCAGTTATTATACCTATCCAAACCTATCTAGACGCCCTGGTTATAAGACACTAGGCACTGAGGGGAGTACACCCCTTAACAATCGAAGGCAACCGCTTAATCCGTAGGAGACTACGGGGAAGGAGAGGAAGGGCGCGCCCAACACGCCTAACCCTATTACTAGAAAAGGAAGAATAGGCCCTGTAGGAGCTTGAGGCGAAGGATTAGGATCAAGCGGTAACGGCGATAAGGAGGAAGGTATATTGGTATAACCTAAAAACGGATGTTAAGGAGTATTAAGACGTAGGCGTCCTAGCTAAAAAGATATGAGGCTGGGTAACAGCGAAGTGGATCGAGCGGTAGGAGGTATATAAGGATACTATCCCTAAGCACTCTCGCATACCCGTATAGAATGAACCGTTGTTCGGAGAAAGGTATAACTACCACCTAAAGCTTAGGAAGGTAGAAAGCTCGATAGCAGTCTAACTCCGAAGTAGGAAGAATAGGTTTAACTACTTCCTTTATAAGGCGAGGGTGCTAGGGGTCCGCAGTGCCCGCTGCAGTTATAGATAGAGGAATTAGGATACGAAGTATATTCTCCTGCACTACCCAGAGCTTAGCGATACTCGAAGGGAGCTTATTAAAGAGGCAGAGACTTACAATATTAGGACTATACTAGCTGAGGTCACTGGTATAAGAGCGGCTACGAGATGGCTGGTTAGGTTAGGATTCCTAACGCAGTATCGACTTACTAGGGAACAGCTCTCCCAGTCTAAACTCCCTATCGGAGTAGAACCGGCAACAAAAACCCTAAAGACAAAGAAGCCTAAGCGCAAGTGGAAGCTAAAGGCGGCGGAGCTACCGGAGTATTACAGGGCCTATTAGGGCAACGGAGATCATCGTTACCGGTGTTATAGAGCCTGGCGGCGAGGTCGGACAGGCGGAGCAGAACGATAAGTAAGCTGATAAGCGAAAGTTTTTGGCCAGAAGGGGCGACTCTAGAAAGGTTTCTTTCGCGTCTAGAGGGCCTTCAACCCCCCTAGATTTCCTAATAATGTAAGAGAACACCCTTATTAGTATATATAGATACTAGAATAGGCGTATAAATCAATCAATTAATCTACTAAAGAATTAAGGCTCCCCGCTATTACCTCTATAGCGAACTAAGTTCGCTTTCTATTACTAATAAGCTATAGAAGGAGCTCTTAATAGACTTTATTATAGGTCTACCCCTAAATAAATATAAGAATATAGTCTATAACGCTATTCTAGTAATTATTAATTAATTTATAAAGATAGTAAGGTATATACCTATTATTACTATAATTAACGCTACTAAGCTAGCGGATATTTTTTATACTAAGGTAGTATACTATTATAGTATACCTAATAGTATTATTAGCGATAGAGGTTTAGTATTTACTAGCGCCTTCTAGTTAGCTATTTATTTTTACTCTAAGATTAAGCGCCGCCTAAGTACCGCCTTTTATCCTTAGACTAATAGTTAAATAGAATACTAGAATTAGGTATTAGAGTACTACTTACGGGTCTTTACTAATAATAAGTAGACTACTTAGGCGAAATAGCTACTAATAGTAGAATTCGTATATATAAATAGTCTTTATTCCTCTATTAGAACGACGCTATTCTACTTAATATATAGATATTACCCTAAACTTCGTTAGGAGCTTAAGGATAAGTCCCTTAAGAGAAGGATACCTACTATAAATAAGAGGATTAGATTACTATAAGTATTAAAAGATAAAGCTGCGGAACGCCTATAGTATACTAGAGAGTTTTAAGTTAAGTAGTATAATAAGAATTATAAGCCTTAAAGCTATAAGGTTAGAGATTTAGTAATACTATTAACTAAGAATCTTAAGTAAAAACGCTAAGTAAGAAGTTATCTTATAAATTTATAGGGCCTTTTAGGATTACTAATAAAATAGGAGTATAAGCTTACTACCTTCTACTACTATAAACTTATAGAATTTATAATACTTTTTATATCTTATTATTAGAACTATACTACCTTTATAATAGTAATAAAATATTAGCGAACTTTATATAAGCCCCTAAACTTATTAATAATAATAAGATATAGGAGGTTAAAGAAATTATAGATAAGGTTTAAGATAAGTAAGGTATTTAGTATAAGGTTAAATAGACTAGCTGGGGTAAAGAATATAACTAGTAGTTACTAGATAAAAAGCTTAAGAATACCCGTAATTTAACTTAAGCCTTTAATAAGTAGATAGTTAGTAAGCGTATATAGTCTCTAGTTCTTTAAATACTACTAATAGTAGCGAGTAAGTAGTAGCGATAATATAAGTTATAATAATTATAAACCTTATAAGTAAATAGTCTTATACTATAAGCGTACTCCTCTATAATTATTATACTTACTTACTTATACCTTAATAGAATAAAGAAGAGATTAAATTAATTACTAGCTAAATATCTATTTTATATTAGTAAGATAATATATATAGGTACGCTACTAAATATTAGTAGAAGAAAAGAAGAAGGAAAAAATAAATAAATATCTTAACGCCGTTTCTACGCTAATATATAGTAGTATAATTACTCTTCTAAGAGCTTAATATATTACTAGAGACTCTCTATCTCCTTAGTATACTTAGTAATTATTTATTAGAGGGTTCCTAACTTAAACTACTAGTTAGTAATAGTTTACTTAAGTTCTACGACCTATTATCTCGCCGCTATAAGTTCCTATTAGAGATTAGTAATTATTATAGGAGCTACCCTACTTATTACTACTATTTAACCCTATACTTTTCGCTACTAAGTTATCTACTTCCTAATCTTCTTCTTCTTACGCCGTACTTATTATATCTAGCCGTTAGTAAAATAACGCCGCACTAATCGCTATATAGACTAACGAAACAGCTTTAGGATCTAGATATATTAGGAGGCGACGTAGTAGAGCTATTAGAATAATATACCTTATAATAATAATTAAGTCTATAGTAGCTATTCTTATAATATTAATAGGGAGGAGCATCGCCTTAGTTATAATTATTATTCCCCGTATAAAAACAGGTCCTATAGGGTAAAGGTATATCGATAATATAGTCTATAAGTATTAGCAGCTAATAATATACGCCGGTTACGCGATAGCGACGTATAATATTAAGTGTATATATAAGTTATACCTATAAGTAATATATTAGTAGCTAATAATATACGCTGATTACGCGATAGCGATATATAATCTTAAGAGAATATTTAAATATTATTATAACGAAAAGAACTATTAACTATATTAGTAATATTAATTATAATATAGGTACGCTAATATTAGGGAACCTATAAGTCGTATTAGGAGTTATAAAGAGAGAAAAGTTAGGGGAAAAGTTATTATTTATATACCCGCAGGTCGTCGTCGCTACGACGTCGCTATATATTAAAGCTATTTAAAATAATAATAACTAATAATACGATAACGCAGCTATTACCCGCTAATATAGCCGGTAATTAATTATATTTATTAATAACTACGCGTTACTACTACGCCTACTACGTATTCTTTTTATATTATAATAGATTTAGGCGTTACTATAGTTAGATAATATTCTATATATATAAGGCGCCGCCTTAACGACGTCGCCTTTAGGTTAACTCTTTTCCCTTACGTTTTCTACTAGGTTTAAAGGGTTTTTAACGAGTAGTCTATTCTATATACTTTAGTACCTAGGGACTAAGGCTTAGAGGGGAGGATATTATTAACCCTTAAGCGTATACGCGTTATAGCTACGCTAACGCGATAATATTAATTAGGGTCTAAGGGCTTAGTAATAGTATTACTACCTAGGACTCCCCTATATTTTAGGGATCTTTAGAAATTAGTTCTACTACTACTCTACTACTAAGTAATATAATTATATCTATTACTTAATACCTAAATCTAGTAACTTTACGTCTCTTATACCTTAGTACGCTAGCTTAGAGCCGGCGTCGCTAGCCTTTATATTAAGGTTATTAGTAAGTATAATATACCGCTAAATACCCGTATCTTTAGCTGCTAATTTATCGATAATATTAAGTAGGATAGTACTATACTATTCGAAAAGTCTAGACTAGTCGTCTAAGCCTATAATAATAAAGGTAAGTAGGAGGTACTAACGTAGTTACTAATAATTTAACGCGCTAGCTAGCGCCTTATTATTTACCTTACTATAATTCTACTACGTAACCTCTACGTACGCGATATTTCGTAAGCTTATATATAGTTAACTTTAGTACTAAGCCGCCTAGTCTATATAAAGCTACTATAAGGTACTAACCTAGGAGATAATATACTAAAAGTAGTCCGCCTACTATATAGCGTCCTAGAAGCAGGGACGTATTAGTTTAGGACCTACTATAACTACTATACCGAAAAGCTAAGCCTCACCGTCTCCTTATTTAATCCCTACCTTATATTCTCTAAGCAGGCGATTATTAGCTTATAGACTAATAACTTACTATTCTACGGGATAACCGAATACTTAGAGCTGGAAGAAAAAGTACGACTTAATATAAGCTTTCTAGCGAAGCCAATTGAAAAGCTAGATAATAAAAAAGACCTCTAATTTAATAGCACTACTATCTCTACTAACGGCGATACTACTATTTCTAGTAACGGCGATATTCTAAAGCTCTCCTAGTAACGGTAGTATAGTAAAATTAATATAATCGATACCGCCAGCGATATTAAATCGTAATATATTAAGGAAAGGGCTTAAGGCGCCTATATAGCCTCTTAGAGATAGCCTTTACTCTATCTAAAGTAGCCTAAATTACTCAGCTAGTGAAAGAAGACGCTGATTAGTTAAATAAATAGCTAAATTAGTAAAAGGAGAACTACTGCTAAGGCCTATAATTTATTAAGCTTACTTTAGAGAAGCTGAAACTACTAGTCTTTATTAATACCGCCTTCGCTAATAACGCTAACCTTAGCTCCTAAATTAGGTACGTTATCGTCCTTACTAACGAGTAATAGCTTAATAAATCGACTATTAATATTAGCGGTAATATTATCTACTAGAGTAATACTAAATATAAGAGAGTTATAAGATCGGTACTAGCTTTAGAGCTATATATAATAGTAGTAGGGTTTAATATTACTACCGCCCTATAATCTACTATTAAGGGTATTACTTAGGCGAAGATACTACTAATTCTATATACTAACTCTTACTCCTTATACGACTATATTATACGCCTTAGTACCACCGCTGAGAAATAACTAATAATTAATATAATAGGGCTACGGTAGTCCTATAAGAGGAGGGAGATTAATAAGGTATAGTAGATTAATAGTAATTATAACTTAGTAGATACTATAACTAAGGAGTGCTACTACTAGGCGTTAAAGTAATTAGTAGATAGTAATACTATTAAGTTAAAGATAAACGCCTAAGTAGAAAGAGAAGCTATAATCTAACTAATTAGATTATAATATTACTTAGCCTTATAGGCCCGTTTCTATACTAGCTAATTACTAGATTTAGCGTTAATTAGTACTATTTTTTCGACTTTCTAAAACTTTACTAGTATTAGAATAATATTACTCCGCTCCGTAATAAGCGGCTTAGCGCCTGCTCCTAGATAAAATACTATAGCTTAGCTAGCTAGATTCAATCAATCCCTAGTTTACTAAGCCTAATAGACACCCTGCGAATTAGGTTGTCTGGGGCAGGTAATAGGGGATTAAGCCTACTAATCGGTACTACCTAGCTGCTAGGTTCTACCGACACCCACTTTCCTTTTTCCTGCTCATATCATGCATGCAACGAACGCTGAAGAGACTGAGAAGGGACGCCTTCAACGTCTTGGAGGTACCGTGTACTTCGAGCGAGTTCAAGGGAAGGCTGCTATTGTATTAGCTATATATCACGATGACAACCTCGTTCGTTCTTAGACCAATATACATTCCTACACCTTTCCATTAAGGCCAATTGCACACGTTGTTACTGCATTACCATTCTATCCGAACTCAAGCCGTAATGAAACACTAACTTTGCCAACTTTTATCCGCGATAAGGATGGGCGGACTGTCACCGTAGCAAAGAATGCACAGGCAGTAGCTACAAAGGCCTTCCACGTTAAAGAGCACAAGCTATACCTACGAATTATATAATAGCGATCGCGTTAGGACTATCTAAGCCTAAGCTATTTTCCGACGATTGGAAAGGCAGATCGGCCAACTCAACCGCTCCAAACGGTATTAGAATACCTTTTTTCCCCGGTACAACATCCATATATATACATACACCGATAGAGACAAGTAGGGTCCATATATCCGCTTCTGTTAAGCAGACCCTTACTAACTCGAGGAACAGCGCTCAAATATCGATTACTCGAGCAAAATATACCGAAAAGGCTGTTATTACTGGTATCTAACTCTCCCACCAACAAGACTTTCTATATGTTCCGCGTCGAAATAAAGCGTGCAGATACGGCGATTCATTAAAGGCACAGCTTTCACGGTCTTTATACGTGCTTCCACGCCTTCGACCAACTCGCTTGATATAGTCACTTTCGGGATCGCAGATGCTGTTCCTCTTTCGGTTTCGACAAGGTATCGCCCGTCTAGACAGTGTTCCTAGTCGATGCAAACGTCAATACGGACTTCGTATCCAACTTCAGTGATCGCTATCACCAATATCGCGCACATCTCGCGCCGCCTAGTATATCAAGTACAGATACGGCCGCTACAGCCTCTTATACTAGTAAACGCAACTTCCGGAAGCGAGATCCAACCACGATATCTGCAGGGACAATACTAACCAAGCTTTCAAAAAAGATATACTCATTCACAGGCATATCGGCTCAGTCTTCCCAGATCTCGTCACTACACGGATATCAAGACCATTGCGATGACCAACAGTATACCAGAGAACATTCGCGAGATAGAAAACATTCATGTCAACGGACCCTGTCCACTTGAGCGGCATGAAATACATATTTGTAAGAACCCAAAAAGTCTACGCTGACGATGTTCACTGTTTGCTAGCACGAGGTCAGTCCATCAAAACTGGCAAAGAATCGATATAAGCCCGGATTTACCGCTTCCTATTCTTCCACGGGTGTAGGGAACTGCATCGCTCTAACCCATCTTTCGAGGACACCCAACACTTTTGTAAATCCATTATCATACTTGCTATCATCTTTGCACATCGCACCGTGGTCGGGGTAAAGTAAGAGGCGTGGTTTTCCGGAGAGGTATACGAACTCTTCAGGAACAATGTGGCAGGTATCTCAGGTGTATAACACGCAGAGTATTCGAGCTACATCGACTAATCTTTGCTATACTCGTCCCTGCAATCCTGAAATTTGTTTCTCTAAACAAGCACATAACCTCGATTTTCTGCCTCTATTATAGGCAATGTTCTAAGTATACTGGGAATTCTCTCCCAAGGCTTGCAAGTACTTCTAGATTATTATCAAGGTTTCTGATAAGCTCTTTATTAAACTGCAAGCCGACACATTCACACAAATTCCTACCCTTTCTGCCCACACAGCCTTTAAGGAAGTTGCATAAGGTGTTCCAAGGAAAGCGATATAACGGGCACACTTTGCAATTGCTCTGGTAGCTTCAGCGTCGCTTCTTGATAGCAAAAATGCCTGCGTGGAATTAAACAAGTCCTATTCAATAGTTGTTTAAGAAACTAGCGTGCCTTGGCCAGTATTAAACCACCTAGATTATAGATAATCAGAATAACAGGCCGCTCATTCTGTACTTTGTAAGTGCAGCGGCATCTATATTGCTGTGAAGGCCGGCACTCACGCTTCCGCTCCGGTCTAGAGTGGTTACAAGGTCTGCAGAAAGGGCGTCTGGATGATAGTCGATCATGCTTTGAAATGGCTCGCTCCAAGAATGATTAACCTTCGAATTATGACCACACGTTAGAATTTACGTACCGGGCACTTCAACTGGCAAGAGGTCTTTAGGCGAGTGATTTCTATCTGTTGTTCAGGTTTTGAGTGGGGCCACCGCCAGTCCGTGAATGAACACGAAGCTATGGCTTATAGTCAGCCTTGCTTTCGCCCGGAGGATATAGCATGACCAACTCAACATCAGTATTTGGCCACGCACGGATGGCGGCCACCGCAAGGGATCTCAATACTGCCATAAGCCTTGAGTAGGCCCAGGCGACACCGAAAGTCAGTAAGACAAGTAGAAAGCAACTCTCGCATCAGGAAGATTTGCGACATTATCAGGCAATCACAAAAAGCAGCCACTCTACTATGGTACTTGGTTTTGGTCTTGAGGATTAGACTAAGCACGAAGGCGAGGAGCATCTTCCAATCATAAGCATTCATTAGATGATGTCAATTTCAAGACATCTCGAGCATGTCTGGTAATATCACAAAACGGGTGAATGCTCTGTTCAGAAGCTCCATCGATTATGGTTTACAGGCCGGCCAGATCGATCAGATCATCAACAGCTACAGTCTAACCCAAGATGCTGAGAAAAGAGCGATAAAGCTTGAAGCAGATCGCAGTCTGGCTCTCCCCGCTGGACTTCCCGCAAAGAAGACGTGAGAAACTGCAAAGTTGGTATGCAAGGACTTGCGAGTGGTTCTTGCAGAACACCAAGTTCAAAGAATGGGAGGAGGTCGAAGAAACATATAGTATGCTTTATCTCCTCTGCTGAAGCATTACAATTAGAGGGTGGTAGGAAGACAGTTCTTGCGTATATTGAGACTCCAATGAGATATGTTGATGCTGATCGGACTGCCAGCTCACACGTAGCCGACTACCTTGAAAAGCAAAACCAATCAATTATCTTGTTCGTTCCATATTCCGCAGCTATGACGGCCGTGAGCTACAGCCAGTGGAACGCCTAATCGGAATTTTGCTGTAGTAAGTGTTTCAGTATACAAGAGAAGCACTCTTCCGATCAGTGGATATCACAAAGAGAACAAAGATTCACGTCCGGAGCTTGTAGGGGTAGACGCACTTGAAGAATATTCAACCAGACATCCAAGACAAGTTGAAAACCATGATCCACACTTATTACAGAGTTTCGAGAGCTTCTCAGAGCTACGCCCCACGTCACTGCCATTGTTATATATCGCCCTCTTCCAGCGCTTCAAAACCAAATGCATTGGCCCCAATTCGAGATTATAGCCCGAGATCCCGATATCAGCCTGTTCATCAATGCGCAGATCAAGCTCTCGCCTCAGATTGCCAGCTCCAGACAGCACTCACCGATAAAACGTAAACTACTTACAAACGCGCGGGGCATGTTAGTATATCTACTTCTTGAACAACACTTGACAAAACTTCTGACCAAGCCAAGGTTCCTACTGGCTGCCCTATCTTTGGGCTTGATCTCCACTGCTCTTACCTTCGGAGAGCTGCGAAAGGCTTTTCAGCGCCTTCCAAATGCGCACTCAAAAGCTACAAGCTCTCCATGAGCAAGATCGGCGCGCAGCACGAGACGTATACACAATATGCGATGGCAGTACTTTCTTGGGTATCCTGTGCCATACAGCCCCTCATTGTTAATGTTATGATACGCTCTTGCAATCGTAACGGCCGATGCAGAATCAACTGACAAGGAATTGCTTTCGTACTAAGGAGACATGGCTTCGAATGTTACGGTTGACTAGAGTGGAGTATAATCGTTGACTCACTTCTCCATACAGGAATTCTTTGGTGGGGAGCAGTAGAATGGAAGTCTCTTCCTGAGCGCGTCCCGAGATATTGCTTTTGCCTGCCTGAAACGTTTAACCCAGGACGATTATACGACTGGAATACGTCCAAGCGTACAGTAGATATGGGATAGTAATAATAATATGCCCTTCCTCCGTTATGGTGCGACTTATCGGTACCGCTATGATTTTCTTCCCAGACCGGACTCGGACCCTGCCTTGTCAAATTGCTTGTCCAGGCTCTTTACTAAAAGACAACAAAAAAGCCTACTACAATCGGCTGCGCATACATCAGCCATATCCGTCAAATGTTTGGCTTGGAGAATGCCCCTGGCTACGGTTCGAAGACACTTCAATTGTCGCTTGGTATATCTCATACTCCGGATTGCTAAGTTTGACTTCAGCTCTGCAACACTAAAGAGATTATGATTCCGAGGGTATTTGCAACCTCAAAGCCATGAATCTCGCTGGTGCCGTGAGGAACGGTAATACCGAGCGCATTAAATTCTTTACTTAACAAGGATGGCAATACTCATTTCATCACAACCAAAGGCCAAACACTTCTTATGGTATGTCGAAACATAGAAATTGCCCAGCTTCTGCTCGAGAAAGGAGCTTAAAGCGAACGCTGGCGACGAACGTGGAAGCAGCGGGCTTCAATGAGCTGCAGGCCGCGGTGACCTTGAATCTTCAAAACTTTCATTTTCTTACTGAGTAGAATTCGAGCGCGCACAGGGGAGCAATTGGCTTTAGATGATGCCGTGTCCTTCGATCATTCATATACTGCGGCTTTTTCATTAGCATCCGGAGCTGAAGTTGATGTCCACGCTGATAGGGAGATGAGTCTGCCGATCCACTGGGCAGCACAGCAGGGCAAACTCCTAGATTGAAACTTTTGATGCCATGCCGTGGCGCAGACCTTGAGGCTAAGAGTTGCGGCTGGGCGTCATACAATGCCTCCTGGGCGAGGGTATCCGTCATGTTGTTCAAGGTAAGCTACGGGGATGGGGACTGGCATCAGAGCGCAAAGACATTGCTGTGTTTCTTCTCGACGGGGTGGACCAGTAACAGATTACAGGGACAGCAAGTCGGTACTGCAAAAGACAGACTCTACTGCATTGGGCCGTAGAAAAGGGAAATGAAGAAATGGCAAGACCCTCACTTCGAAATGGCAATAATCCCAAAGCACCTGATAACGTTGAGGGTCGCAACCCCATAACCGTGCGACAGCTTGCTGTGGCAGGCGGCTATACTACCATCGTAGAGCTATCGCATGCTGCCGAAAAAGGGGTTTACATTGCGAGTACTTGCATTGCCTCCAACGCCGTCCTAGGAGGCCTCTTGCACTACCAACTTATTGTAGGCATCACGAACTTGTCAGATGTTATGTATATCTCGTGTAGCTCTGCTTCGGGGTCTTCCAGATGTGTTTCGATCAAGATTGGAGGGAATCGCAAGCTCTTGAGTTTCCTGAGTCCTGACCTTGTCACTGATATCTCCTTGACAGATATCGACACAGTCGGTAGTTGGGAAGGACGCAAGGCCACTGCTGGATTTTCAAGCACACCTTCCGTCCTCTTCACAAGCGTCGTGGATGTCGATGCCGACTCAAAGCTATGGCTCTCCAGAATCGGTAGAGGCTAGATACTGGTTGATGTGACTCGCTTTGTCGTATTCAACAACTGTAAAGATAACGAGAGGCCGCTATATCTCAAAGAGGGAGATTTGCCACAGAGTCGGTATTACGCAACGTTTGTAAGTCTTTTAATAGCTCCATAGATACAAGATGGCTCAGCTGGAACAATCATCGAAACGACTAGAAGGAGCCGCAATTAAGCGAGCTAGCGATGCCGACGGGGGAGGAGGGGGGTAGAAGGCCATTGCGGAGGCCAGGGTTTGTGTCTTGTTGGCACGAGTTGTCCTAAGGGTGAGAGGTCATGGCGCTTGAGTTGACGGTATCCGAGCGCTGGAAGGAAGCTATTCCTTGGACTTGATTTCCCAAATCCGAAGACGGACCTTAGGGATTAGGTTCTTGAAGAGGAAGATATTGCAATGAATCACATTCGGGCATCACTACTACAGTACTTGAAGCTGGTCAAGTATGTAAACTACTTCCTGATAGGCAGGTTATCCGAAAATCCTCGTAATCGTTCTTTTAAGTCGGGGTCGCAGCTCGGTGTGGGTAGAGAAAAGTTCCGTGTGGGTAGAAAGTTCCGTGCGGGTAGAAAAAAAAAAGTTCTACCCGCAATAAGCTGTATACATATGCTGAGTATACCCTGACTATAATACTATTAGAAAGTCGAATAGGCGAGAAAGCTCTTATATATATTACGTATATACTAAGTATACCCTAACTATATAACTATTAGTAAGTCGAATAGGCGAGTCAACTCTTATATATATTACGTATATACTAAGTATACCCTAACTATAATACTATTAGAAAGTCGAATAGGCGAGTTAGCTCTTATATATATTAGGTATATACTTAGTATATACCCCAGCTATTATACCTTAAATTTAATTAGTAGTCTAATTACTATACTCTATACTTACCTAATCGACTTTCTAATAGTATTATAGTTGAGGTATATACTAAGTATATATATAATATATATAAGAGCTAACTCGCCTATTCGACTTTCTAATAGTATTATAGTTAGGGTATACTTAGTATATATATATAGCTTATTACGGGTAGAACTTTTTTTTTTCTACCTACACCGAGGTGTTGCCGAAGCTAGTCGTTCTACCTATACAGAGCTTTTCTCTACCCTCGCCGAGCTGGGACCCTTTTTAGGTCGGATAGATATTATCTTATCTTATCTTATCTGTGTACAAATCTTGTACTTCTATTTAATTCTTTGTCGTTCGCTTTTTCAAGCTCATGTTTATGATTCGAGGCCAGAGTGCTACACTCTTCTTATTATATGTTATAGCTACCTCACCTAGGCTATTGTGATGGACTTCGTTAAAGGTTAGCACCAATCTTAATGCTGTAGAACCAGTGGCTGACTGGTCCGCTCTACGATACAGTATGTTCCGAAGTGCAAGGCGGTGTATTGTTGCAAAAAGGTTCTCTTCCATGTGGACATCATCCCGAGATAGATATAAGACCTTGTTCATAACATTATTATGGGCCTTGTTAGGGATCACGTCATCATAGGAGCTTGCAAAGATATCTGGAACTAGAATTATTCCCTGAAGCGTTCCATACAGTGGAGAGATACGGGGCACGTTTCAATTGTTAGTACACCAAGAAGGGTCGTTGCGTCTGGGTTTTCTGTCAACATCCTTTCAATTGATCTCGAACCGAGTGAATAACCTACGCTCTATGGTAATAATTGATCATTAGGCGATATCCCTCAAGTAGGTTAATCTCATATGAATGTACCAAACATTCTCTAGGCAATTCTATTACGGGAGACATTAGAAGTATCCTCTCATGTTCCTGCAACCCGATTGGGTACCTCGTACATGTCGCAAAGCGTAGGCTCATTCTTGTCTTTACTTTCGACAACACGTTGGAGATCAGGTCCTGAATTGAAGCTCATAGAGACCATGTTGAAGATCGGCACTGATACTGTTATACAACTTCGATATAGGAGCCAGGTGTACAGGGAAGAATCGTCTAAAAAGGTATGGATGACAGCTAAAAGCCATAGCGCGAAGTTGTCTTGTAGTTTCTGGTACTAGTTACCGGTTTGCGACGAAACAGGAGCCTATGGTAATCACATAGAAGGGTTGTACTGTCTACGCTGAATCTAAGTAGGAACGCGAAAAGAAGCGCGTAGAAATCACTTCCCCGACTCGTTGATCTCGCACTTCTAATTGATTAGTGCTAATTTGAACAACTTCAGGCTTCCCTCATAAGCAAGGAAGCGGCAAAGCTTGCGTTGCAAGTACTCTAACATTATGCAAGGTTGTGTTATTACCCCACATGATTGTTCCCGGTCCTAATGGAGATGTCTGATCCAATTCCTGCCGCTAGAACGCTGCCACGTATCCAGGGTGTATCCCAACTGTCATACAGGAACGGTTCTAAGACCTAGGAAAGCGAACGCTACGGGTCTATAACCCTTGAGAGGTATCGGAGCCCCTTTCTATCTTGAAAGTACTTAGTGTTTCGGGCTCCATCGCTACAAGATTCCGTAGAGGAAAGGAAGTGAGCTAGAACAATGCAAGGCAAAAGAAGGTAACGAGCGCTTAGCTGGATATAGGCAGACACGATCACGCGTGATCGATGTGATGTGGGCTTGTATGGAGATTTCTACTGCTATTGAGGTCCGCGCTGCTTCGTCTTTCACATCTTCTTTCCTATCCTCGCTTGAAAATTTACATTCCATGTCGACTCTACTTTTGACCAAATCAAAATCCTTGTCTAACAGCGAAAGAAGAGTGCTGCAGAGATCCTTTAGCAAGCTAAGGAGAGGGGCTTCGTAGTGGGCGACGAGATCATAAACGGCGAGTCGGTTCAACCAAAGCTCTAGGCTGCAGTGGAGAGGACCTTCCAAAGTTTAGTTGCGTCATGGTTCGCATACGTTGCATCGCCTTACCGTCAACAACCACGTCAAGCGATTCCCACGTATATCAGCAATAGAACCCTAGCTCATCTACCTACGATCCAGCAAGGCTGACGTATTTCATAAGGGCAAGAATTATCTAAAGCCGGGAAGTCAAATGAGCTGACCAAAAAAAAACCAACCTTAGTCGTGATGAATAGCACTTGCGTCCTTGAAGTATTATGATTTTGGTTCCCCTCACCGAAAGGCCCGAGAAAGATGGCAGTGTATCTCTTTGGTCTACGATCAAGGCTTAAATTAGATAACCTTGCTAGATATGAAACTACAGCACCTTCTATTCTCTACTTGCACTCGAAATAATTTTCCTGCAAGGCATCATGCAGCCGGGCAAAGACTCCACTATGCCACGTCCTGAAATTCTTCCACTCCTCCTCGGGCATGGTGGCGGAGAGCATGTTCAGCCAGCCACCTACGATCAGGTCGGCATAAGTAGCCTGTTTCCCCTCAAGGTACGGTCCGGTTTCGTGGACCATAAACAGCTGGGCCAGTGACGTCAGCGCCACCTTGAATGCCGCCTTGAGCTGCTCTCTTGCCTCGCCCTGAACGGACAAATCATCCCAGGAGCTCAGGTGTGCGCGCTTGATGAAGAGGGCCCTTGCGGCCTCGGCTGTGTTCGGGTTGAAGGGGAGGTACTGGCCGACGAGCACCACATGGGCGGTGAAGGTGGCGTCGACGTGTACGTTGAACCTTGCGTAGGCCTCATTTTTGGACCCCTGGTTGGAAGTTAGGGGCGCAAAGAATGCCGTGTCCTTGTTTGGGCTCTCGTAGTCGAGTCCGCAACGGGTGGTGTCCGGAGGGAAAAGGCGGCCGCCAGAGTCCGGGAACATGTCGTCGAGATAATTGGCGATGTCGAACGAGTCGCCAATGACCCTGCCTGAGGCCGGGTCCCGCAGCATGGGCAGCGTGTAGTAGTCGGAGCCATCGTCGAACTTACGGGTGGCCGGGCAGCCGAGCCCCTTGCGAACGTCAGAGATGTCGAGGAGGTCGACCCAGGTCGTGTTGAAGGGTACACATTTGAAGCTGAGCGCGAGACGGGCCTTGGAAGGATTGGGCGCGTAGGAGCGGGGTTCTATGGGTGAAGAGATATCATAGAAGACGAGGGGGTTGGAGTCTGTCATTTTGAAGGTGGTGGGAGTGGCAATGCCGGTGTGGTGTTAGATCGGGCGGGATACACCTATTACCTCGGTTTTGTCAACACTGGAAAATAAAACCTAGTCATTCAGTGTCAAGAACATAGGGTAGAACACTTGCTTGTTAGACACTAAGTGCTACATGCGCGATGTATATACAGTGATAATGACTCAGTATGCCAAGGCCGAGTCATTATACCAAGGCTTAGTCATCCTTGGCATGCAGGAATGTACCAAAACAATGTCAAAATCAACAATAATGCCAAGACTTCCAGGGCTGAGTCCGCTCACCCGTTCAGAATTTGCAACTCTACTAGACAGCAATATCTATAATATCAACAAATCAAACCACTAGTTCCACTAGATCAGTCTATATTCGTGACAATACTGGTAACTAAGCCTACTTAAGGGAAGTTTAATCTTTCTTCTGGGTCAAGACTCTGGCTACTGGACGCCAGCCATAAGAGATCTCTAAAACAAATGTCTTATCCCTATGCGAGTCATTCACCTTTAGCATTCATGCAGCAGACCTAAGGTACTTCTACTATAAAGTCTAGAGACATGAACGAAGTATGTCCTCGATCATATCATGTCTCACTATCATCCGTGATTTAAATGTGATGAGACTGCGGCGTTGTTCCAACTTTTTTTTCGTCTAGATCGGGTAATGACCCGAAACATAGACTCATACACCCTACGCATGTGGAACGGAGGTGGAACCCCTTTCTATTTTGCTTTCCTCCCTGACAGTCTTTTTACTTCTCCCCTCTACATCGTCAGCACTCTCTCTTCTACATCGTCAGCACTCTCTCCTCTATATCGTCAGCATTCCCACCTCTCGGCCCCTACAGGCCAGCATTCATCGTAATCTTGAGATACTCTGCAGCTGGCGCCACCAACATTCGTAAATCAGTCATCGTCCAACGCGCATTCGTCTCAAGCAGAATGTCTCCATCATTCCACAATCAGAGCTCCTTTCTTGTCCGTCTAATGACCCTGTCCCCACGGCCGATGTAGTTTCTGACGCCTTCTGGCAATACCAGAACAGCCCTCAATCTTTGCCGAGTCTTACATTCTCTTCGGACGGATGTAGGAGCGAAACTGGGTCATGCAATAGCATTCCTTCACTGGAACACGCAACCAGATTTGCGACCAGAGAGTTCAAGCCTGCTGTTTCTAGGAGGAGAGGGAAAAACCGTCAAGCTGTATGTGCGTTATGCCTGCCTTTGCATTGCTCGGACTGACATGCTACGTCCTGTTAGTGTACTAGTTGCCGGCGGGACAAAATCCGATGTGATGCTTCCCATCTGAAGACAATTTGTAGCAATTGCCAAAAGTCTGGCAAAGATTGTGTGAGGGTACCAGTAAGCCATTATTCCTTGTTAGTATCCATATGCTCATGCTTTCTGTAGCCAGAATCCTACTTGATCAGCTTGAACGATCCAAGTATAGATGGCCAAGCTTCAATCCCATCTCCATCGCTGCATAGCGATCGGGCATCATTGGAGGCAGCCAATGATAAGTATGACTTTTCGTCTTCATCGATCAAGCCTCTCCAATACACGTCTCAGCCATTCTTGCAGGGCACTTCACAAACCCACTACTCTTCATCAACAACATCTTCCAGTACAGAATCTTGGTCACAGCCCACAGGATATCCTTCTACCAACACACTCTCGCCCATATCACCTACGCTGTTGACCCAAAGCGACACTGCGGCCTGGACTCCCTTCTATGAAATCCCTGACGCCGTTCTCAGCCAGTACAATGCCTTTCGCGCCGACGAGTCTGATAAGCGTTTCCCTCCCTTCATAGGTGCGGCCGCAGGACCAACAATTATTACATGGAAAGATACTCGGCTATGATAACGCCAACGCTCAACACATCTACACGTTTGAAATTGGCAATGAGAAGGATCAGTGTTCGTGAAAGTGGATTGGTATCACAAGGGATTGCCTAGGGGAAGGAATAATAATAGTGCACAGTGGCAACTAGGCGCCGGATAAACGGGAGCCACTCTATCCCCGTTTTATGGAGGGTCTTATTTGGGAGGACAAGTATGCGAACTGTGCAGGTCCACGCATCTCATGGTCGTAGTATCTACATCACCAGTGGACCCCGCTTGTTGATATGGAAAACATTTCCAAGATCCTCAACCTCTCGGTATCCCCGATTAATCTTTCCACTCCTTTGTGCAAGATCCCGCAATTAGTCACTAAAGGACTTTGCAGTCGCTGTCAGCGATCAAACCTTAAGCTTGAGAAACAACGTGGAACTTCGATTGAGGAAGATCTAATCTTATCGAATCTAATCTTACGGCAATATACACAATCCTTGGTCTTTGCATTATCTCGGATCTTATCACAGAGCCTCTGCGGGATCTTTGAACACGTATCGTGCAGCTATATACACCTGTAAATACAACCCGTTCCTCTTATCATTTCCAGGACGAATGATTCTTTCAAGACGCGAGTGTCAATGCAAAATACATGATTTTGCATCTTCCTCTGCTACCAATGCCCGCTATTGAGCCACATTGCAGCTCTGCGATATTGCGCTTCTCTCACTCCGCTTCCCAATCTCTCCATGTGGATTATGCTTCATCCCACGCCCAGTATGAATGAGGAGATAATGTGATTCAGAGAGAAAAGAGCTATGGCCAGGCAGAACGAGGAGGAGTGTCCATACACCGTGCTCATTTGCAGGCTTGGAAAGTCGTGACAGGGCTAAGCTTGGCCGCTATGGTTTTCAAGCTATCATTGCGAGAGATGCACAACTGTGTAGGCTCACAATCCCCCACCGGTAGCATGGGTGATGCAAGAATGGATGCCATATGACGAGCAATGAGAGGATCACGCGTGATTGCGAACATTAGTGTTCTCTGGGGGAACATGATCACCAAACAACCGACCAAGACAGGGCTAGAAAGCCACAGAGGAACCGGATGGCCTCTCGTCTCATGCCCTCGGCATGGGCATCAACTCTTTTCCTTCAGCATCAACCTCGAGCCCCCAATCATCGCTGGCAGCCGCTTCCTGAGCCAGCTCGATTAAGCCAACTCTGCAACGCACTAGACCTTATGGCCCTTTTCATACACGGATGTTACTGGAATGCTTAGACCAAGCCAAAAAGAGATGGAATACATCTGGTACCTCCTCTACGCACCGCTATGTGGGTCAGACACAGCTACAGCGCCACCATCACCAAAAATAGACGAAGTTCTTCATCAATTCCTCCCCAGGAACGCCAGCTATCGAGCCGAAGATCCACACAATCAAAGAAGGGATGATACTGCGGCATCTACACGAGGAGCAAATGGTTGAATTGCTGCACATTGAAAGGCGGATGTGTAGATTCATGTTCAGCACAAGCTAAGACCTGTGCGAGTTGGATAGGAGAGAAGACTGGGTCCATTCTCTCTACAAGAAGGCGTTTGCAAAGGCGGGAGTGCCTTATCCGCAAGTGCAGCATAACCTAAGAGCAAGGGCTGAAAGAAATAACACACTCCAAGCGGATGTTTAGAGCTTACGTCAAGCCTTGCACCCAAGCTGCAGCTCCTGTCATCGTCATCATTCCCGCATTGAAAGAGCGTATAATACTGCGTCGAAGGATCGGGCAGCCGGATAAAGCCTGGATTATGGTCCAGGGATAGACTAAGGCGCCGTCCAAAGCGCCTTAGAATAACCAAGGGCAGCTATCATAATGCGGGCCGAACAAACCAATGATGAAAACCTCCACTCGTGCCGTCTCAAGTTCAGATGTCAAATTCATTCGCATGGTCTGCCAACAGTCAAAAACTAGAAGCACCCATCGATGGCCCCACTCACAAGGCGTTCCACTGCCTCAATAAGCCTAAAACTCTGGCACTAGACCCTACGATACTAAAACGGGCATGGATTCTCATTTCTTTGGGACATCTCCACTTTCAATACCACCCACGCAAGACGATCAGATACCTAGACCCCCCACTACTGCTCGACAGTAGGGTACATAAATCACACCTTGTACCACACCAGCTGCCGGACAGCAAGCTCAAAGCCCCGCTCAATTCTGCAGAAGTATAGAGGAAGTCACATACGAACAGCTGGGAAGCATCAAGATAACAGGGGCACCAAACGTATGGTCGAGGAGTATCAGCGTAAGAGGACACGTGATTCACGACCAAAGCAATCGAGACCACCATCTTAAAGTCCGACATCTACATTAAACATTCACTCGCTGCGCTCGAACCTCTTGGTTGGCAGTATCTTCCGCGCTACCTGGACTCAGCAGCTGGCACTTGATGCCCAATTCCGTACGCAGAGAGACTAGCTGCAATCAGACGACCAGCATCTCATACTCCTCAGCGATCTGGAAGCATTTAACCTTTACTTCCGGCTGCCGTACATGTTCTGTAATCTCCGAAGAATCGCCAATAATCAATGTTGAGTGATCTCTTGTCAAAGAAGTAATGTCAAGGTGCTGTCCGACTTTCAGTTCAGTTGGCAGGGAAGGAGCGAACGAAATCCATCACCCTTGGTTTTCTTCCTTGACACGGAGCTTAGCATTCCAGCAGCATGATAAAGCGCTCAGCCAACAATACGAGATCGTAATGGCGGGCAGCCCTCTTATTATCTGCTGTGTTGTTGGTTGTCGCTCTCGGTGCTTGTGGCTTTGCTTACGACCTAGAATCGTGACGCGATGCTTCTGTTCAGAAGAGCAGGGCAGGAATCGTGGCAGCACCTAGCTACGGGGGAGATTGGAGGACTGAAGGTATCAAGTAGATGGAGACAGTGGGGAAAGCGGAGAGGGTCATTAGTTATTTAGTTGGTTAGCTTAGTGTCTCAGCAACATACGCAAGGAGATGAGACTATAGCATGTTGTGTAATACTAGTCGCGTTCGTTAGAGACTGGCCACCTCTGATGAATACGATTGGTGTTGCATTATGTTGCAGGATAGAATAGAGGAGGGGGAAATCCAAGATCAATAGTATGGAGACTCTAGATTGAATGGATACATACCGTCACGTTCGTCTCACCGTGTTGATATAATAAATGAGTGTGGCGTAGGGCAGATAATTTGTTGGAAGAGTCAAAAGTGATGTAACGTCGTCGAGCAAAGTGTTGAAACAATCGCGTACAGGTAATCGTGGTGGCAACGGGCTACCTAGTGTTAACAATAGACATTAGTAGAAGGCTTAGTAGTTAGAGCGAAGTAGTAGACCATAGACTGTAGACTCAGGAATCATATTCAGCTTATCTAACTTGGTATATAGGATTTAGATACGGGATACCTATTATATAGACCATACTCGGCCCTTTAAAAGGAAAGCCCCTCGAGTTGATCCCAAGCCACTAGAAACTATCCCTGATCCGCGGAAATAAAGTATATGATATAGAACGGAACAAGATCTATTAGTCTCGCGATATCAATCCCTGAAATTCTGCTCACGAATCAACAAGGCGAATCTCGGATAAGGAATTCTAGCTACTCCCCACGCAAAAGATACAGGTACATCTTCATCGGCTAACTTCATATCATAATAGGATAAGAAGTGGATAAGTATCAGCTTAACTGCCATAGAGACGTAGAACCTTGCTGGGCTGCGGGAAGGGGATCGATTAGCTATGCTTTGACCAAGATCGATCCTCTACGGGGAATGGGACTAGGTTGCTCACCAAGCTTGCTTCACGGACCCCCAGAACGGGAAACGCCAGCTCGGATGAGAAAACCTTGACTCCGATACAGTGTGGCCATCTCTACCGTTGGCGAAGCGGAAGCCATCGAAAGTCTGAGGATCTGAATAGATCGAAGGGTCTTGCATTAGAGCCTGCTGAGGAACGCAAATCCAATTGTTTGCTGGCACATAGGTGCCATCGGAAAAGGTGAACGGGGAAAGGGTTTTGCGCGGAGTGCCGACTAATGGACTATATTCGTCAGCTTGGAGCGTCAAGATCTTCTCTCAACAGTTCAGTAGAGATCGACTTACTGATTGTAGCTGGGTTAAGCCGTACAGTCTCTTTGATGAAGCTATCGAGCAATGGCATATCTACATTTTGATTGTCAAAATGGTCGTTGGCTGATTTTACGAGCTCCTTTCGAAGAGGCTCAACGTATTCGGGATGTACGCAGAGGTTGTACAAGGCGAAGGTAATAAGCTGTGGGGACAATGGCTAAGCGCACTCTGAAGGATGGGGTCAAGCACATGCGTACTATCGGCATCTAATGAGCAGACCTAAATACGAATGCCAGAACTTGTCGGACGATAGCTTGTAGAGTATTATTCCTTGAGCTCTCTATTGTCCATTGTATACTATCTGTCTGTTAGATTTTCAGTATACTTGAGCTTACAAACTTTCAGAGGAGCCAGTGTACGTACAGGTTTCGCCTCGCTCCCACCTCTGCGATTGAGCCGTTCGAGGACCGTTGCATGAACGGATGCTCGTCCGAGGTCTGGAAGTCGGCATAACCTGCCATATACGTTACACTGTACTAGATAAGTTGAGTATGGCACAGTATGCAAAGTATGTGCCACAGGCATACATGTATCGAATACCTTGATTGCCGATCGATCGGATTACTCAGGATCCCCGCTTCTTAATTCGGGAGCACATTCGAAACGTGTGGACCCTTCGCTTCCCCACCTGCCTCACCTGTAATACGCCGGCGGACAACTGAGTAATCCTTTGATAGCTGAGTGCATAAGTACCTCCTGTAAGCCTGTGGCTTAGTCAGTAGGCGATTGACTGGTGATCTCTTATATCATGCGTTCTGGCCTTGGTGCAGAGAGGAACTCCTACTTTGCTCTAGGCGTCTATGTCTGAGCTGCAATATCTAGACTCCTGTATATCTCCTAAGTGCACTATCCTTCTTATGAGGATATGGATCCCGCAAACTATCCAGCTGCGCCTCCTCCTAAAGGGCAGCAATCCAATTTCGAAGATCCGAAAACTCTGAAAACGAGTCTTATCGTAATCAATGCTGTATTTCTTCCCTTGATGTTGATGGTGGTTGCTATCAGACTTTATTCCAGAGGCCATATAATGCACGCTTTAGGCTGGGATGACTGTACGTGCTTTCTGTGGTCTTCTCGGAACCAACATGCTGAAATCCACAGATACCTGCGTTATGGCCGCGGTAAGTTCTCAATGTATCGAGCAATAGTGTTTCTAAAGAAAACGTTGACAGCTTGGATCCCTTGTGTATTCTATCATGATGCTGTGGGGTGGGTCTCATCAGCATTTCCTGCCAAGGCAGCATACTTACGCCTTCAGATATTCGTTATGGATATGGAAGGCACTTATGGGACATACGTGCTATCACGCTATTGCCCTCTCACTTGCGGGTAGGCTCCAGAGTCATCCGTTGCAGCCTATAGTCTCTCAGGCTAATTCTCCGATACAGGTAATCAGCTCCTTAATGGTGATATATCCTATCGTCATCCTTCTACTCAAATTGTCAATCTCATTGCTCTACCTACGACTTTTCGGCGCGCAAAGGAATTTTAAACTCATGGTCTACTCTGGTATTATCTTCTGCTCACTGTTCTACCTGGCGTTTTTCGGTACTCAGGTCGGGACTGTGATCATCTGTGAAGATATTCAAAGCGGAAAACGCCTACTCTGCGCCCATAGCACTGACCTCCTAGTCATCTCTGGAGTTGTCAACGTCGTGACAGATTTGTACCTTCTCGCTTTACCAATTCCCGAAGTCTTGAAGCTTCAGCTGAAATGTCGACGGAAAGTGGGCATACTTGCCATATTCATGACCGGACTTATGTGAGTCTTCCTGATCCCTTTGGCTTGGAGTCGTGGCTTAGATTCATCAAAGTGCATCTTTGGTGAGTTTAGCTCGGTTGGTCTTCGCCAGCGTCCGCCTGCACGACGAAGACGCTGTAGATAATGCGGCACTTACCACTGAGTTAACGTAAGCACTTCCATTATTATGATATGTCATTGACAACTCTTATCCCAATTCAGGAGCATCGAATTGAACGTGGGGATCATTACTGTCTCTATGTCAGCAATGCCCCAATTCTTTGCCAAAAGCCCAATATTCAAATTCTCCACGTACAATTCACTCCGCTTAAGAATGTTCACCAATCGGAATCGCAGTAAGCTTTCTACGAGCGGGCACGGGTCCAAGCAGTCAAAGGCAGACGACATCTTGAAGCCAGGAGACATTCTTCGGCCAGGCCATAGATACCACGAGCTGGATGATGCGAATCAATTCCGTCATCCTTTTGATAGAGAGAGACGATCCGATGGAGATGATGCATCTACCCAAGAAATATTAAAGACTATTCACTATGGTGTGTCAACTGTGGAAGAGCCTAGAAATTTCACTGTCAGGGAGAATTATGAGAAGATCAGCAGCGGACATCATGCAGGATGATAGGTATCTAGGAGTCAGCTTTGGCCCAACCATGTGCATGGATTCTTACCAATCGGCTCACCGTGTTCAAGACCTGATTAGGGGTTGACTGGAATCGCGCTGGTCTATCATCAGACTTCTTCATTTGCTTGCTTCTATCCACAGTTGGGCGTGGTCACGATCTTTCAGTTAGTTACTGGGTAGGGGCGCGTTAGAATATCAACTCAAGGGAAGCGTAAATTGATACTTTGACGGGAATGTGTTGGAACGGGTGATAGTACGAGGTGTCATGCAGCGAATGCCCACCAAATCCACTGCAGCACCGTCTAGGTTGGCGAGGTGTCCAAATAGTAACATGACATTGTCTGCGATAAAACGAATTTAGCATACTGCAAGGCGGGTTAGAGGAGTCCGCTTGCATGAGCCCTTATGCAGGCATTGAAATGTGCGCCGGAAGCGTAACTTCCGGGGCTAATCTCAGAGTCTTGGCATGTGCCTTGGAGACTCTGTGGGGGTTCGAACTATCCATATTGGTGAAATCTATGGTGGATGAGGCCTGCAATACTAGGCGAGCCCGCCTGGAAAATTATGACCAGACTTCCTCAGCAGCATACACAGCCATATAGGGCTTAGCTCCCGGAGGGTGTGACTTACTGCCGGTCAACTCCCTAACAAGCTACTACAGCGTTACAAAGCGTGAACCCTCTGCTTGTATCCTCTCATTATGCCTCGCACAGTCTGGCCGCCCGATCCACGTTGGAAAGATGACCCAAGATGGAACAACCCGTCCCACCTCCGTGGCTGTGCTGAAGAAGCCCACTACGAACCTCTCCGCAAAGCCTTCACCATACCGCTCTACATCTACCCCGATCTTCAGTCCCAAATCACCTATCAAGTCTCTTACCTTCGCCCAAAAGATTGCCGTGACTTCTGTTGGAAAGACTGCGTAATATACGGGAACGCCGGCTTGACAGCCATTGACCATTGGGCACTACTAGAAAAGGTGTATCGGGAATGGTACCCACATCGGGCAGAAGACAAAGACGTGTCGGACGGCAATTTCTTTGGAAAATTCATGCGCTTCATACCCCCCTCTACTCATTTGGTGCAGATCGTACGTTTCCATGCGGCACTATGTGAGAAGTTGAGCAGTCTAGTGCCAGAGATTGAAGATTTGGAACCCGCTATCCCGCACGCGGTCCCACCTAAGGAGGAGACCCGGCGAGTCGGAGCCTTTAAGCTACGCGAGACGATGTTCGATGTCTGTATTGTAATTGATGCAGGGTGGCAAGAGCACGGTGTCCTGCTTGTGTGGAAGAATGAGGACGTTGCAAGAAAGTACAACTGCGGTCAGGGTGGGGAAATACAGGCATACGATAGCGGTGATGCAGGTGGATTAGACGATGCATGTGTGTTTCGTTGCCCGTTGAAACGCGCAATGCGAATGGTTGTCTCTCAGGATCCATGGAGGGCACAGAAACGGGCGGAATATAATGAGATGTTGGAAGAGCTTCTTGGTGAAGCAGAGTAGGAATAGAGCCATTCAGGATGCAGAAAACTCTTGCGAACAAAACTCTTGCGATCTTCCAATGGAGATCCCTTGGCTTCTACGTCTGATTCTACGGCATAAATGATCCGGTCCCACTCCTGGGCTGTTCGCGAGCCGACCACATTAAGAGCACCAGGAGGGATCAAGGTACCCGTGGCCTATTTCACTTCTATAAGGCTGAACCACGACGCAGTGCACCATAATAGATACAGGAAAGAGCACCGTGGCAACGCTCAGGGTTACACGGCCAGATATTTACCGACATAGTCACGTTTAGCGGCATTCAATAGCAAGACTAAAGCATCACAGACCAGTAAATACCGGCCGGGGAGTCGGCTTTGAAGGCTTGACTGCTATGGCTTGTTATTCGTTATCTGAGCGATGCTAGTACGCAAAGGCTATTGGAAGCTCAGACCCAAAATTGAAGCTTACGGAGGCATTGCAACCCTTTTTACAATACAGGCTTGGCCGATGTGATGTTAGAAAATCAGTACAACTGACGGTATACGGAGTAAGACGAAGAACCCGGAAGCAAGAGCTCAATTTCGGTTCGACACTATTGGCTGAAGCTTTTGGGTGTATTTTCGAATTGGTGTTATAATGTGCTGAAGCATATACGTTTACAAATATCCACAAAAGCTCTTCACCTCACAACTGCTCCATGCGCACTAAAGTGCTACCAAATCCTTCTTCCCCCAATACAAACCCATTCATCACCCACTCCTCCCATTTAACCAAAAGTAGCCCACATAGTATAATACGCCCCTGTACCAGTATCAATCGTAGTCGCACTAATACTCACAATCCCCTTCCCCTTCAACGCCACCTTATTATCCGTCAAAAAATAAATCATCCCATTCCCATTCGGGCTCCCCAATAGCGCCCAAAAAGCATTAGTATCCTGGTCCGTATTCTCCGGCGTCCACGTCAACGTTTTCGTAATATCCTTCCCCGTAAACGCCTCATGGAGGATGGATCTCGTGTCGGTATTATCGATCTCGCGTCGGAAGAAATATTTGATGCCGGAGTAGTCGGCGAGGGAGGGGTTGGTGACCCAGGAGGGGTTGGCGGTGAGGCAGGACTTCACCCACATCCACCAGGCGACGGAGGAGAATTGCCAGGGAACGGGTTGTCGGCCGTTGGGGAAGGCAGAATTATAGTTGGGGTCAGTGGGGTCGGAGGGTAAGGCGCCTCTGTTGTTGGCGTTTGCGAGGAAGACGCCCTGGGTGGCGGAGATGGTGTTTGTGAAGTCGGCAATGGGGCCACCTGCTGCGTTTTTGGGGCCGCTAATTGCGATGGCGTAGTATTCTTTGCCGATGCCGATGCCGAGGCTGGAGAGGATATCCTGGACAGATCTAACAGGGCTGACGAGTTGGGGCGAGCCTTGGTTCATATCAAAATCGTCTTCGAAGTTGCATGGGTAGACTGCGTCGTCTCCGGTCTTGGCTTGCCATGCTGCGTAATACTTGGCGCCGCTTGGAGCGTATTTTTGCCATGCTGCACCGCGGTCGGTTAAGGCACGCACGTCGAATAAGTGTTCCTCAATCGCCGTGGGACTATCATCGGTTGTTGCAGAAGGATCTCGGGCGAATATGTTCCGCGTAGGGTCTTCTTCTATTCCCGGAGAATGACCGAATGGAACGGCAACTTCTCGCTTTTGAGGCTTTCCCGGACCGGGACAATCGAATGTGCAGTCCATTTGGCGATTCTGAGAGATTGACAAACATTAGTATTCAAGCAATGGGAGTATATTGCCAGCAACGATATTTGACTTACCGGTAGAGGGTGATCGCCAAATATCAGAGCGCCAAAGAAATCATTGGCATCGCCATTGTCCCATCCACCAACAGTGCACTGAGCAGAAGAAGTATCCCAAGTCTGCGTACCATACACAAAGTCTACCGGCCCTTTCTCGTATAGAGGTCGATCTTGTATGGGTGGTGCGACGAGCCTCTTATTGATAGTCCTTGAAGCTGAGCGTCGAGAATTGCTTACACCCGTTTGTGGTGTTGCAGACAACACATCGGGGAGCAACCCATCACACGTCAGGGGCTGACCCCAATCAATCGAGCTGGAGTTATAGCCAAGAACTTTGCCAGTTGAATCGGTGATATTGACGTCAAGGACCACTTCGGGATTAGTATATATCTGACCAAGACCTTGCCATAAATGTAAATGACACGTTCCTGTCTCGTACGGTGGAGGTGGTGGCGGAGATGGTGTACTTGACGCTGGTGGCGGAATTGCTGGGTTGTAGCTGCTGGTTGGTTGAATGGTGTAGTCACAGTTCATCAGTCTTGCGGAAGTAGGTTCAAGCGTGGGCGCCGGTGTTCCGCCGCAATTACAGTATGCTGATGTTCCAGGAACTGAGACCATAGTAGCACAACCCGGCACACCATTTTGACCAGGTATATTAGTTGGTGCTGTGCCGGTGCTGACGGGCTGGAGCGTCGATGCAGGCAGTGAACTATAGGCACAATTCGCTGAGGTGGCGCCAGCCGTTGAAGATAGAGTTGGATAACTAGAGCTTGGTCCGCAGTCGCACCAACTCGTCGGACTGTACCACGGAGCACCGTCTGCCATACATGTAGGAATGGCCGTAGATGACGTGCCGCCCATAGATGGGCTCGATGCGCCGGAATCGGAAGATAATGTAGTTGTGGTGGAGCCGGGAAGTGTGGTAGCTGTGTTAGATCCGCCACTAGTTACTGATGCAGTGTTGCTTGCAGGCGCTGTAGAGCCTGAGCCAGCAGTAAGGCCTCCGGGAGCTGCTATACCAGCCGAGCCCAGTGGTTCGTATATTGGAAAGTCGTCACCACTGCCAACCACCCTAGCCCAGCCGGTTGGCAGTGGACAGGCCCCTCCGCTCTCGATTGTACTTATGGTAACACCTGTGGCGCTACATCCAGTGACTGTAGAGTAGCAGTCTGTTGCGCAATTCAAGGTTGACAAGCCAGTTGGGGTGGAGCAGATGACAGAGCAATCCGAAGCAATGGTCATTGATCCGCAAGATGACGAAGCACTGCTCGATACCTGCGTGCTTGATGCCTGCGTGCTCGATGTCTGCTGCGTAGATTGTGTCGCCTGTGACTTTTGCGCGGTAGTGTTACTCTCATTGTCATTGGGATCATCAGGATTACTGGGCTTCTCCGGGCTTCCTGGAGTATCCGGATCATTTGGATCCTCGCCAGAGCCTGCGCCACCGATATCTCCACCACCTCCAGGCGGGCAGAAAGGCCAAATGCATGATGGAAGATTGATGCCAAAGCCACCAGTTCCACCGTTCCACCTATCAACAAATGTTAGTCCAACCACAAACTCAAAAAAGCATATGTTATATGGAAGGAACTCTTACCATCTCCCTCCAGGCCCAACAATGATTACCGCAGCGGGAATGGTGAATTTGGTACCGTCCGTATTTGTTTCGGTAACTGCCGTCGTTACTGTTCTTACAGCTGTAATTGTGGCTAAGTCAGGGAAGGTAGCTATGGCGTATGGTATCGTCAGGCCGCCCGCGATTACCGTGGTCTGCGATTGGGCAGTATTGGCGAAGGCGTCTGTTACTGAAACATAGCTTGTCGGTGAAGCGCCTGGTGTTACTGTAGGTGGTATCGAGCTTGTTTGGGTAAGCGAGGGCGCATTCGGGGCGACAGGAAGTACTGTGGGCGGCGGTATTCCCGGGGACCCGGATGGAACATTGAATGGCGTCCACTCAACACCGCCAGGACCAATAAGGAAAGTTACAGGGCTACTCTGAGCGTTCAAAGTCGAAGTGGTGATCGTTGACGCCAACGACGCATAGCCGGGGACAATGGTAGGAGTAAATGTTTCCGTAACGATCGATGAGCCAATGGTAGCAGTCACCACGGTTGCTCCAGATGGCAATGGGATGTTTGAGGCAGGAGATGATGGCTGACTGGGAGGGATAGACGGGGGCGGGACTTCAGGAGGTCCAGAAGGTAAATTGAAAGGTGCCCAAGCAACGCCCGACGGCCCAACGACAGCGGTGAGAGGGCTGCCCTGAGCATCTGGAGTGGTTGTGGTGATCGTTGAGGCCAGAGCGGAGAAGCCTGAAAGTGTAGTAGGAGTGAATGTCTCTGTAAGGATTGATGAGCCAATTGTAGCTATTAGAATGGTTCCTCCTGGGGGCAGCGGCACGTTCGAAGACTGTGAGTTGGGGGAAGCCCCAGGTGGATCAGATGGAGGTTGAAGATTTGAAACGCCGGAAGGAGGTTCGTAGGGTGTCCAAGCAACGCCAGACGGACCTATAACTGCTGTGACGACTGTGCTGCCTTGAGCGTCAACGTTTGTCGTCGTGATAGTGGCTGTGACTGAAGCGAACTGCGTGTAGGTGGTAGGCTCAAAAGTCTCGGTTTCCGTTAAGCCACCAGCAATGGTGCCAACAACCACAGTTGCGCCCGAGGCCAGGGGTGCCGAAGACCCGGGCACCGAAATAGATACCGAAGGCGCACTGGTCGGTGTCTGGCTAGGAGGACCACCACCACCCGGCGCTGGGATCACTGGAGCTGCTGTGGGACAATTACTAACAGATGGTTGCGTAGTGTACGAGGCACATCCAATTGTTGTTGTACCCGATACCGTCACAGGAAGAAGGGGCACCGGTGTCTCGTTACAGTCTATGATAACGATTAACACTGCGTGAGAACAGGAGACAATAGCAACATACTACAATAGTCATACCTGCAAGCTGCACCTGGTCCCAAATCGCTGGCGATCACATATGCACAACCCTGCTCCACGTCAGTATTGATTTCTTGAGCACCATATCAACATCACTTACACCTAGACCCCAGCATCCTGAGACAAATGTTGTTCAGCAAAAATGTCCTTTGCCTAAAAGCCGCAACGACGAAGACTCACCTGGAACATTTGGGACGCTCGTCGGCCCACAAGCGCCAGCACTTGGAGCTTGCCCGCGAACAAAGGAAATGGTACTTAATAATAGAGAAATTGCTAAAGCAAACCGGCCCATGCTGAACGCGAAATTGAGAAAGACCGACGAAAATGACAAGAATGCCTAGTTAGGCAGAGAGGCCAGTGCAACTCTAAGGAATGACCACTGGCATAGAGACAATGGAATATGATGGTTGAATAAGGCAAGTGGCAGGTAGAAGCAGCGAGGCGAGAGAATTGCATGTGAATATGATGCTTTCTTTTTAGCAATAAGCGAACTTTGGTAACTCTGTCGATGGAGATTGCTTTGAATTTTTGAGGAGTTACAAGTGATTGCTCGAGAATATGAAGAGCGTTGAACAACGGAAATTGACATGGACTTTATACTGTTGAAGGCAGGTCAACGTCTTGAATCATCTTGCCAGTGGATCCTTCGACGAGATTTGAGGGTGGCAACGCCGCAGGAGGATGGTACATCCAACGTGGTTGTTTCAAGCCAGGTTAAGGTTCACATTCCTTCCAACCTGGAAGAGACACGAGCGAAATGCCTATAGCATACCTGCACAACAAAATCTTGCTCGAAGTCATGATAATCTGTGGGGGAAGCAGAAACTGATAGAATTTGGAGCATCGATTCTTGGTCGGAATGTGTATCGATGAGCTGCTGCGTGTGAACCCGCAGTCTTGTAGAAGGCAATGGAATGAGGATGACTGAGGTCACACCATAGCTACCAGAGCCCACAGTAAAATGTTTCATTGGTTTCGAGATCTTGGCAAATCGCAAGTGAAAGAGTGTTGGGGGAGTTGGTATATGACGCAGGCGAGGCAGGCTAGGTGTCGCCAAGATCGTTGGCAAAGTGGCGCTGTTCAGCCCTACTAAACATACCCCTAGAACCAACCCTATGTTGCTAGGAGGTACCACAGCTTTTGATTAGTGTTAGGCGCCCGCAGGTGGCCCCTACTTTGCCAACCAATAGAATAGCTAAGGTAGGCTTAGTCCTGCACTCTGCCAACGGTTGTGGCGACACTAAGGCTAAGATGAACCAGCCAGGGTTTCTAGGCTTAGCACGGGTCGCTCCCCCACCAGTTAGCAGCCTTTGCTTCACCCCAGTTGGCACCCCAAACTTGTGTGCACCAGAATGCTTCACACCCATCCCACTCGTGGGGAGGATCAATATACTCCCCCACCAACTTGACCGCTTACAATACTCTGATGACGTCGGTGACACCACTCATCTCAGTCATGTTTCTTAATCATACCACGGACCACAACTCCACCTTGGGCTATGCGCAGAGCCAACTCTCATGTTTGCGTCCGTCGGTCATCCAAAGTGGAAGCCAGCAGCCTACGGGCGGACGTCAGATGCAATAAAGAGTCGGGCTAATGGCATATGGCTGTTTCTTGTTATGATAATGGGCTTGATGAACATCATTGGAGGTATGATGTAACAGGTCCTCAATCAATGTCATGATCGCGCTCCATCAAAACTACAAGCGGCACCAATTGGTGATAAGGTTGCTGTTAATAGGGAAAGGAAGTGTTACTAGTGGTATCTTACTGGTCTAAGAGTAGCTGTCAATTAAAAACCGGTACCCTCTCCCTCCTCCACTGCCTAAATCGTCCTCGCCGCCTTCGCTATGGCATGATCAACTGCATTTATCAAGGAGGAAGAAGTGGAGACTACAGTATTATCGTTGTACGCCGTATCTACCGCCGCCACGGTACCTTCGCTGCAGGCTTCTCTCGGCTTTGTCATCTCCATCCAATCTGACAGCATACTTTTTAGATGTACAATGTCCTTTCTATTTCTCGTCCTCGCTTTCCGCTCTTGTTTGACTAGACCTGACAAATGCTGCATCTCTACCTACAGTGCTGTGTGGGCGTCAGCGATGGTAGTACTACTGGGTTGCGATAGATTTATATGAGTTGCAGCTGTTGCGGTGATATCTTGAAAGGAGGTGATAGCGGCTTGGAGGGTGAGTACGTTGGACATGACTTCGACGCGGCCGGCGTCAAAGTTATGGATTAGCGAGGCGCTCTGGTTGCGGATGTCATCGTATGACTTCCTCAGGTCGTTCATGCCGGTATTCGATCCAGCTTTCTCGGCTTGTTGTAGCGTTTCTAGGGCAGCTTTATCCCTTTGTCTAACTGTAATCTTATCCTTAAGCACTTCCCTAAGGTGACGCGACTATACATTCTGTAGGTTAAATATTTATGTCAGTGTGTCGAGTGACTGCTGTAGTCGGCGTAGAGAGTTCTACCTACACTTATAACTGCTTCTAAAGCCACGTGATTTGGACTTATTTTGCTTTACAAGCGTTGCGACTCTCTTTGTGCTCTTTTCGCTAATTCTAGTTTGGATATCACTTACCTCTGCCCTTGAATCCTTCTATCCTTGTTCAAGCCTGTTAATTACCTATCCTAGTAGCAATTGCGACTCCGTAGTCCTCTACAAGCCAGATCCTTGCTTGTTCTAGCTTTATCACGCGTGCTCCCAGCGCAAAATCATCCTGCTCTGTTCCCTAATACTACGCATATCAACCAATGCAGCCCGAGCGTTCTCCAAATGCACCACATACGTTGTTAGAGCCGCCTTCTACGCGATCAGCTCCTGAAGTTTGCAAAGTGGGAAGAGTATGTAGGGTTCTCCGTTGATGAGTCCTTCGACTTCCTTAATCTTAGGGGTAAGCGATGGCGAGGTGTAGAAGGTTGATAAGCTTGGTGGTAAGTGATAGCAAGGTGTAGAATGTGGTTGAGCTTAGTAGTAAGGTCTGACTGGTGTAGTTGTTACTGAGGTTTTAGAAAGTATTGGACATAGTAATCACCGAGGAGTTTTCTTTGATAGCGGTTGGAGTGGTTTAGGTACTTGTAGTGATCTTATAGGGTTATGATAGGTTTCGCAGGAAGCGTTTCAATTGTAGGCGATCTAACGGTTGGGGTAACTCATTTTGAGTAGGCTTGTTTAGTGCATCTGAGAATATCTGACGTTTGATGACGGGCTTCCTCGCGATTCTTTATATTCTGGATGGCAGGCACATCTTGAGGAGCTTCATAAAGGTTCGTATACCCGCTAGATTAACCTTTGTTGTGCTGCCCTCTTGTCTATTTCGAACTTGACTCCAACTTCTCCTTGCCAGCCTCTATTAGTGACTAGGCAGCCCCAGCTTTTGAATTTTAGTATAGGTTTCGACAAAGACGTTTTCTTAGCACTTGTCGCTTTGGTAGTTCATAGTCTATACCTATACCTAAAGATATGTCGCTGTAGTTCCTACTCGTTATTTCCCACAATCGCTCGTATATGGCGTAAGTGGTAGGACGTTTCAATCGCTGGTATAAGGATGTTGATGATAATGGGATCAAAGTTGTATTTGCTCGTCATGCTTGTTCCTTCATTCCTAGCTCTGTGGGTGTCCAGCTGCTTGATTAATACGAAACGGTAACGGTCGCTGACTTGCTTATATTTGTGGAACAACACATACAAGGAGTCAGTCTTTATCTTAGAGCTGAATAGCAATAGCTACGGCGAGTCACAGAATTTTGCAGCAGAATTATAATAGATGTAGTATTAGGTACTTCTATAATAGATGAAAGAGCCTAACCTATGCGATTTTCGCGACCTCGATATTACAACTATAGATTGACGTCTTACAACGTCGTAAGCATAACACGACGCTATTGAACATTATCAAATAATTGTCTACTTTGTGCGCACAAGTTTGTTGTAAAGGTAAGGGGTTGTTCTTGTGTAGGCACAAGAACATTTTCATGTGAAGCACAAGAATACAGATAAATATTACGATTCCGCTATTGTAGTTCTAAATTTATATGCCAAGTCTTGCTCAGACTACAAAGAAAGCCATAGTACAATTGAGGAAGTACTCTATATAGAGAGTAGACATTTACAAGGAGGTGTAAGGCCAAGAAGGGTCAAGACCATGGTAGGGAGTTCCGTGGCAACTCTATCAAAAGCATTTCTCGTGAAGCACAAGTTCCATCAACACGTTTTCAACACCTCAGTCTTTGACTAACCCAATATCACCGTTCATTGTTATTGAGCATGTCAGCGCAAATAGTAGCGTATCCCGAGGGAATTTGTGTACTCTAGTGGCACACAGCTCTGAATGTCGAACGTTGTCACCATTCTCGTTGCTCTCGCGGCATAGAGATGAACTTGTGTGACCCGGAAATAACGATTGATGGTATATGAACGTTACTCGCAGGAGGAGTCTGAAAGGTAACCTTCTCTCTGGAGCTGAACTATGGGATGATATCCTGACACTCTGAGGAACTACAGTGTTAACAGGCTTGTCCACCCCGTTCAATTGCATCCATCGCCCTCTCCCTTACCATCGCCCCTCAAGCCTCCTCTACCTGAACAATGATATGAGATACGACACGCAATCCGCTCAGAGGAGCATCCTGAGTTGGAGGGCACTCATAGCTACTACATGTGAATACTACAAGTGCTTGTGTCGTCCACACCAAACACCCTTCGACATTCACCTCCAACTACAACCATCGAACCATACGCAGGCGGACAGGCGGGCGTCATGATATGAACGTACGCGCAATGGCCAATTGGTCCATACGTTATTAGGCAGCAGACACTACGATTTGGTGACCTGTCCAACACACCAAGCTTCTTAATCACTTATGTCGGCTGCGCAAGCAAAGCTCCTCGACGACTTGAGCTCACCCCTACGTCGCTGCGTCCAGCAACTCGAAGCCAGCTGCCGAAACAGGCAGGAGGCCCTATTCGAAGAGTACACAGAGACGAGATCAAAGTTCTTGGACCAACATCCCAACGCAGATTTCGAAGCGACCCTAACAGCCCAAGCGAGGGAAACCCTCGCTCATGCCCTTCCGGAGTGCTCGGAGGGCGTCGACGCCCAAGCACAAGCCTTCCTCCAATCTCTCTACAAATCCCACTGGGCGCTGCAGAGAACAGACCTTCAACGGCACTTCGACAGCTCAGTAGTCCGATCCCGCCGCTTCCTTGCAGAATTGCTCAAGTTTTCCAAAGCCACAATAGCGGGCGAGGTAATTTCGTTCGCTACTGCCTACACTGCCATCCAGGAGGCACGATCGGACCGTACGTCTCGAACAACGCATAGAAAGGGTCTTGATTCTAAGAAACAATGGCAGGTCAGTGACGTAAAGGAGGCAATGATGAAGTCCAAGGCATTCGTACGCCCCTACGCAAAGCGGAAGAAGCCAGGAGCAGATATAGAGGTAGGTTCTTGAATCACTGATGATACATCGAGAGTAGCTGACAACCTTAGGATGACACTGATATGGACGACATTGGAATCACCGCCGAACCCGATGGAGAACCTCAAACAAATAATGCTGGTGATCGACAAAACCATGAACTACTCGCCGTTGTTGTACCGAATGTAACAACCCGCAAACTACGCAAACTACGTCGATCCCGCAATAAGAGACCGAGTCCATCACTTGCATCCAGAGTTCTACAAGTTGCGTCACGAACATCCAAGCGACGCAAGAGTCAAACAACAATGGTCCATGACGAGAGCAGTAGTCGAAGTCCGAGCATTGAAAGGGGAAGAGGTGGTGCGCACGATCTCAGCGATCATAATTATAGCTTCGATGAAGGTGGAGATGACGAAGAAGAGGGAGCAGCCAGTGGAGATGAAGATGAAGATGAAGATGGACAAGATGACGGACCGGAAACTGAACAAGATGGAGATGAAGATGGACAAGATAACGGACCAGACATTGAGGAAGATGGCGATGAGAGCGCTCGCTGGGAAGATGATCATAGAGATTTTAATTATACTACTGACGATAACGACCCGCCGCCCTCATGTGAGCTTGAGAAGGGCCCTTTCTGCGAGCAAGGCCAGTCAAGTGTAAACACGGATCACAACGCCTCGAGTCCATCAGATACACATCTTGACCCTGGCCTCGATCCGACACTACCATTCCAACTCAGCTGCCCGACTGCACTGCAGCCTATCAAGTCGCAGAACCTCAAAGCTTTCGATGCTTACATACAAGCAGAATTCCGAGCCTTGTACTGCAACATTGCGGGTGAGCTTCAGAGTCGGCTATCTCAACAAGGCCTGTTAATTGCGCAAACCAACAAGTGCAAGAAATCACTAGAAGCTGACATGGCGCAAATACGGCAGTCACTCTCCAAGAGCAAGAAGCGTCGCAAAGGGCTAGAAAAGACTATGAACAAGACCAAGCGGCAACTAGACGAGCTAGACGAGTCAGATCACATTGGAGGATCCGAATCCGACAAAGAGAATTGGTCCGCAGAATCAGATAAGGAGGTTGCTGGCTTGCATGATAACATCAAAGCCGAGATGCAAAAATACCACAAACTTCTTGAAGAGCGGACCGCGGGGCTTGCACAGAAGCTTGTTGATGGAGAAGCACGATTGTTGGAAATCGAAGCCCAGGAATTGGCGGCGCATAAAGCTTGCGAGGCTCACACGGCGGAGCTGGAGGAATGGAAGGCATATCATGAAACTTAGCCGAATGATATCGTATCGATGCTGGGACTGCATCGTGCACTCAGGCGTCTAGCTAGTCCGTAGAGGCTCGGCAATTAGGTATGTTTGTTGAATGTCGGAGGTGATACGCAATTCCGGTATTACTTTGGCATAGCTGTGAGAGTTTGAGTCATAGAACCAGAGGTGCTAGCAGGTAAGAAGGAGATCAATGCAGTTGCAAAGCTAGTTACGGATCTGCTGTAAGATGCTCCTACCTAGCGTGTTCAATTCGATATATCCTAATACAGAGCAGTATCTAGCGTACACTCAGTAGCAATATCAATCCGTTGTCTCTTCGCACCTATTAGCCATACGACCATACTGACACGCAAAAGACAAGAGTACGACTACTCTGATTATTCTAACAGTAGCGACTTGAAGCAACGAGGCGTATCGAACAAACTTTCCCCAGCCAACGAGCTTCCCTTGCTGATACCAAACCATGCTTGTGGATACTCCTGACCGCGATAACGGCACTATGTAAGTTCTACTTGTAAGTTTCTTCTTCTCCATTCTCGGCTTCGCAAATAATGAATGGGAAGTCGAGGTCAGGGATGAACAACGAAGTCGTTGTAAGCGCGGCATGATTCCAGAGTAGCTCACCAATTCATTACTACTAAAGGCTTCCTGAGACAGCCCGGCCACGTAGTCCGACTTGGGGATAGTGCTGCCCATTGGCACACATCTTATCCGTGAAGCCGAAAGTTCCTCCTCGATAAGTAGCAGTGCCAGTGCCCTACAGGAGTGTAGATTCTCACGGCAGGAACAACGATAGGCATAACGTCTCTTTAGATTCTATTCTCGTTGGCGCTCTCAACCCGCACGCATAAGTTAAGCACTTGTACGGCTGGAAAGACAGGAAAGCTGATAGGCGCTAGATCTCTCTGCAACAGCTCGTTGTAGAGATTCTTGCTCGTCTCCTCGAAGAACGCCGAATCTATCATGAAGATGTTAAATTCTTGCGCCTGGGTCAAGCGATCTAAGCCAAGGATACATAGACCGCGCTTTCGTTTTGTTCATTGACTCAGGCATCATATTTCTGTCCTGTTCGCTGAAGTTCGGTGGTCAATTCTTGGTTGCAGCCCAACATGCGACAGGTTTGCGCGCGCCGAGCTCTATGCCTTCTGGTGTCTGGTGCGAAGTTTCTGGTTTTCTATCATCGAGGGCGTGCTTTGCGTCGTGAGCGCTGTACCCCAATCATGAAAAGCAGTAAAGTAATCAAGCTTTTGATTTCTCAACACTGTTAATATACAACTTGCAAATTATTTCCAGAAGAGCATTATCAGGCCCGGTCAAGCCTCCCTATATTTGGCCAGGATCTCTTCCAAGAACCAATTCCTATACGGTCCAATGCCCCAGTCCGCGCACCGACAAAGACTATCCAAAATCTTGAAAACCCCCAACACATCGTTCGTTGTACCCATTTCTAATGGTCCCACGAAATTACACTGATATGTATCTCTGTTGTCCTCCGTGGCAAATACAATGTAGATATTCCACAGATCGCCTACCACCTCGACCGCTAGCACCGGCATATCTAATGCATACCCCTCGCGCCTGCGTTTCGTAAATTCAGCGGCCGAAAATGCGCCGAGCTGGATCAAGGGGTCTTTATCCGTGTTGGGCCGTTTGATCTCGAAGTAGATATACATGGGGATGAAGTTGACAAAGGATGCGGTTTGGTTGATACTTGGAAGGGACCCTGGGCTGGTATCCTTGTATTCACCACGCTCGAGAACACGACGATATTTGGAGGGAAGGTCGAGACCGATAGCTTGGTCGATGCGCTTGTCGAGGTCACGGAAGTAGAACTCGGGGCAGGTAGGGCAGAGGGAAGCTGGCTTTACTTCAACCGTTGTCCTAAAACGGACTCTAGGTTAGCTGAGAGGCGAAGCGGGGTCGGGGTGGATTGGAGAACCAACATATCAAGAACCTCCAGCTTAGTCTCCGCTTTCTCCTGGTGGCGTTTGAGTCGGCGCACGAGATGCAAGAGAGGGCTGACCACAACCGATATCCAATGCGCTTCAGTGCAGCCGCTGTGGCGATATTTATCTGCATTCTCAAGGACGTCTGAGACGGTCATCCATACCAACGTATGGTCCTCCTTTATGTATTTGTCTAACGAGGAGCCGAAAAGTCCTGGTGGGATGTCCACTCGTGACTTCGTTGGTGTATCTGAGGCGGTACTGATCCGATCCTGTATCATCCAGACAAGATCAGCAACCGGCTTGAGCGGACAGGATTTGGCAAGCCACGAACCTTGAACTCCGAAGGGATGATACCCTTGTTGTGCGGTCGGACGTGCTCCAGCCAAAGCCGGAGAGTATTCCCCAAAAGTATTCCCTCATCCTTTGCAGTTTGCATTGTCCAGAACCTGACAGCAGGTGTAAGAAGCTTCATTTGTTCCCTTTTCGTCACAGGAGGAAGCCCTTTGCTGATGTTCGACTTTGTTGGCGAAGAACCTCTGCTCTGGGATCCTTTGCTTATTTTCGAGCTTGTTAACAAATTGTCCGACATCTTCGAGGGTGAGAATGCTCCTCGGCCTCGCGTTGACAATGTGGTCTTGTCCTCCAAGACTGGTATCATCCCTGCTCTGTCTGTCTCGCTGGGCTCTGAATCTGAGCTTGATGTCTCCTCAGCTTCCATCTCTTGAAGAAGGCGTCTGGAGGGAGTCTTTATCCTATGTCCCCTGCCAGTATTCATAGGCTGTATGTTCTTCTTTTCAGGTACCGACAAGGGGTCAATGTGTGTCTTGCCTTTCGTAGGATCTCGACCGAACGTCTCGAAGTCTCCAGGCATTTTACGTTTTAGTGTAGCACATAGATCCGCGGGAGGAGGTGCTGAAGAAGGATGAGGGATTCGATTGCCCTGGGTAGGGTGTAAGGCTGACAAGTGCTTTCTAGTTGATCGGAGTTGTCGAGTGGTCCGGGACTGGGTCGAAGGCGGGAGAGAAGGTACTGTAGGCTTTGAATGCCTTTCAGTGGTAGTATGTGGGAGTGTAGGTGTCAGACGCTGAAGCCAGTCGCGGACAATATCAGTACTTGGAGTCTGGTTCTCTTGCTGCTCGTCCTGCAATCGTTGTAAGGCGTCACGTATGCTTGGCTTGTTGTCTCGGCATCTATACACACGCTCAACCATCTCACATAGATAAGTATGGATAGGGAACAGTAAGAGTCGAGGTGTTAGCTGAGGAGATTATTGCCCTTCCTAGTTGATATGTCTATTAGTGCTGTGGTACTGCATTGTGTTTATGTTCTATTTTTGTTGTTGGTGTTGGTATGCCGACCCTAGCGGCGGCTATTACGGTGTGCCGTAATAGGCAAGTGGTCACATCAAATATTTTCAACTTTAATTTTAAAAACCTACCCTACTATATTTATAATTATTAATAATCTAGTAATTATACTACTACTAGCGATTTAATTATCTATAGCGCCTATAATATAGCTTATCTAATAGTACTTTATTAAATTACTACCTCTTATCCTTATAGTACTATATATAATTAACTTAGACTCTTACTAAGAATAGATCCTTAATATCTATAATAAGGGTACTACTATAGGGGATATCCTTATCGAATTATATAAGTACTACCTTATAGTTAGTTTAAAGATACTATAAGGAACCTAACTAGTTAGGGCGCGAAGAAATATATTATATATAAGTATCTAAACCCTTAACTCTATAACTTAATAATTACCTTCCTCTTCTATAAGCGCTTAGCGATTAATTAAGAAATAAGAGTTAAGTTAAAAGCTATAGGAATACCTATATAACCTAAATTACTTTAGTAAATTAGGATTAAGCTAGGTTACTAGTAGAGGTATAAGATTAGGTAGGGATAATTTTAAGATAATAAGATAATTTATATTATATAGGAGTACTTAGCTAGTAGCTTTATTACTAACTTTAACTTTATATACCTCTATATCTACTTTTAACGTAAGGGGATCGCTATTCCTAAGTATAATCTTTCTTATAATAACAGAATATCGCGACTTTCGGAGCAATTCCGCCTTTGCAGCTAATTAGATTACCCCTATACTTCTCCCCCCCTAATAGTACGCTTTTCAGCCTAGCGCCTTTAACTACTAAAAGTTAAATCTACTTCATAACTTCTTCGCAGTAATACCTCGCGCTATATACGTTATATAATATCTAGATAATTTTATAAGTTTTAAAGTTAGCTATCAGCTTACTTGCGTATCAAAAATTTTCAAAAATAGTCTATTTACGCAATAGTTATAAGTAAAAGAAGTGTTTTCGCTATGTTTTATAGGCAGCTAGCTCGCTGGTAAATACTAAGCTTAATACCCTAATAGTACCCTTTTCCGCCTAGCGCCTTTAACTACTAAAAGTTAAATCTATATTATAACTTCTTCGCAGTAATACCTCGCGCTATATATATTATATAATATCTAGATAATTTTATAAGTTTTAAAGTCAGCTATCAGCTTACTTACGTATTAATAATTTTTAAAATTAGCCTATTTACGTAATAGTTATAAGTAAAAGAAGCGTTTTCGCTATATATTATAGGTAGCCCTAGCTCGCTACTAAATACTAAGCTTAATACTTACTATTTAAATAACTTTAGAAGTCTTAGGGGTAGAGATTAGCTTTATATATATAAAATATACTATAAATAGAGAGCTTTCCAACGCCGCTCAAATTTTCTAAATCGGGTATAAAATAAGCGATATATAGCTATTTTATTATTAATCTTCTATAAAGATTACGGGCACTAACTTGTTTAATATATAGAATAAGACTAATCGATTTAGAAGGTATCTAGCGAAGATTAGAGAAGAAATAATATAGGTATTAAAAATATACTATACTAAGACCTAATATAATCTAGTTTATTAATACGTATTATAAGCTAAAGTTCTTTAGCGTCTAAATCTACGCTATAATTAACGCCTATTCTTATAAAATTCTATAGATCTATATTAGAGTCTTAGCTTATATAGTAATTAGTATAGTAAAGTAATATTTAGACTATTTAGCAGAGGTAAAAACTATACCTAATATAATCTAGTTTAACTAGGGGATAGAGATTATTCTTATTATAGACGCTTACTAGTAGTTATATTATATATAAGAGGACTATACTAAGGACCTAAGACCTTTTAAGAAGTATTAGATATTTAGGAAGAGTACTATAAACTAAAGAATTAAGGCTTAATAGATATATCTATAGTCTTCTATACTATACCACTAGGTACTCTTCTTTAATATCGCGTAAGAAGAAGGATATTATTAATATAATAAGCTTTATAATTACCTAACTTACTACGCCGTCTATATACGCTTAATTTATAAAAAAGCCTTCGAATTTATAGAGAACTAGAATTCCTATAAGATTTATACTTAAAAGAATTATCTTTATATAATCTTTAGTAAGCCCTAGTATCTCTATAAGTTCCCTAAACCTTTAGTAGAGAAGTACGCTAGTATATCTAATCTAAAGCTTATTAAAAAGCTAAGGGCGGAATTATAAGCCTATAATATAGACGAATATTTACCGCTAGTAACTAAGGAGTAGTACTACTAAAAAGCTCTAAAGCTTAGATATAACTTAGATATACTAAAGGCTTCTAATATCCTTACTACTAAAATAGGGTAGTAATTATATAATCCCGTTTATATAAAGCTTAGGGAGGTAATTCGCTAATATATTATCTTAGGTATAGAACTAATCCTTATTAGTATAGAGACCCCTACTAAAGTAGGGTAGTAGTAACCTTTTTAGACTATAATAAATATATTTTAGAACGCTTAAAGGAATAAGAAGCCTAAGATATTTTAAAATTAGCTAGATAATAAGTTTATACCTAAGTCTAATAACGAGATCTATTCTAAGGCGGCGGATTTATATATAGGGGGTAAGGAGGCTCTCTAAGATATACTAGAATAAGTTTTAGATATAAAAAGTATTATAATTAATTTTTTAGCTCTATTCCTTACGTAATTACCTTAAGTAATAATATTAAGTAATAAAAAAATAATATATTTCTAAACGACTAATTAACTAATTAATTAATTAATTGATTGATTTATACGCCTATTCTAGTATCTATATATACTAATAAGGGTGTTCTCTTATATTATTAGGAAATCTAGGGGGGTTAAAGGCCCTCTAGACGCGAAAGAAACCTTTTTAGAGTTACCCCTTCTAGCTAAAAACTTTCGCTTATTAACTTACTTATTATTCTACTCTACCTATCTAACCTTACTACTAGGCTTTATAATACTAGTAATAATAATCTCTATTACCCTAATAGGCCCTATAATACTCCGGTAGCTCCGCTGCCTTTAGCTTCTACTTATACTTAGGCTTCTTTATCTTTAGGGTTTTTATTACTAGTTCTACTTTAATAGGGAGTTTAGACTAGGAGAGCTATTCCTTAGTAAGTTAATACTATATTAGGAATCCTAACCTAACTAGCTATCTTATAGCTACTCTTATACTAGTAACCTTAACTAGTATAGTCCTAATATTATAAGTCTCTACCTCTTTAATAAGCTCCCTTTAAGTATTACTAAGCTTTAGGTAGTATAGGAGAATATACTTTATATCCTAATTCCTCTATCTATAACTATAGCAGGTACTGCGGACCCCTAGTACTCTCGCCTTATAAAGGAAGTAGTTAAACCTATTCTTCCTACTTTAAAGTTAGACTGCTATTAAGCTTTCTACCTTCCTAAGCTTTAGGTAGTAGTTATACCTTTCTTTAAATAATAGTTTATTCTATATAGGTATATAAGAGTGCTTAGGGATAGTATCCTTATATACCTCCTACTACTTAATCTACTTCGCTATTACCTAGCCTTATATCTTCTTAACTAGGATACCTACGTCTTAATACTCCTTAATATCTATTTTTAAGTTATACTAATATACCTTCCTCCTTATTACTATTACCGCTTAATCTTAATCCTTCGCCTTAAGCTCCTATAGGGCCTATTCTTCCTTTTCTAGTAATAAGGTTAGGTATATTAGGCGCGCCCTTCCTCTCCTTCCCCGCAGTCTCCTATAGATTAAGCGGTTACCTTCGATTATTAAGGGGTATACTCCCCTTAGTACTTAGTATCTTATAACTAAGGCGTTTAGATAGGTTTAGATAGGTATAATAACTACTTCCGCTTCTAAGACTTAGACTAGTATTACCTTATATACTCTAAATACTATCTATAGGTAGTTATTCTATATTATCGCGAGCGTCTTAATATACTTTTCTATAGCTCCCCGCCCCTTAGTAGGGGTATACTATATTAGAGTAGCGAATATAAGTATAGGCCTTACCGCTATACTATATACCTTCCTATACTTCTTAAATATAGCTCCCTAAGTTAATCCTACTAGGTACTTAATCGCCTAGGCTTAAGTAGCGGCCTTTACCTTTACTTACGCTATATATAGGCCCTAGCGGAGTTTAGTATTAATATATAGCCCTAAGACCCTAATACTTACTTCTAGCTTAACCTCTATATTACTAAATTATACCGTCTCCTTTATATTAAACCTATTAGGGGCGTATAATAGATATACTAGTTTATACTTCTAAGGCGCGAACGTCGCCCTATATATTTTCGCTTATATTTAGTAGAGCTTATAGGCCTATTCTAGCTACCTATAGTTCGTTTCCGTTATCTTACTATATACTAGTAGGTATATATTATCTATAAATCCTCCTACCTATACTAGGATCTTTACCTTTAAGTATACTTTAATTAGTAGTATATTAAAGAAGAGGAATAGGATTAGTAATATTAGTAATCCTTATAGGATCCCTGTTTCTACCGCCTTAACTAGACTAGTCCTACCCCCTAGGGTTATTAATATTACTCTATCCTTAAGGAAGCTTATAGTCTACTAAATAATCCCCTTAGGGATTCCTTTTATCCTTAAGTTATAGAGTAGCCTTTTATAGGATATATTATTAAATACTCCTATTATATCTAGTAATAGTAAACTCGCTATATTATCCTTACCTTAGTTTTATATTATATAAATTAAGTCTATAATAGTCTTTAGGGCTATTTCTACTAAATATCTCTTCCTACCTCCTATCTAGTATTCTAAGAGTAGGTAATTTACTTTAGCTATTCTACTAAGTCGTTTTACTATTACTATCTCTAATACTTTCCTAAGTATATCTAGTAGTATAATAGGTTAATAGGCCTTAGACTTAGAGTAATTAGTCTTCTTTAGCTTCTTTAGTATTACTATATTCGCTTTATAGAACTTCTTTAGGTAGTATCTATAATCTAGGTACACTTAAAATACCCTTTAAAAGGTCTCCCCTATTTCTATATATATTACTCTTAGGAACTTATTTAGGATCCTTAAAATCCTTAGGGCCTTATTTATTACTAGGTACTAAATTATATCCCTTACCTCCTTTATAGTAATCTCGCTATCTATTATAATAGGCTTTAGGTAATTAGCCCCTTTAATATCCGTTAGGTCTACTAGGGGTAAAGGTAGGAAGAAGACCCTCCTTAAGGCCTCTACCTTCCCTTTAAAGTCTATTACTTTATTCCTATTCCTATCTTTAATAGCTAGGAATTATAGTAGCTCTTTAAGGTATATACTTCTCTCCCTTCCCTACTTAATAAGTTACTATACTCCTCCTAGCTTTAGTAATACTCTATAGACCCCCTCTTAGAAAGCTATTATCCTAGTCTTTTATAGGATAATAACCTTTTTTCTTTTAGTTTAGTAGAGAGCCTCCTTAATCTATATATTTCTACTATAGTAGTAGGCCTTAAGTACTACTTATAACGCCTTAGTAACTCTTATATATACCCTATTCTAGTATAGTTTAGCTCCGGTATAGGGTTCCTTAAATAGGATAGTATTCTCTACTACCTCCTATAGCGCAGCTATAAGCTTATTAATATATAGGTTAATTACTTCCTTTAAGTCTAATAAGTATCTACCTATAACCCTATTTAGGATCCTTATATATTTCCGGATCTCCTTACTAGTTGCCTCTATCTCTATCCTTTTCTAAGCTCTCTTCTAGTATACCTAGCGCTTACTTTAGGTCTATTTTAGCTCTATTATAATTAGTATATAATCTAACCCTATATTAAGGTCTTCTCTTACTCCGTACTTCGCTATTATATTATACGCGCCTTTAGTTAGGAATATAAGGTTGATAGCGCTCTCTAAGCCCCTACTTTACTATATAACTAACTTCTCTAGTAGTTTAAGGACTATCCCCTTCTCTCCTACTACTTCTAGTAGCCTATCTACTATTATATAGTATATAGCTCGTCC
>JAEUBA010000116.1:0-77083 GCA_018257865.1 Stereocaulon alpinum | reverse complement strand
TTCGAATTATTTAAGATTTTAATAACCCTTATAATATATTTTAGATACCTTACGCTATTATAATAAGAGTTAGCGCTTAAGGATATATATAATAAAAATTATAAGTATCTAGTTTAAGTTAGACGTTAGTAGGTTCTCTTAAAAGCTAGGAATTAAATAGATATAGACCTTTCCAAATCTAGGATTATCCCTATTTATACCCCCCCCTTACTAGTACGCCTTCCGCCGTATCTAAGCGGTATAATATAGCTAATAGATATAGGGTTTAATCTTTATTATCTAGCCTTCTAGGTCTACTATAGATAATAGCCCTTAGAGGGGTTAGGTATTATTAATAGATTTATTTCCCTCCTTAAGCTAGAATAACGATTCTATATACTACTACGTAGTATCTAACTATTATAGTCGGTTTTTAACTTTAGTTATATTAACGCTAAGGTGGTATTTAGTAGTAAGTAAATAAGAAGGCGGAGGTTAAAATACTTATATCTTATCCTAATCCCCTTACTCTAAAGCCTCTAAATCTTTAGTAGCTACTCTAGCGTTTACTACTATACCTATCTTAATATTATATAACCCTAGTATCCTACCTGTATAGACCTTATTAATCTATAATACCTTCTACTTATCCTTATCTATTAAATCCCTCTCCTCTCTATTATTCTCTTCCTTATAATTTATACTACTACTACTATCCTTATAGGAGCTGATATCTATAGGCTTCTCTAAATTCCTAATAGGCGGAATAGTATACTTATTAGTAGGATTAAAAGGATTAATAAGAGGCTTTAGGGTAGACTATCTTTTAAGGGTATTCCCCTTAGGTAGTACTATAGTAGAAGGAGGTTTCGAGCGGTAAGTAATATTAAAAATACCTTTATAAGGTTAGTTTAGATAGGCCGTATTACCCTTAATTAATACTATTATACCTATTAGTAAATATCCTAACTATTAATTAATATAGTATAACTAACGAAGTACCCTTAGGTTAATATAGAGCTTATAACGCCGGTAACTAAGTAAATATATATAGCGAATAGTATTCTATAGATCTAAGTTAGTAGTTAACTATATAATTCTACTAGCTTTATAGATAAGGGTACTCCCCTAAATATTATCTTCTACAGTTTAGAAATCCTTCGTTATTAAGATTTAGATTAGAGTATTATAACTAATTTAATCCTATAGCTAGTTAGCGTCGGTAATCGAAATATTATATATAATCTACCTTAGTTAGATAAGATAGAACTTATCCCTAAGTGTATAAATAATTCTAAGGAGGATATAAGGCGGATAGGTATTATCTAAGATTAGGGCTAATATAAAGAATAGTTTAGTATAGTTAGGTTACTCTATATAAGTATTATCGTATCTAGCTATTTTAAAATTTATTAAGTTATAGGAATCCTCTAAGGGCCGTTTACTAGCCCGTCGGTTTACTATAGTAGGTACTTTATTTATTAGTCTTATCAGTATACGTAGTACCTCGTCGTAGAAAGGGGGTATATAATTAGGAAGGTTAAAGTTAGTAGTAATAAAGTTAAGGACCTTAGTAAGGTCCTTACTATAACTCCTTAGATTTATACCCTAAAGGGCGGTACTCTAAAGGCGGTCTTTAATTACTTAGTATAGGGCGCTAAAAAGGCTAGTATAATACCTTAGGCCCCTATAGATATTACTAAAGTTCTACGGAATTCCTAACTTTATCTTACTAATAATAGTATAGAAGTTAGCCTCTATTAGGATAAGCTCTAGTATTATATTAATATAAGGGTTGATAAGAGGGAGACTAGCTATATTAGATAATATTATAGATAATTTAGAGGGGTAGGTAATAAGAAGAATTTAGGGATGATATAAGTAGATTAGGGAAGAACTTTAGGATAGTATAAATAGAAGAAAGAAAGGTTAAGGATTCTTTACTTAGGATAGGAAAGGGTTAGGGATTCTTTACTTAGGATAGGAGGAATTAAGGATTATTCGCTAATTTAGAAGGACTAGCAGGTAGTAGGGATTTATACTAAGGTTTAATTTATAATAGCGATTAGTTAGTAGTTAGTAAAAGTAGTAAGTAAAGGTAATACTAATAAGGTAACTACGTCTCTAAATAGGTAAACCTTAATATAATTAGGCGATATAGGCTATTCTCTATAGAAAAGTACGTTATAATAGTAAAAAGTAGGTAAGTTAAGCTACTAAAAGATTAAAAGCAGCGAGCTTAATATAATAGATAGAGATATTAATTAAGAGCGGAACTTATATATATATAGTATATAGAAAGCGGATAGCTAGTTTCTAATATACTATATCTAGCTTTATACTTAATATATAATATCTAATAAAGATAGAGTATTATAAATTATTATCTACTCGTAAAGCTTAATTAGCTTTCTTATTCCGTTCTTTAAAATATAAATCTTAGTTAAGTACTCTTATATAAAAATAGTCTAAGTTTAACTTAGATATATATTTTAGTAATAGGGATATATACTATAAGGTTTATAACTAATTATATTTCCTAATAAGATAAGCAAGTAGGGCGTTTATTAAATATATTATATAAAAAGAAAATCCCCTTAAACTATCTATTAATTAACGCCTTCTATAGGATAATATCCTACTATACGTATATTATAATTTACTTAATAATAATAGTTAGAGATAGGCGATTTAAGGCGATTTAAGGATAGATTTATCCTAATCTATAGCAGGTTAGCTTAATAGATTTAGTAGCGAATATATTTACTAATACCTACTTAGATATATTAATCTTAATAATAATACCTCTATATTACGCCTAAGCTAGATAGATCGATAGTATAAATACTACTAGAAGTAGTATAGTAGCGGAAGTAGTCTAACTAAGTATCTACTATACTATAAGGGCTAAGACCCTAATTAGACGCGTAGGAGATAGGTACGCCTTAATAAAGATAAAGTTAAGGGCCCTACTTATAAATACTAAAGAGATAAGGTTAATATAATTAGTAATAGTCCCTATAAAGGCGAAGGTAGATAAGTCCCCTAGGAGGACCTAACTATTTTAATAGATAATAATACTCTAAGGCGATTACTTAAACTTACTAACTCTACTAATAAGATCTAGTACTAGTAAGATAAGCTAAATATAGAACTTAATTAATTAAAGTTAATAATAGTACTAAGTACTATAGGTACTATCTCTACCTTAATAGTTAGCTCTATAGAGTACTACCTATAGGAGTAAGGTACTAGTAGGCCTTTAGAGGAAGAGGATATAACCCTAGCGGAGTCTATCTCTATACCTTAGTCTAAGTTAATACCTAAGTTAATACCTAAGTTAATACCTAAGTCGAACTAAGACTAGCACCCTTTCTAATTAGAAGCTAATTATACCCTAGCTTTATAGATATATAACGCGCGACTATCTAGTAGTATAATAGATAATTTCTTTAAAGATACTTAATTATAACCTTTCTACGGACGCTGCAGCTTTAATAGCGCTTAATAACTAAAAGCTAAGCTATATACTATTAAGTATTCCGCTACTACTAGTAGATAGTCTTAGTAAGCGTTTAGGGTCCTATTAATTTAATTAGATAAGGCGACTAGAATATATTATATACTCTACTTTAATATAATAGGTATAATATAAACTCTTATTAGATATAAACCTTTTAATTTAAGTATTAACTATATACCGATACGCTAGCGAAACCTTAACGGGGGTCTAATTATTAGTAAGATATATATAGTCTACTGGTAGTAGGAGATATAAGATAAGCTCCCTAATAGCTTAATAGTAGTACCGGTTATAATATCGTTAGATAAGACCTATTTATTACGGATATACGGAGATTAGCAGGCGTAGCTAGTCTATATTACTATTAGTAACCTTAATTAAGGTATTCAGTAGGTATAGATTCAGCTAGGGATAATATTACTTAGACTAGTACTATTAGTCTATAATAGTATAAAAGCTGAGGTATATTACTACGCTATAGGGCTTATAGTTAAGGGTAAGCTAGCTGAAGTATAGATCTTACTTAATATACTAATAGTATTCTATTAAAGTACTTAAGGAGCTAGCGCCTAAGGGGATCCTTATTATATATATAGACGGACGAATATAATAATACTACCTAATACTCGCGTCTATACTAGGCGACTATAAGGAATAAGTCCTAATAACCTTAATTAAGAGCGGTAAATACTATCCAGTCTACTTAGTACTACCAAATAAATAGGAACGACTACGTCCCGAAATACTATATCTAAAGCGAATACCTAAAAATACTATAGAGCAGCTATAGATATAAAAAGCGTATAATAAGAATACGCTTAGGCTTTTACTAGATATAATAGTATATAACTAGCCTAACTTTATAGACGGCTACTTCGTAGTTAACGTCTACTAACTACAGACGTTTAATATATTATACTAATTAATAGTTAAAGGGCTATTAAACTACCTCTTAGACTAGCTAAGGGAGTATATTAAAGAGGGACGAATAAAGCTTAAGGTATAAGCCTTAATTAACGCCTACTTTTAAGCTATACCTAAATTTACTAAGCTGAGGTGATTTCAGGAGTTTAGTAAGCTAAGCTAATAGATAGGAGAGGAGAGTAAAGAGATATTATAGATTATAATACCTATCTTCGCGCCTCTTTTATCCGAAAAAAACTTAGACGTACTATATATAGGATAAGCTATTATTAACTTTATTATACTTATAAGATACTAATCCTATAACAAAGCGATACTAGAATATATAGACGCAGTATTAGAAAGGATTAATCTACTTAAGGAGGTATTTTAAAAGTATAGACCGGTTAATAAGTAAACGGGCGAGTAAACCTTTAACTTTCCTAAATTCTATAGTATTAGTTACTATATTAATATAATTAGATACTATAGTCTACTAGATAGATATAGTACCTAAGCCTCTAAAAGGGTATATCTAATATTACTTAAGAATTACTATAATTAAATAAATAAGTATAAGGATTACTAAGAGTAATTAATAGAATATAACGAATATTATATTAAGTTAATAATTATATAGGATATTAAAACTTTCGAAGAGATAGAGCCTATATTACTTTATTAAAAGAGAAAATAAGAAGATAAGAAAAGTATAAAGGCTAGGGTCCTCCTAAATCTATACTAACTAAGATAGCGAGTAGACGCAGAAGAGCGCTATATACTAAAATACCTATATAAATATAATAGTCGTTACTAGCGAACGGTAAGGGATATAGCTAAATAGCTAAATATAGCTAGGTTTCTCTAAAGCCTAGCTACGTTTCTTAAGGCGTACTAAGCGAAAACGCTAAGCTATAGTAGTATAACCTTAAACTTAGATATTAATAGAAGGGAGGTAGACTATAGCTAGGTTAAGAGCTACCTAGTCTATATCTATTCAGGCCTTATATATTAGAAGACTATAGGAGAGGACTCCTCTAATTTAGGATATCTCTATAAGGATTTAGTAGTCTATAGACCTTATAAATATTCGCAGTATTTAACCTAGCGTAGAGATTATATATAGGTCTAAGAATAAGACTATAAGAGTCGAAACTTAGAAACTATATAGGAGGGAAAGTTAGTCGGCTAGGTCTTAGTTATTATAGAGGTAAAGGATTTTAGTACTAGGGACTTTAAGTAACGACTTAGTTATATCTAAGCTACCTTTATAAAAGTCTTTAATTATTAATATCTAGGGTAGGTATAAGAGTACTATAAAATAGTTAAAGTTAAAAAGGTATAGGTATCGCTTATACTTAATCCTTAAATAATAGGCGCTCGCCGCTTCTATAGACTACTAAATATCGAGCGAAGTACTTATCTAGTACTAGGAATAGTTAGAGGAAAAGAGATATTTTATATTAATAGTTTTATCGACTAGGATTAATATAATATAGTATATTACCCTAAATTCCTAACGATTAATATTAAGGCAGCGCGACGAATCTACGCTAAATTCCTACTAAATTCTTTTTAGGTAACGCTATAAACCTAAGTATAATACCGTAAAAGGAGGAGAGATAATACTATAGATATATCTAGGTCGATAGAGCGGAGGAAATACTACTACTAACTACCCTTATAGCGTCTAAAGCTAAGGCTTTAGTCTTAAGGAAAACCTCTAATATAAAGAACTAACCTATAATTTTAATTACTATAGCGGTATTAATTCGCTCTTTAGTATATTTAATTATAGCTTTATTATATTAGCAGGCTATATAGCGTCTTACGCGTATAATATTTACTTACTTTAGTATTAGGTCTACGGCCCTTATATATTACTAATATTTAGGTACTTTAGTAAGCTAAGGAGTAGAGAGGTTATTAAGCTTATAGAGTTATATATAAAGTCTAACGGGGAAGATAGGGAGTAAATTCGTCGGATATTAAGCCTTTATAGCGATACTTTACTAAAATAATAGTAATAAGACCGTAAATTATAAGGGGAGTTATTAAGAAACGTCTAGCTAGATATTTATCCAACTTAGATAGGGTAGAACTAAGTTAGATAATACTTAGATAGGGTAAACCCTAAGTTAGATACTACTTAGATAGTATAAAACCCGACTTAAATATCTATAGCTTATCGAGCTTTAATAGCTAAGTACCGCTAAGCTATATCTAGTAGTAATATTTTCCTAGCTTAAGAAAGGTTAATACTAACTTAGAAATATCTAATAGGTATACTAATATAGAATAGACTTAATAAGCTATTCCTATACTTTATTATCTTAAGTATTAAGTATATAGGTTCTATTTCGATCTTTAGATAGAATTTCTACCGCTATACGCGCTAGGGACGCTAATATTATTACTTCTATTTATAACAGCGGCTAGTAATCTATTAAAGGGTCCTAATATTATAATTTTAAGAATCTAGTATATTAAACTTATAGAGTAGTAAGGTTATATTTTTAAAATATTAATATACTACGTCTATACAGCTATAAATATATAATAAAGCTTTAAGAACCTTAAGTACTCGTCCTAAACTATTCGAGATACGCAGTAGTATATCTCTATATTAATATACTACCTTAGAAATAGTAACGTCTATAATAAGCGACTATATAGTATACTAGCTAGGATAATAGTAAGAAGGATATACTTAGATACTATTCTTAGAGCCCCCCTAATTAAGCTACCGGATACTAATCGGATAAGTGCAAAAAAGGGCGAAATATATACGCCCCTAATTTAGTAAAGTTTTGTAAGGTGCCGCTAATAAGTCGGTAACTAGACGTCGTAACTCTCTATATTAGTTATTTACTCGAATTATAAGGAGTAGAAGATATAGTCGTATTAGTAGATAATAGGTTATTATAGAGTCGAGCCTTTACTCGAAAGTAGCTTTTATATACTAAAGGAGCTGTTAGCAGTAGCTATAATTCAAACGGATTATATATATAGAAGACTTTATTTAGCTTTAACTACCTACTTAAATTATATATAAAGATATACAGCTACTAATTAGTAGATATATATAGACTATATAAGAGTTTATTAATTATAATAACTTAAAAAAAAGACTAGTAGCTGTATATTAGTAGCGTTATATTACTAATTAAGCTGATAGCTAGCTGAACGCGTAATAGATATACTAATTAGTTAGATATTATACTAACAGCAATATCTAGTTACTAGCTGGACTAATATTATCAAATTAGTAGTAAAGAGTTATAGATCGGGCTGATTTAATACTGTTAGTAATATTAAGTTACTAATTCCGCTGTATCCTACTGTCAGCCCTACCGGCGCGCTCGGCAACTCAGGGTTCCCTAGCAACTTTTGGGAAAGCGCGATATAGGTAAAGGTAAAGCCGCTTCCTCTATAGTTAGTTAGTTACTTCGCTATCTTAGGCGGAGTTATTACTCTATCCTTCTATTAATACTTATATCTTTATCTATATCTTCGCTTCTAGTATCAGCAGCAAATTTATTATCGCTAGTATTAAGTTCAGCTTATATATAAAAGCGTTTTAATCGACTACTATTTATAGTTCCCTTTATTATTAACTTATCCAGTTCCTTTAGAATATATATACCTTTATCCGTATTCACCTCAGCGATATAGAACGGGCCTAACTATCGAAAGGTTAGCTTATAGGAATACGACTTCTCCAGCTTAGTATTATACAGGAGTACTAGGTCGTTAATAGTAAATAGGGTTAGGCGGATTTGATATCTATTATTAAATAACTCCTTATAAGACTCCTATATTCTTCTTAGAAATAACGCTGTTTCTTCCAGATCCTCGTCGCGGCGCTGTAATTATCTTATACGTAAAGCTAGCAGTCCCGCAGTCGATTGCGTATATTCCTAGTTAAGAATCTGCTATATAGGATTAGCAAGCTTAATAGGTAATACTATATTATTTCCGTAATTAATCCTATACGGTGATATCCTAGTAGTTCTCTTTACTGTAGTTCTGTCTACCTAAAGGATTATATATAGGTTTCGAACCTAATTATAGCGACCTCCGTCTATTATTTTAGTAAGTCTATCTATAATTAGCTAATAGCTACGTTCGACTATCTTATTCGCTTACGGGTGATACGTAGAGGTAATAATTCTCTAGATCTGGTATCTCTAGGCGAGATTACTAACTATATCCTTATTCTCTAGTCCTCCGTTAAGTACTAATCTTTAGAAGTAACTATAGCGATAGATAACGTCTTCGTATAGGAACCGTACCACCGCTATTAATATAGTAGTACTTAATATATAAGCTTCTAGCTATCCTAAGAAATTATTATAAGTAATTACTAGGTAATTCTTATTCTCCCGCAGCGGTATATAAACTACGTTGATAGCTACTTTCTACTATATCCCTAAAACCTACGTTAGATAAAGTGCTTCTTCTTCTCGCCGCGTCGATCGTCGTTAATAGGAATTATATATCCTTATATACGCAGCACTATCTTCGTATAGCGACTCCTACTAGTATTAGTCTATAATATAGCGATAGGTGCCTTCCCTACCTTAGTATCTACTATTATTATATAACTCCTGCAGAATCTGTTATTAGTCTTATAACGAATTAACGATACGCCGTAACGGAATATTCTTGCTAGCTTAACGAAATAGATACTTATCTTTAATAAGGAACTTAATAGCCTATTATTTAAATAACCGGAACTCCTTACTATTAGGTATATCTAATAGCCGCGCTATTATAGTAAGGTATTATATAATCTGCTATAAATACTCTAAGTAGCTGCTATTAAGTACTTCTATACTAGTATCTTCCTCTACCGTAATTAGATAGACAGAAATTAGGTTCAGCTCCGTATTAATAAAATTATTAACGTCCTATTCGGCGGCACCTTCTTTCTTTTTAGTAGTACTATAGGGGCGGCAGGAGAGACTATTAGCTATACTATACTTCGTACTAGGAACATAACGTATATTAAAGTTAAAGAGTTGAATCTAGGCAAGCTATCTTATTACTAGTATACCTAGTAGGTCTATTACTAACTAGTTTAGCTGGGCTACTAGAGTATTCGCGTTAATCTTAATAGTAAAATAAACCCTATATAGCTAAAAGCAGAACTTCTTAAGTACCTTTAATACTCCTCGATATTTATATTTCCCTATATTATACTTAGACTCCTACTTAGTCTATAGTCTACTTTTATATCTGCTAGGATACCGTTTACCTAATACTAAATCTACTTATTAGAGTACTGCGCCCTATCCTTAAAGACTTATATCTACTGCGAGGATAATTTCACCGGCACCTTTACTGTAATTAAGCGTGCGTAGGGTAGGTATAGACGTTAGCGCCTCTTTTAAGAGATCTATTAACGCCGCTACTTATCTCCCTATACAAATAGTACTTTACGGCGGAAGAGATAGTAGATCGGTGCAGTAATAATAGTAAAATCCTTTACCTAAATATAGTAGTAGATATACAGCCTAATAAATATACGTATACCTATAAGATTATAATACGGTTCCTAATCGACTACCTTCGTAATCTTTACTAATTTAGGTAATCTTCCGCGAGTATTATATATAAAGCCTATAATCTTAATTCCTTCTATATAGAACTATGACTTTTTACCGGAGATAGTTACACCTAAGCGTTTAATATTAGTAAGTACTTTATCCAGATTCTAGATATATTCTAAGACGAATCGCCGCACTCTAGGAATAACTTCGTTATTCTAATATTATAAATACGGGCCCTTTATACTAATATCGTCTAGAAACGGTTAGTAAACAGTTAGAATTAGATCCGCAAGAATCTTTACTATAATACGTACGAACTAAGTAATAGAGTTGGTTGCACCTTAGGGTAGTATTATCTAATATAATAAGCCTAGCGGAGTTATAAATATAGTTAAGTCGCAGCAGCGACTATTAAGTTTAATTTAATTATATCCTAAAAAGAAATTAATTAATAAAGTTATCTATATTCTAGCGAATTCCTCTAAGAATTTATTAACTAACGGCGGAAGATTTATATCCCAGACGGTTACTTTATTAATATTTATAGCTATATTTACTATCCGGTATTTACCAGACTTCTTCTTTACTAGAAACTAAGGGTTACGGTAAGGCCTATAGTATAGTTTAAGTAGACTACTAGATATTCGGTCTTTAAGTATCTCAACTACTATTCTAGTTAAGGCCCTTAGGATCGGGAAACCTAGTGCTTACTATACTATATATAGGACCGTTTAGATCTGCTAAGGTGCTACTACTGCGCTGCGTACCTTCCTAATCTCTAAGAAGTCTTAGGATAACGCTACTTCCTAATTATACAGCACTTATATCAGTAGATCCTTCTCTCGAGGTAATAGATTAATACTGATTTATATTAATACTACCCTCTCGTCAGTCAACCGCGTCCCTTTAGTTAGTATTAAGAATTTTGGAATTAACTAATACCTGTATAGTCCCTGCTTATAATAACAGTCCTATATTATACTTTCTAAGATCTCGTCTTTCTAACCTAATCTACTAGGACTCGTCCTATCTAAGTATAAAGAGTCTACTAGCCGTACCTTCTGCGCTTTCCGCTTATATATCGTCTATACTTAGGCTTCGGTAGCGCACAGCGGTAATAGAATATCAAACCGCTTTAATAGTCGGACTGCAGAAGCCCTCTTAAAACTAGTTAATATAAATAAACGAATAAAATTAAAATCTGAGTCTAAAAACCCTAAAATACCTATAAACTACCTATTCCTTCCTTAAATATCTAAGCTACTAGTCTTCTTTAATATAGATACTAGCCTAGTTCGGCGCCCGCCTAGTCTTTTAAAGTAAATATATTAGTAATAGTGCGGTTCTATAGATAAGCCGCTATCGCTAATTAGATAGTAGTTAATATACTACTATCCGCAGAGAAGATTTAGGTAGTTAGTAAACTATTATTATTATTTACCGTCCTTATATGAGACCTTCGCTCGAATAGGCGTCCCAGAATTAAGTCGAAATCCGAATATTTAACTATAAGTATATATATAGGCGTTACGATATTACTAATCTCCACCGGTATATCTATATAAATACTAACGAACTTCGCCCTATAGCTAGTAGCAGCGACTATACTTAAGTTCTAACTAGTTTAGATAGGAAGACTAAGCTTATCCGCTACTCGCTAAGATATTAGGTAAATCTTAGTACCGCTATCGATTAGTGCCTTTACCCTAGTATCGAAAATAGTAACTCAGACTATTAGATACCCTACTGCTATTAGTAGCGTCTTAGAACTAAGGTACTATATTCTAGTATTAGGTTCCGTTACGATATTATTCGCCTATAAGGCTAGTCCTAGTTAAGTACTACTAGCTTTCAGCTCTAAGATATTACTTCGCTATTATAAATCTCCTATAGCTCTCTCCGCTAGTATATCTAACTTATCTAGGCTTTAAAAGAATAACTTATATAACGTAGGCGAGTACCTAATTAACTCGCGAACCTTAAGATTATTTACTAGTGTATCTAGGATCTTGCTTAGTAAGTAAACTAGATTATCTTCGTCCTTTAACTACTTAGTAAGCTTCCAGCGTCTCTCTTTACCGCTAGATATCTTCTAATTCTACTTTATTACCCTAGCACCTGCGTCTAGTATTTCTGTATCCTCTATAGTCTTCGACTAATTATTTCTCTTACGAGCCTATACTATTACTAGGCCTAAGAAATCCTAATTTACTATAGAGGCGGGTCGCCTAAATAGACTTATATTCGTATATTCGCTAAGGCGAATAGTTTTCACTGCTGGGAGACGGTCTTCTCGCGTAGCCTTTCCTTATAGCTGAGAGGAACTTCTGCTACCTAATTATCCTATAGGTCTAGTAGCCTAAACCTCTACTACTACTAATTCTATTTTATTATTAGTATCCGTAGTTATATCGCTATTATATAACTCTTCTAGTCTTAGAGAAGAAGTATAAATAGCTAGCGCGTTTTACCTTTCCTACTATCTTTATACTACGTTTTATATAGCGTTCTCTATAGTTACCTTCTACAGTTGCGTATACGTTAGCTATAATAGTTCGTTACTATCTCCGCTCCGTCCCAGATAAATCTGATTCTCTTAATTCAGATAGATCTTACCTTCGGTATAGGTAGCGTTAAAGTTAGTATAATAGGTTTAACGATACTTACCGCTATAGTAGTAATAGTCTTTATTAATTATAGCTCTAGTATTAGCTACTATACCCGTATTAGTTTTAGACGAAGTTAGCGATAGCCCTAATCCTTACGTTATACCTATATAGTTCGCTATTACTTACGTTATTAACGTTAGATTCTCTAAGGCCTTAGTTATCGACTTAATTCTATTATTATTAATTACAGAGCTCGGTGTAGGCTTGGAAATAGGGGTATTATACTAGTTAGTAGGACTAAAGGTTGCTTTCGTCTAATAGTTATCTACGATATTACTTAGATTATCTATCTCCGCCTTACTAACTATAAATCCTTCTATAATATACTTAGAGTTAGCGATCGTTAATATAGCCTTTAAAATCTTATCGTAGTCTATAGTCTCTGCGTTATCTAGATCGTATCTAACCTTATAGATAACCTTTTTATAAACCTTTAGTAGGAGGCCTTAGATAAACTATATTACCTAGGTATACGCCTTAAGTTATTTACGTTCTATAAGGTAGTAAGAGATAGTATAAAACTACCGGTAGTACTACTTAAGGTTATCTTTTTCCGTACGCAGCTTAGCTTTCAACGTTTCTAGGAAATTACGGGAGTTAATCTATTAATTATAGTTATACTTCTAGTAGTCCTTCTTTATTACCTTAAATAGACCTACTCCGTCCTTATATAAGTATTCCGGAATTACCTTAATATAGTTACTAATTATTCTTTCGTAATACTACGGTAGTTTCTTAAATATTTCCTCCGGCGTTAGTCCGTATTCGCTATATATTATCTCGAACCTCTATAAGAACTCCGTTATATTACTTCCGCTGAAGTATAGGGCTCTAGGGGTACCTAGGAACGGTATTAGTAATAGTATCTAACGCCTAGCAAGCGCTACTAGGATTAGTATAGTAGGTACAGCTAGTATATCTAGTATATTCGTTTCGTCTTACGTTAGAAGTAGTAAGGTAGAGGGGGAAGAGGATAGGGTATCTGCGGAGGTTTCGGGCGATATCTTTAAAGTAGCGGGAGAATTAGGTATTAATAATTTTAATTTCCTACTTACTAAGTACTGCTAGTTTATAGGTCTTCTGCTCGAACTTATCCTATTAAACGAGAATTCGTTAACGGCGAGCTGGAGAATCTGTAGAGAACTTATTACTACTAAGATCAGCTGCTGAATTAGAAGTAATAGAGAGATAATAATACGTAGCGATATTAACTTAGCTTCCTAAGATAACTATAGAAACTATTATTCGCCTTCTTTCTAGGATTCTTATAATTCTAAAGACTATCGCGTCTATTAATCCTTTTTATCTTTATAATCCTAGTATTCTAGGCCTATCTACCTTCCTCTCCGCTTTATTAATACGCTAGCTCCCGACGACCGACTCCTAGTAATCCGCTTTCGTCCGATATTTATTCTTACTGCTATTTTTAATCCTTATTTTTCTAGGACCCTAAAGACCCGGATACTGCCTCCGTTACTAAATTAGCAGTATTAGCACGCCTTCCGTCGATAGTACTAGAAACCAAAAGTATATTCGTAAGTCGTAATTTCGTTTTTTAGGGTTAGGACGTTTCCTACCGCTGAATTGCTAAATTACTGAAAAGAATAGTATATACAGACTGTATACTGCTAATTTACCAAATAAGCCTCTTATAAGAAGGCCCCGCCTTCGGCTCTAATATTAACGTTTAGGGGTAAGGGCGTCGGTTAAGAGGGCTTAATAGTAGAATCGCAAGTATAAGGATACTATATATAAAACGGAGGTAGAAGCGAATAAGACGGAGGTAGAATTAAAGACTATTAACTATAAAGACTGCTTATTACTAGAATAATTATATATAGAAAAGAATACGTTTTTTGTCTAAGATATAGTAATATTCGTTACTATATAAAGGTCCCTAAAGCTAAGCCCTTGCTAACTAATCGCTGACTAACTATCGTCTTCCAACCAATTACCGCCTGCTGCTAAGAAGCCTGCAGTTGTACTATCCATACCACCACAATATATAAATTAATTAATTAATTAATATTTATATAGATCCCTAGCCCGCTCTTTAAATTAGAAATAATTAAAAAAAAATTAGGATAGTAATTATCTCTATATAAATATTCCGAGGCCTTTAGAATAAGCTAGGCTGAACTTTGTATATCTATACTCTTCTAGTTCCAAGACTAATACCAATTATCTTCCCTCCTAAAATTACTAAACAAGATACTCGATACTCCGAAGGTAGCTATAATAGGTTCTTTAAATTATATATTATCTATATACTATCTTCGCTTAAAGCTATACCCTAATACTAAGGACTTTGAGGCTTTGAATTAGTTAGAGGTATAATCGAATATAAGCTCCTACTACTGCGCCAAAGCGCTAGGGTAAAAGACTTAATACGGGGGTGTTACGCGCTTGATAGTAAGCCCCTAATAGGGTATATATAGCCGTAGGCCTTATAACTATCCCCCTTCCTAGAATCTTAGTCCCCTAAGATCTAGGGTATAGGTACCTTATAGGCGCTAAGTACTACGGGCCCTAGCTGCCGAAGTAGGTAGGTTTTAGGCGTCGTAGGCGCTAAGCCCTACGGGCCCTAGCTACTGAAGTAGGAAGGTTTCGAGCGTCGTAGGCGCTAAGCCCTACGGGCCCTAGCTGCCGAAGTAGATAGGTTTTAGGCGTCGTAGGCGCTAAGCCCTATAAGCCCTAGCTGCTAAAGTAGGTAGGTTTAGGCGATAAGCGCTTATAATCGTATATATAGCGTAATTTAAACCCCGACCCTCTACGCTATATAAAGTACGTTAACCCTACGTTACCCCTAAAGGGATAGTACTTAGACCTAGTTAATAAGCTACTACGGCCCTAGGGTAAGCGCGTAAGATAGTTATAAGCTCCTACTACTACGCTAAAGCGCTAGGGTAAAAGACTTAATACGGGGGTATTACGCGCTTAGCAGTAAGCCCCTAATAGGGTATATATAGCCGTAGGCCTTATATCGAACTTGATAGAGTACTAATATTAATAGTGCTAATATTAGTATAAAGATATAAGTTACTAATATCAAAATAGATACTATAAAGTATATACCTAATACTAAGCGTCTAGATATACTCGCTACTACTTACGTCCTAGATCTTAACTATTTTATCGCGTAACGTAGATACGAGCTAGGCTGAGTTATAGGAGAAGGCTATCGACCCGACGGACTTCCTATAGCTAGAAAGCGTTCGTAGGTACTTACTACTACTTATATTCTAAAGCTTAATTATTTGGTTATCCGACGCCGATATAAGCCGAGCTAAGTTATAAGAGAAGACTACTAATTTAACCTTCTTACTATAGCCCTTAAGCGTTTATAGGCACTTACTACTATTTATATCCTAGATCTTAATCGTCCTATCTATTAATATAGATACGAGCTGAGATAAGTTATATAAGAAGATAACTAAGTTAACCTAATAGCTATAGTTATTAAGCGTTTATAGGTATCTACTACTACTTATATCCTAAAGCTTAATTATTCGGTCGTAAGCCGTAGACGCGAGCTACGTTAAGTTATATAAGAAGGTAACTAAAAAGACTTAATAGGTATATATAAGGCCTACGGCTATATATACCCTATTAGGGAGTTACTGCTAAGCGCGTAAGACCCCCGTAACTAAGACTTTTGCCCTAGCGCTTTAGCGTAGTAGTAGGGTCTAATAACTATATTACGCGCTTACCCTAGGGCCGTAGTAGCTTATTAACTAGGTCTGAGTACTATCCCTCTAGGGCAACGCGGGGTTAACGTACTTTATATAGCGTAGAGGGTTAGGGTTCGAATTACGCTATATATACGATTACGAGCGCCTATCGCCTAAACCTACCTACTTTAGTAGCTAGGGCTCGTAGTGCTTAGCGCCTACGACGCCTAAAACCTACCTACTTCGGCAGCTAGGGCCTGTAGTACTTAGCGCCTATAAGGTATCTATACCCTAGATCTTAGGGGACTAAGATTCTAGGAAGGGGGATAGTTATAAGGCCTACGGCTATATATACCCTATTAGGGGGTTACTGCCAAGCGTGTAAGACCCCTGTAACTAAGACTTTTGCCCTAGCGCTTTGGCGCAGTAGTAGGGTCTAACAGTATAGCTCTTAAATATTTGTAGGCGCTCCCTATTACTCGTATCCTAGATCTTAAGTTTTTGTAAGCGTTCGCTATTACTTATATCCTAGATCCTAATAGTTTTATCTTTTAATATAGATACGAGCTGGGATAAGTCGTATAAGAAGATAACTAAGTTAACCCTATCGCTATAGCCCTAAAGCGTTTATAGGTACCTACTACTACTTACTTCTTAGATCTTAACTAAATTATCGCTTAACGCAGATATAAGCTGGGCTAAGTTAAGTAAGAAGGCGATTAAGAAGACCTAACTAGTATAGTCCTTAAGTATTAGTAAGTACTTACTACTAATTATATCCTAGATCTTAACTATTTCGTCGCTTAACGTAGATACGAGCTAGGATAAGTTGTGTAAGAAGATAACTAAGTTAACCTAATAGCTATAGTTATTAAGCGTTTATAGGTATCTACTACTACTTATATCCTAGATCTTAACTATCTTATCGCGTAACGTAGATACGAGCTGCGACGAGTCTTATAAGAAAATAACTAAAGTAATTATATTATTATAATCTTTAAGCGTCTGCAGGCACTTGCTACTACTTATATACTATATCTTAACTGTTTTATCGCCTAATATAGATACGAGTAGCGCTGAGTCGTTTAAGAAGGAAACTAAGGTGATAAATTTATTATAGCCCTTAAGTGTCTGTAGGTAGCTACTCTATCCACCTCCTATGGCCGGCGTTACCGTGATCTATTTCGGCTCTTCCTTTTTGAAAAGATCCCTTATCAAGCTACGGGCTGGACTGAACACAAGTGCGGACGTATATACTTGAAGGGGATAGTTCTCTATTACCCACTTGTGATATATAATGAATCGGCGTGTATCTTGAATTAGTTTAATTAATGCAGATGTATTTACTTCTCCCTAGGTTTTGTTAGTATATATTATACGTAGCATCATTAATCCAAGGATTACCTAGATAAAAGCCTCAAGTTTCGCCATTGAAATTACTCCCTCCGACATACTCTTGCACAGGCTAAGAGCCTCTATCCAGTGGAGCAGATGGTCCTGTAAGAAGCAATGCACTTCCCTACCGTCACATTGCTGATATCCGCTGCGCTGGAGATGATCGACCTAGTACCTACAAGCGTACTGGAGCTCTGCTGGAAGGCAGCAAGCGATTTTCTCGTGTAGGACTTGTACTACTCTAGCGCCGGGATCCCCTAAGCCGCAAACATCTCTTTGGAGCTTGTTAGACATGAGCTGGATACAGTGACTTGCTAGTATTTTATGCACCTTGTTTTCCTCAACCCTAAAGTGTTCGTTGCTGCACTTCTGCGGGCTGATGAGGAAATCGCGTAATGAAGGATGGTGGAGTCGGATTGGTCGGCTTGGATCCTTTGGGATATCCAAGATCGACTGGAGTCCTAATAGCGTTTGCTTGACGTCCATTTCCTCGATATGCAGCAATTCAGCTAGCGAGCTGGAGGGCAGTGGCGAAAACAGAATAACAATAGGTCCTAAGGTCTTTTTGAGACGGCGATACACCTCGCATTTCTCTTGCAGATTGGGATTATCTCCGGCGGAACTTTCTAGCACCTCTGCGTATATCTCATCCAGCGCTTCTTCAGGCCTAGTGGCGATACCCTAGAGGATTGAAGAAAGCCTTTCCCTAGTTAATGGACCACCCTCACTAATATGTCGAGACGCAATGTCTGCCTAGAGGAATAGTCCCGCAGCCCTTTCAACTAATTTTTTGATGATTTCTTCTCCTGGCCAGTTCTGTCCAAACTGGCGCTTTCGCTCAATATCCGCAAGGTTCTTCTTCAGAGCAAGGAAAATATCATTGTCAACATCGGTCCGAGATATGTCGTCAAGAACAAGGCCATGATGCATGCTACCTTGGAGAGATATTTCAGGCCTGCTTGTAATGAACACTCGGCGAGTGAAGCCACTCAAACATTCGAAGCTGCTCAATAGGCCAAGGACCTTTATCGTATCGCCCTTCTCGCACTCATCTAGTGCATCTATCACGATGAGCAAAGGGGCCCGAAATGAGTTGGCCTTCAGTGTCCCGAGTGGATTTAGAACAAGCTCGTCCCATTGGTCGCTAAACATCCTGTCGGTAATGCCGTCGTCGTTTGATATGATCTTGACAAGTGAAGATTTGAACGCATCGCATCTTTTGGCCAGCTGTGAAGCAATAGTGCTAACAAACATCCGCGCGTGGTTCACGTCGCCACCTCTTGAGAAGAAAAAGCTGGCCATGAAGCTGTTTTTTTCGTAGTAATAGCGGGCTATCGTGCGGGCTATAGTCGACTTCCCGGTCCCTGCCCGTCCGCTCAGCCAAAATATGTGTCGCCCGTCATCTCCATCTGCCCACGTTCGTATTTGCTCGAGGATTCGAACTCGAGTACCACCCAGGCACAAAGGGTCGTTGCCTTTCTCGCCTGCATTGAATGCTGCTTGGGGAGCGGTAGCTAGCCGCCGTAAAGGGTCAGGCCTATCACCGTAAATAAGGTTTTGGGTTGCTGGTCTTACGTTAGGGGCGTATAGTTTGCGTGACGGTGTGAGCGACGAACTGATGATATTATCCCTTCCAGCTACGTTAGCAGGATTCCAAGTATCAATATGATCCATTGTAGGCTGTTTCGCTCGCGGAGACCGTTGCGTGAGTTCGTCAATAGTCCTTTTCTCGCTGTTGTGGTAAATGGATATGATGCGGGGCTGAGCTCCCACATACACTACCCCTAGTTGCCGATTAGGGCCGCAGAATCGAATCAATGCGTATGTTGGAAGGACGCTAGTTCAGCCCTGTAGCCTAGTATCTAGACAGCTCTGCGCTTACATAGTCAATCCCTCGAGTCGTCACAATACTCTATCAAGTCGTCATCATTCCAACAGTATATACGACATATCTCAACAAGCCTGATTGTCCCAGAACAACTAGCTATAGCAGAATACAGTTTGGTCGAGTGGCATGACGGAGATAAGGCAGAAATAGAGTAAGTTTTACCAGAGGAGGTATACTATCGTCTTAGGCTAACTCTAACAGCATCGTATTCGTCCACGGCCTTCGGGGAGGGAGGGAGTTAACTTGGATAAAAAACGAGGTGATTTAGCCGAAAGATCTGCTATCGAATGATATTCCAAAGAGTCGTATACTCAGCTACGGTTACGACTCCGGCATTATATATTCTGATACAGCGGAGGTTACTTAAGGCAGCCTCCTTGATGATGCACGATAGCTCTGCAACCTCCTCGATGATAAACGCAAACAAACAAATACTGTGAGATATTATATGTGGACTTAGGGCTGCGGTTAAGACTTATTTTTACTCCCACAGACTGATCGCCTGATTATTGTGGTAGGTTATAGTCTAGGCGGTCTCGTTCTCGCTCAAGTGGTCTATAGCGGTAATGGAGCCACAGAAGGAGACAGTATCAACTCGATCGCACAGAAGGTTAAAGGAATAATATTCCTTAGAACGCTATTCTATAGCTCCAAAATCGCTGGGTGGGGTGAGGTTATCAGGCGAATCTACAGCCTCGTTCAGAAAACCGACCAGAATACCTTAAAGAATCTTGAACTAGATTCAAAGGAGCTTAAGGATCTTTAACTCGGTTTCCCAGACGTTATCCGTAAACGGAATCAGACTTCAGCTAAGATTGCGGTTGTATTCTTCTTTGAGAAAAAGATAACCTATAAAGTGGTATATATTAAAATATAAATCACAACTCTAACACTAGATACTAACGGAGATACTAAGTGGGTTATTAAAGAGGAAGATATATCCTACCCCGGAGTTAGAGAAATCTTGCCTATACAGGCAAATCATCTTGATATCTGTAAATTCGATAACGTATAAGATAATAGATATAAGCAAGTGAGAGCAAAAATCAAGCAAGCTATAGAAGCGACTTGTATCACCGAAGCGAATAAGGTAAGGGGCTGTTCAAATAAGATCCTTTTAATAGATATAAGCTAGTAACACAGTAATAGGGAGGCAATACTTATACTATTAATAACTATAGCCAGATTACGAATCTTGCTTAGGGTAATATAAGAATCGACTCACAGACCATTAATTATAGTTCGATAAAGTAGAACTCTAGTAATAGAGTGGATCGAGGGAGGTAAGTAGAGTATAGATGATTTCAGATTATATAAATATCAAAGTACTAAAATAGGCGTATATTTCGTGCAATTTCCATAATCGTGCGGCAGGGTGTCTTGATATCGGTGAATGAGTTAATGCTAAAGGTCTTTTAATAAGTGTATATCTATCACTAACTGTTCGCTGTCAATCAAGCCTAACGTAAGCTGAAGGAACTCGCGGCCGTAGAAAGCTGGAATATGAGCAATACCTGAGCGTTTAGGCTGATTGCGACGGGGAGAGAGACAGATACGGTACTGCTCAGTAAGAGGAAGCATTAGCTAAGAGAGAGGGAGTATATACAATAGTATCAGAAAGGAGTATATGAAAGAATATCAGTTAAAAAAATATGTCCACAGGTTGTGGACATTATTAACCTCACTTTGCCTTTAACAATTTGTTTTATTATTAGGCTCACATCCTACTCTATGGAGGGATCTGGGGAGAAGCGTAAATATAGTTAGATAATACGCCACTGCGCAGAACAAAGCTTCTCGAAGTCTCTATATATGGCAGTATAATAGTCGTTAGAATAAGTGGTGAAAACTTTGGTGGATGAGGCTTACTTGATAAAATCTCTGCATACAATTCTATCTAGCTGCAATAACTTCAATAGCAATAGATTGTTCCACCCCAAATCAATAACCAATCAGTTAATAGCTTACTGATATTCTAAAGATAGTGTTAGAACGACTTTTAAGTTTAAAGATTTGCTATCCTTCAGTTACTAGGAAGTGTATAAACGCCGCAATTATACTAGCAGGGATGGCCACACCCTTGCAGCGAATAGTATAGAAGCGGCGGTTATCGTGTAGCTGCGAAAGGGCAAGACGTTCCTTAAGGAGTATCTCTTCAAGATTAAGGCGTCAGAGACAGCAGCCTGTGACTGCGGGCACAAAATTAATACCGCACTTCCTCTTCTCCTGTAGCAGATAGCTAGCAGCGAGAGTTAAACTAAGACAGTAGTATAAAGAACGAGATTACTCAAGCAGATACGAAGGAGGCTAGAGTTGATGGTCCGATAGAGTAATAGAAGAGCGGAGGCAGCTAAGGGTCCCCTCTACCACCACCTAAGTAATCACAAGGCGAGCTATCTATACGAGCCTCAGCCCTGCGGATAAAAGGCCTATAAACGACCTACTCGCCTCTCACCCGGGATCTCTTATACTGTAGTGCTATTTTGTTTTTCCTTATTTCCTATGTTAAGCATAGTGTTAGGCAATAGACGAGCAGGTCTCAGAGTTGGCTTCCTAATTAGAGAAAGCGGAGTATCGCAGGATGTAATTAGTTAGTGCATCGTAACGGCCCATACCCTTAGGGTGTATACACACGCAGCGAACAGTTTGCTTTAGAATATTAGTAAGCTATTGACTGATTGGTTATTGATTTGGGGTGGAACCATCTATTGCTATTGACGTTGTTGTTTTTAGATAGAATTGCATGCAGAGATTTTATCTAGTAGGCGCATAGAGGCCTTGGCAAGCCCTAGCCCTATTAGGCTAGCTAAGTAAGCTTTGCCAAGTAGGCCTTATCCACCATAGTTTTCACCACTTATTCTAACGATAAGCAATCTGGCCTCGATATACAGGAGTCAGGGACGTTGGAAGGAGGCTGAAGAGCTAGAGGTATAGGTGATGGAGACAATGCAGAGAGTGCTAGGCGAGGAGCATCCCTCCACTTTAAGCAGTATAGGCAATCTGGCCTCGATATACGGGAATCAGGGACGCTGGAAGGAGGCTGAAGAGCTAGAGGTGCGGGTGATAGAGACAATGCAGAGGGTGCTGGGCGAGCAGTATCCAGATACGTTAACGAGTATGAACAACCTGGCATTGGTGTTGGAGAATCGGGGTAAATATAGAGATGCGGAAGAGATATACCGACGAACGCTGGCCTTGAGCGAATCAGTGCTAGGCAAGGAGTATCCCGACACAATCTCGGCGATGAGCAACCTAGCAATCACTGTGGAAGACCTAGGTCGGCTCGAGGAGGCAGCGAGGATAAAAGAGGAAGTGTTGGAGAAGCGAAGACGAATTTTGGGCGAGGAGTATCCCAACACGATCTCAGCGATAAATAACCTAGTAATAACCGTAGGAGAGCTAGGCCGGCTCGAGGAGGCAGCGAGGATAAAAGAGGAAGTATTAGAGAAGCGAAGACGAATTTTAGGCGAGGAGTATCCCGATACGATCTTAGCGATAAATAACCTAGTAAATACCCTAGGAGACTCAGGCCGGCTTAAGGAGGCAGCGAAGATATTTAAGGAAGTACTAGAGAAGATAAGGTGTATCCTTAGCGAGGAATATCCTTCTATAATCTCAGCGATAAATAATCTCGCAAACACGCTCAGAGACTAAGGCCAGCTCGATAAGGCGGCAAAGATATTTAAGGAAGTGCTGGAGAAGATAAGGCGTATCCTTAGCGAGGAATATCCTTCCACGATCTCAGCGATAAATAATCTCGCAAATACGCTCGGAGACTAAGGCCAGCTCGATGAGGCGGCGAAGATAAAAGAGGAAGTATTAGAGAAGCGAAGACGAATTTTGGGCGAGGAGCATCCCGATACGATCTCGGCGATGAACAATCTTGCTAACACCCTTTCTAATCAAGGTCAATTGGATGAAGCAGCATCGATTCTACAGGAGGTGCTGCAGAAAAGGCAACATGTCCCACACCATGACGATCCCATCATTTCTGTCACAATGCGCAAACTTACCATCTTGCTTGACCGTATGAATAGGCATGAGTCCGCAAGGCTGACGATGCGAGCTCTAGAAGGATTGCAGTCGCGTGTGACCCTACACCAAGGAGCCTCTACGCAAAGCAGTGATTCCTTGGGGCACAGAGATGGCCTTGCAAGTACCACTGTGGATGAGGTGGCAGATGAGCTTCAGCAATTCCAGCAATTCAATCATCAGTTTCTTGAATTTCGAATGGCTTGGGATGTCCCAGCTTTCAGAATCCAGGAGTGCCTCAATAGCCAGCCACTCGGATCGGTTCTCGTACTGACTGGGGACGGTGTGAACGCCCAAGCCGCAACATGTGCGTCTTATGTACAAGATCATTGGCCACGAGTTGGAAATTGTCTTGTCGATGCTGTAGACGATATGTTGTCAAATGATACCAATTGTGCCCACGGTAAGTATCGATGCCGTAAAGTCTGAAGTATTGGACTGATTGCTGTACTCATAGTTTCTCAAAACCAAATTCACATCTGCATTGCCCGAGGGACGAGGTCTGCTCAGAGTGAAACAGACTTTGCGACTTTGTGTTGCTTCGTGCCGAATGATACTGTCCTCGACATCATATGCGTCTTAACATGGCTGTGTGCAAGCTTGAGAACTTCTCCATCAGAAGAGCCGTCAGTTTCTCATACATTTCTGCACAAAGACACTTTAAGGCGGCATTTAAAGTTCCATCTTTCGCTAGCCGAGCTGAAAGCCAACTTTTCCTATTCAGGAACTTGTTGGCACCAGCTGATCCGTCGGACTGTTATTGCTGAAGGCTTTCCCATCCCTGCGAGAAACGGTGAAAAAGGTATTGAATTACCCCTTGAGGTTATGATGACAATATCCGGGATTTTTACCATGGCAGTCGTGGATGGTAAATACTACTTAACAGGAAAATCTACGGCATTGGTGCCCACACAAACGTTTGGTGACGAGTCTATACAATGGCACTTCATCCGATACCGTCACAAGCGCATCGTTCCCGCAGAATTGCCTCGGACGTCCGTCCTTTCCGTAAGCGAATTTGGAGAAGAAATATTGACTCCGGACATGTTGTTCCCCTTACTAAGCAGAAAACGACACTTTCTGGGATGGTGCCAAAGGTCGCAAATAACTCTTGGAACAAGGAATGGGACTTATACAACACAATTCACTAACGTCCCAGAGCCCTCGAAAGACGTGCAGGTCCAAAATCTTGGCGCCAACGTTGGAACTCCCGGAATGGGGATCTTCACTACTGTTCTGACAGCGAGCTTTTCAATTTCTTCTACCAGAATTGAGCAGGACCAAATGGGATCATTGCACTATGAATCTATTTTGCGGTCTGCACGACATCTGCCATACATCCTCTTCGACATAGATACCAAGCGAGCGTGGCTTGTCCCAGCTATATGTGTTATCTTGCATTTGATTCACCTACAAACGCGAAAGGAAACTAATGCAGTAAGACCTCCATATGCGCAACCTCACTGGAACAGCGGTGAGGCTGCATTTCGAGTTTTGATTGAGCACCGTAGAGACAATCTAGGATTTGAAGAAAGTGAGTACTCTTATACTCTTGAGCATAGGGTGCGTGAGATCTGGTTAGGCTTAATTTCATGCCCGAAAAAGCCTGCTATGAAGCGACCACTTCTGAGAGATATACTGTACGCATACGAAATGATGGATATCGTTACTATACGAAGAGATATTCGACTGAAAAAGATCGAGTTGAGTGATACGGGTGGTTGGGTTGATCTGACCAGAGCTGTACAACTAGTACTCGTGTGCCGTGGACTAGGAGAAGCTGTGTCCAGCCTTCCAAATAACTCTTCAACTTGCTGGTCAACGGTACCCACCAACAGCGACTTGTTATGTGCAACAGTCGAGTGCCTTAGGGCTCTCTCCGATGATATAGGTGGTGCTCCTTACAACTTAACGCATGGTCGAGAGTGGCACTGCTCAGGCTTACTATTTGAGGAATGTGTCGGTATAGACGCTAGTCTTTGCAATCGTTTGCAACAAGTCGTTCGCTCCGAGAAAGCGCGTCTACCTCCCCAGCCCTTCCCTCCTAGCGGCGCAGTAATTTTTGGCAAGTACCTACAAAATGGTACTCCCCACTTAACGCGTCTTAGCAGCACAGATGAGGGAAGCTCTGGTGCCCATGAGGCCACAACGTTAGCGGAAAGACCTACGTTACATATCCACACTGGCCAACAATGGCATGACTCGATCAGTAGATCCTCATCTCTCCGCAAGTCAAACCGGGGACCTTCAAGTCAGAACTCATCCATCTATAGCCTTGGAGTAAACCCACCATTGGTGTACCAAGGCCTTATGAACAAAAGCAATCGTACAAATATTGCTCTCCCTCACAACTTTAATGCGTTACGATGAGAAAGCAGGAAACATCGACAAATTCACCAAGGATGAATGGGGCCAGGGGGGCAATGATAGAAGCCAAGCCAGAAATGAAGAAAGGTTTTTAAACATTTATTGCTGCGTTAAGTTCTCGATATTCAGATGCAAATTACTATAGCTAAGATAAGTAGAGACGCTTGATTCAATTCAATTCTCAGTACCGTTATTGTTATCACCTTTATGGTAGCCCCCATAGTAATTAATGTTAAGGTGGCCATCAGAGGTGGTAAGCATGGTTCGGTGCTTCGAGGATCCTGCCTGGTCATCGGCAATATGCGGTACGCAGAGATACACTTCTGGAGAATTTCGGAAGATCAAGCAAAACATGTCGGATACTTCTACTAGAGGGGGGAGCTTTGCGGGCGCTGGAATTATTCAAGGTCTGGATCTTTCGATTTCAAGTTCAAGGAATGAATAGCGGCGATTCTGGTCTCACTGTTGATTATGCTGCTATGCAGTTATCGAACTCTTGAACAGAGGAATTATCACGTGCGGGGTTTATTCATAGGAAATTACGACATTAAGAGCCAAGTTCTGCAACAATTTTACTATTCAACAGTTTCCTTTATAATGTTGAGACTTTTGAATTTTGTTGAAGTTTGATATCATTTGATTAGCACGTGGATTGTATTATAATTTGTTAGGCCTATACAGATTGTAGTCGCCCTTGGATACCAAGAGTGGAAATCCTAGGGATTTATTTACAGGGAAGTAGCACGCTCGCGTAAAGGAAGGACGGCGGCGGGCTCGAGATAGTAGCGGCCGAAGTCAGGCGTGTGGGGAGCGACAATGCGGTCTATCGTATGCTGCCGGTAGCTAGTCGCACATATCCATGGATTCAAGATGCTTTACGGCGGCAGGGAGTGGCTGTTTTCGCTCGGACAGCTGCACTCATCAGAAGAGTCCAGCCACAGGCTTTCTAGCCACAGTCTCGACTTGGTTAGCTTCATGGCTTAAATTACTATGTAATCAAAATGTAAGACGTGCGGGTGGCGTTTAGGAATGACCAGGATCATATCGCTTTGATTGGAAGGTACCGATCGGCGTGGCGTCGTTGCATGAATCAACCATATGCGGCACTCCCACGGCTGGCAATGGCTTCTTAGCATAATAGTAATGCATAGAGGGTCCAATACTGTTGTTTTGTTAGTATTGGGAGTGATGAGAGCTCGGTGGTGGAGCTGTGGTGGTAAAATCCTGTAATGCTAACAAAAGGAGACCTCTACAAACGGGGCCGCAAGGCGGCAACGTCAACGTAAAATTTCGGTTGGTAGACGTCTGGGAAGTCTACGGTGGCCAAACCATAGGACTGTCATGTGCATGCGAAGTCGAGACTGCTCTAAAGTCAGCGTACCCAGATTTTGGCTCGCGACGCTGGGTGGCTCGCGACATAGGGACGTACATTTAGGTTTTAGAAATAAAAGTTCAAAATAAAGTTGAAAATATTTGATGTGACTAATTGCCCATTGCGGCACACCGTAAGTATACTTGGTAAGTTCCCAGTATGCTAGGCGAAGTCCTTAGCACGCTTGGTAAGCGGGCTTAGCAGGGGACTTTAAGAATCGCGCACGCCTTGAATTCCTTCTTACTTCCTTAGTTATTGTGAACTCCATCCTGCATGTGCGCCAAGGGTCCGCCGGCTCACGTGATATGATATAACTAGGGGGCAGGATCTTAGCGAACATATATCTATCCTGGATCCCCCTAATATTCTAAGTTCCTTAAGAATTAGTTCCTACTACTACGGGGGTAATAAATATACCTTTACTCCTACAGCTACTCTACGTCTCTTATACTACTACCGCCGGTGTTAAGCCGGCGTGCTAGTCCTTCACAATAGTAACCTTATTATCTTTAATAATTTCGATAGTATATTATCGCTAGTATACTATATTATCTAAGCGTTCTTTAAGTCACCTCTAAAAGTATCTTTACTTATCGAATTTAGTATATAGGCCTATAAAGCGAATCGCTATTTAGGTAAGATATATATTATATATCTTAATTTCATTAACTTTTAAAAGTTAATTATAACTACTAGCGTGTTACGAACTAACGTCGTATAGGAGTTCTTCTAAAGATGAGTTGATACTTTGTATAGAGGTAAGAAGGGAAGTAGGGTAAGCTACTCTAAGTTACTGATTACTTCCTAAGGGACTGGAAGACTGTAGTGGTAACTTGATAGTTCTAACTATTATATGAGTTGAATACAAGGAGATCTATAGAGGGTGAGTGTAAAGGACTAGCACACCGGCTTAACACCGGCTTAACACTAGCGGTAGTGTTATAAGAGACGTGAAGTTACTGTAGGAGTAAAGGTATATTTATTACCCCCGTAGTAGTAGGAGAACTAATTCTTAAGGAACTTAGAATATCGGGGGGATCTAGGATAGATATATATTCGCTAAGATCCTACCCCTTAATTATATTATATCACGTAAGCCGGCGGACCCTTAGCGTATATATAGGATAGAGTTCACAGTGAGAGCCCTGACTATATAGACAAAGGAAAGGTCTGCCAAGACCAAGTAGTTCAAACGATTCAAACGTCGAACCGTTTGAACCGGAACGTCCCGTAGTGTTCGTTATCTCTTGGCGTGGGCTCCTTGGCAGGGTCTACCCTCTGGCGAGATTCTAACATAGCGATTCTAGTATCTAAATCGTCTAGTACTTTTAACTATATATATATTATATACGATATAAATTTTATCGGCTAAGAATAACCTATTATCTAGTATAAATTAGCTGTTATAACCCTAACGTATTATATATTAGGTGTTACTCTATAGTAATACACCTAGTCCTAGCGCCTTAGCACCCTTATATAATAGGGCCTCTTGTACCTAGATATCTTCTCTCCTTAGTTCTAGTTACTTAAGTATCTACAATGAGGTGCAATTAAAATTTACCCATTTCGGGCTTAGCACCTTCTAGGGTACCTTCTAGGGTATACCCGCCTAGAACGAAGCTATTTACTGGCCACTAATATTTCGTCGGCCCTCTATGGGCTATTTTAACCGCTAACAGCCGGTCCCTAAAGGACTCACACAACGCTGGAATTAGGTACGGTTTCCGCTCCGGTAGCTGCTCTAAAGCCTCTATAATTACCTCCTTCAGGGCTACCTTCCGGGTCTCAGCGCCTCCCCCCATAGTTAGTAACTCGGGGTGTATCTCGTGTACCAGCTCTTTAAGGTAGAACCATAGGTGCTCAATAGGGTTCAGGTCTGGGGAGTACGGGGGCCATGGGAGTACTGTGTACCACACTTCGCGCAGCCATTCGTACACCTTCCGGGCCTTATGTATAGGGGCGTTATCCTGCATAAGGATGCTATCCTCCCCCATAATAGCCGGTAGATTCTCTTTCAGCATGTTAAGATAGGTACCCGAAGTAACGCCCCTGTGCGCAGCTTCGGGGTCGCCTTGGGGGAAGTCAAATACTAAACAGCCGTCCCCACGAATAGCAGCCCATACCATAACTTTGACGCCCTTTGGGGACTTTTCCCCCATCATTTGGGGTACCCATTGCTCCCCCCCATGTCGCCAAACCCAGCCCTGGCGCTGCCCAGAGCCTATTTCCACGGTACATTCATCTGTCCACCAAACATGGCCCCATAGCTCTTCTGGCTCCTCTAGGTTAGCCAGGCAGAACCACCACCGCTTGTCCTTATTCACGGGGTTGAGTAGGGGACGGTATAAGGCCTTATACTTCCTGTAGTCGCCGCTAAACTTGGCCAAACGCCTCTTGATAGAGCGCCTCTTTAGGGGGTATTGGGTTTCGAGTACGGGGAGGCTAGCCCAAGGGTTCTGGCGGGTCTGCTTGTATAGGTCGTATTCTTGGGTATTATTCAGCTTCGGGGGCCTGCCATGGGGTATATCCTTCCCGGAATTACCCCTAGCATAGCGCTGTTTCCAGGTATACTTGCAGGTATCGTAGTTTATCCCCATATTGTTACTGATTTTCGTTAGGGGTACCCGGTTCTTGCGGGCCCCGATAATCTCGTGCCGAGTTTGGGGGTGTAGGTGCCTGGAGAGCCCCATTTTAAAGCGGAAGTGGTGAATAATTGGGATTGAAAGCCTATAGTTATAGTACTGGCGCGTTGTTTTGGGGGTAGGGCTCCGGGTAGCCTGCGGGTAGTTAGGGGTAACCGGATGGGTAAATTTTAATGGCCTAGTACTATACCTACCCTATAGTTCATCATCGATTAGGGCTAGTCCTTACATTAGCAATCCTCTTATAAGTAGGTTTTAATCTTATTTAATCGCAACCCCTTGGCGCTGTGGACGCTTGGATCAGGCTCTACCGTTTCAGCCGCTAAGAATCAATTACTCTGATTTAACATTCCCTCATCTCGACAATACTGGAGGGTGGGATCCGTTATAGAGAGTAGTGCCAGAGAAGTACACAAGCACCGACTGGGTAAGGAGAATCGCCATCCCTCTATGGCTTGAAACCTGCAGGCTGACTCTTCGTTCAATAGGTCTACCTCGCAATCACAGGTATCAACGGCGAAGTTGCTGCGCACGCCGTAAGCTACCAACACCCCTCCCTTCCCTTCCCCTCCCCTTCGTCTTCCCTCCAGCTCTAACCAGACCCCGCTAGATCCACCTCCACGGCCGTAGCACCATCTGGATGGCTCTTCCTCGCCAGGATTATCCGTATACGGCGGGCTTTGCGGAGCAGGCCCTCCTGCCAGACACAGAGGGATAACAAATCGTCAATGATTAGAAGATTCGGAGGTAGAAATGAGGATGCTACGATGTTCCAGTAAGTCGTAAAGGCATAGCTCACTTTCCACGCCCATTAACGCAAAGCTTTCATGATACATTAAATGATCAGCTTCCTCCGAGCCAAAATCTTTGCCCCCTTAGATCCCCTTAGTGGGAAATTTGCTGCTGTTGACTCCATGAGTTGATTTCCAAATGCTTTGGACAAGATAGATTGGCTACCTTGATAGCTATGTCATCTAGAAAAGCTATGGCTCGAAACCAGCATCAGGTACTGCTTCGGTATCCTTTACCTCATCATCTGTCCGTCCATCCGTTCGGAAAGAAAAATAACCGCAAGACCCGGTCGCGCAAGTCCAGAATCCACGACCTGGACAAGAAGAGTGCTCTCCAGCCCGATCTTGCCGATATACAACTCCACAGTCACAATTCTGGTTGCTTAGATCAACCCCTCGATCATCATCCCAACTGATCCAACCCTTTTGGTGATCGATTTTAGACACATTACACTTTCAGTCGGTTTTGCACTTGATGCAAATATAGTAAGGTCGACCAGCATTTCCGTTTAGATTGTGTGGTGAGACCGTGTTTCTGTATTGTGGTTTATAATTACATCGACAGCATGAAGGTGCTTCCTGCATTGGGAAACGGGCTGCAAGTTGATGACCGGTTCCACCGGTTCCCCCTGGATGGAGAGGGACCAGAAGCAGTCTGAGAGTTCGGACGACATTTAATTCTACCAACGAAGAAGAACGATATCGAGAAGGCTGGCTTGGCCTCAAACCTAGTCAGAAGTTAGGAAAAGATGAAAAGCCTATGGAAAAAGAGGGTAAATAATTCACGGTAGGGAAAGTGCGGTTTCGAGGTTTCGTCGAAGGTCCGGGATGCGTCTTTGATCGCGTGCAGTGCGTCCGAAAAGGAATGTTCGGGGGGCGTCCCCTCTTATGGGTCAAGCCTTACGGTTTGACTCACTTCGCTACGGACTGACCTACTAGGTACGGCTTGACCCATTTAACTAAACAAGCCACTAATCTCCCGATTGGTCCTGGCGTGGCAGGCCAGCATGTTGCCCTGCATGTTGCTGCACTCCAACGTGGGTCTGGCTGTAAACTTCGTTCCACACCTGTCTGGAACGTACGCTAACGTGACTGTTCCAACGGGCCTGTAGGGGAGCGGAAAAGGCTGGATTAATCAACTCCGTGAAGACTAATGTTTGAACTGCTGGGGAATGCTGTGGCTCGCCTGTTTAAAGAAGACATGGTTGTATAGAGAGGATGTAAAGACACAAATCCCGGGAAACACTCATTTATAGTTCAGAAGCAGCTGGCCAATCCCGACGTTACGTTGGCGTACACATGGTTGCCCGAGGCCTGTAAAGAACAGGCCAATGTTATTTCCGAGTTGCTTTTTTCGGTACCCTCCCTGCTTCAATGCACCGGGCGCTTAATCAGAAGCTATATCTGCCGATTTTCTTGCTGTGCGGCGCTGCAGCTATCATGGAACAAAATATCCTGTTTACCACTGGCCAGCCCCCAGGGATTACAAGCTTAGATGCTTGGATTGCACAAGCCGATGGTACTTCTCCCCATTGGAATTCCTGCCAAATCGACTCCGTGAGACCAAATTACGGCCCTCTACGTCAGCAGCCATGAACCTAGAGGGTTCCACCCACGAGAAGGACTACCTAAGGCAAGAAATCATATTCTATCAGGGATCAAGGAACGCAATACTAACATTTGATAGTCAGACATTGGAGTACAAAGGATTAAAATCAGCTCTGAGGGAACTCTCGGAGAAGTTGGCGTTGGCGGACAGCAGGCTTGAGAGATAGTCTTAATCGCACCATACATGCCTATTTCCAGCTTATCTATTCCCAACGTGCAAGCCGAACACTGCGGGATCTAATGACATCCAAAATGATCATTTATCGTTCGGCTTACATAGTCCAGCTGCCTTTCGTTGAAGGAGAGCTTCCTTATATCCAATCGACCCTTTTCGCTGGTAAGTTGGACTTGGCATTTGTCTCATCACATAGTGGTTTTCAAAACGCTCAGTCGCCCCCACTCTGCGGTTCTACAATTTTCCCTATAGCAACATGACCGCAATGTCATGAGGGCTGCTGAAGGGTGGCATCAGACATCCGTCCCAGCCGTTGAGTTGATCTAGCTTCAGCAGTAATGCGACTGGCGGAAATCAGGCCTCCAAGCATTTTTACTAAGAGATCATTGCCTAAAGCAAGACGATTGAGCCGCTATTAGCTCGGACCGATGATCCCGTGCATATGTGCCTTCGTATTTTCTCTCTAATGGTTCACTGACAACTCCGAATGGATGCACATGAGGCTGTAGGTTGACTTATCGGGAGCCGGTAAAAACTGTAAGTATAATTATGGGCGGGTCGGTATCCCCGGATCTAAAGATACAGCCTTTCCCTGCCTCGACCCTATCTTTTGGATCTATAGAATCCTGATTTCAAGATGTCATCATCGCTTTCTTGGCGAGGGCCCCAGAAATAGTAGATATTACTCGGGTAAGATTTCAAGTCTTATTTGATCCTAACGACTAAAAGGTAGTTGCATGCCTCTGCTTATGTGGGTCTCGGCTAGTACAAGCCTGAGGACGGGTCTGAGAGGTGATTTTCCAGCATAGATAGACTCGAGACATTTTGCAGCATGGCCGTTGTGGTCGTACTTGCAGTCTTAATACCAGGCCTTTGCCTCCTATGGTGGTTCTTTCATACCTCCACTCGAGATAAGTCTCGATGCTACTCCAAGTTTGACGACCCCGCTACTTGTCAAAGGATCCTTGCCTGCACCAGCTACGATGACTCGGGAGCTCAAAATCGCCTCGGCCCATTGCAGTCAAGGGCTTGCCCCAACCAGCGACTTGTGCGTGCCTTCGGAATTGACAATGCTTTCACCACAACCGATGAAAAACACCGCGCGGCTTTTAGAACCGACGCAAAAGAAAGGATCACGAAGCTGGGTGATGCCGACTGGAAACTCATCGCGGATCTAGCTCAGCAGCTTGTACGCAAAGGCATACTGCAACCTAGCTGCTGCGTAGCCAGGTGTTTCCTAGATTCTTTGGTGCAATCCGTTTCACTCAAGATCTCCCTTCACGTCCTATTCGGTCTCAGTCCGCTCGAGCTTGAAGACGAGAATATATCGGAGATTGCGTCCAGTATCAACCTTCTCTGAAGAGAGTCAAAGCACTCTCACATCCCAGCGAAAGCGGACAAGAGCCGTTTGATCAGCGCCTTGGCCCGCATCTTACCCCAAATAGGTCCGTGTCCACAAGACAATCCTCTGAATCTGATATTGCCCGCTTACGAGACACTTTGGCGAGTGGTGCTTTTTTGCTTCATCGAGGTGACATTCCGCAAGGGCCGCCAAGCAGAATCACTTTCTTCCAGGACAGCTCTTGATCGATTCGTTGTGGACCCTACTAAGGCACGCTTTGAGGAGCTGGCATCCCCAAATGATGGGGTCTCCGTAGCGCACATTACCAACGAAGCACTACGCCTGTATCCTCCGACCAGACGAATCCATCGGGCATTCCTAATATCCGGTTCGCCGAAGATAGAGATCGTTGCTGCAGATATCGAGCAGTGCCATCGGAGTTTCACCATATGGGGCAGTGACTCTTATACCTTTAGGCCGTCAAGGTGGAGGACCATCAGCGAAGAGGCTCACAACGCTTTCATGCCTTTCGGTGGCAGACCATTCCTATGTCCAGCGAAGCTGGATTTCGGCCCAAGAATGGTAGGTGTTTTGGTGGCGGCGCTCGCGGCCCAGATCTCTCCTCTTGAATGGAAGTTCGATTTCTGTGTTGGAGGGCCGGAGGGAGGAGAAGAATTGGAGGGAGATGAGCCTTTCGTTTCGGATCGTGGAGCGTATGAATGGATGGAGATCGCTAGGAGGAGCCCTTAATTCGTCATTGTTTTCAGGGACATGGTCGTTGACTTCGAGAATGCGGAGGAATTCAGCTGTACCCAAGGAATAGAGGAATCCCGGGCAAAGCTGAATTATTTGCCAAAACGTTCCACGTAAGGGGTCTCCCGGCAGACTGCATTCATCCATAGAGTCCCTGCCTGTATATTTTAAAGTTACAAAAGCTCTACAAGACTGGACACCCTGCAGAGCGATTAGCTCTCAATGTTTTTGAGAGTATAAAGAAGTTTATGATTGGGCGCCTTGACGTCGTCTAGAGTTCTCGTATCGGACGACCAATTAATCCAGTGATGTAAGACTCAGCCATCGCCATACCCAGGGTCGTAGAAGCTACCATGCTCTGCTTTCATGTGTCCATACGTATCCGATCCTTGCCCAAAAACCCTCATACACACCCAGCAGATATGTGCTCCGCAGGCTTTGCACTCCATATGATTGCAGCCTTCTGACTTCTGGATCGGGCACGCACACTTTGGGCAATCTCTCGCATCGTTCTCTTTCTTCCATCGTGCGAACGCTTCGTCGCCACGTCTGGCGCTCTTGTACTGGTCACACGTGAGGCCTTCATGACTTACAGCACCACACTTGGTGCAGATTGAGGTGAGGCACGTAGAGCAGGTAAAGATCTTGCCATCATCTGACACCTCGTAAACCTGATCGCAGTCGGCGGTTGGACAGTACTGATAGCTGCCCGGATGCTTGCGGACGTGATGCATAAAGGAATTGTCGAGCATTTTTTCAAGTTGATCCCGAGTCAAAGCAACTTCGAGCTCGGTGAAGGAGATGACGATTTGACAGCCCATGCATCTAATTGGGATACTGTTGTCACCAGCGGAGAGGCACTGATTTTGAAAGCATTCTCTATCGTACACGTGCCCGCATGGAGTTGTGTATCTGTCGGTGGCATCTTCCCAACAGACAGGACACTTGACATCCTCTTCGGCCGCTGCTTTGGACCCAGTTGCCTGACCAGACTCTTCCTGGAGGATGGCTTTTGCCCAATCGGCATCTTGAGACGATCCACGTATGGTGATGGTTTTGGGACTTGTCGTGACATTGAGATGAGCAACGGTCTTCCCAAGCTTTCCAACAATCCTACGATACCCGGCCTGAAGTGCTACTACAGGCACCTTGCCATCCAGATCAATGCTAAAAGTCGAGACTGCTAGATCTTCAACAGTCTTCAGGAGAGCAGATTCAACAATAGCCTTGTTTTCTTCACTTCCGTACAAGCTCAGGATGCATTTTTTGGCGTTGCGGTAGATGAAGATATTGTATTGCTTTCCGAGATCATTCAGGTATGCCATTCCCTCCTGTTTCAGAAATAGCTCGTTCCAGACGATGCCTCTGCCTCCTCTTGCCGTGTGCCCATTCAGAATTTTCTCCACCGCAGCTTTGGCTCTTCCCACCTGCTGTGCCGAGTCGGAGATGATATGCAGGCTGGTGAAGCGCTGGGCTTGATCAGGAGACGCGTAGGATTTAATTTCCAGATAATTCTCTGAGCGTAAGCTTCGCTGCACCTTTGCAACTTCCGGTGATATCATAGTGTACATCGAGGACAAGATCGAGAGCTTAGCCTTGACCACGTGCGAAAGCAATATCTTGGAGCCACCCAGCTGAGGAATTTTGTAGCCATTGAGGTCAGTGACGGCTTTCGTCGCCTGCTCCATAGTTGAGAACGTGGCCGTTACCTTTATCAGAGGGCCTGTGGTACTTGCGAGCGCAGTCCACGCTTCGACGGTTCCGCGAGAGGATAGCAGCCTCTGCACAGCTTGACCAATCTCCTCTACGCTGGAGGAGTAGGAATTTTCTCCGAACTTCACAATTCGAGGTTGGCGTGCACCGCAGGCCTCTTTCAACATCTTTGAGGTTGTTGATACGTTCAAATTGCCGATTTTGACGTAGCACCGCCATGGCTTCGCTTTTTTGTCAACGGCCGTCCTACATCCCATCGTTCTGTCCAGAATTTTGGTATTGCGTAACTTCTGCGCAGTTTCCTCCATAGACTTCGACGAGGTGAATTCAAGAGTTGCGGTTTTCGAAGGTGCGTACCAAGCGCAAGTAATATTGCACATTTGTAAACGAGCGATTGAGGCGGCGGCGGGCTCGATGCTGAGAATATCTCCGCCAGGACCGAATCTGACGAGAGCCCCCCCTAGATCTCTCGTATTTGACGTAGTGGCCTTCAGAGGTCGTGCTCTTAGTACAACCTATAAGTGTTAGCGAAACGGTGGCACAAGGTGACCGTTTCTTGCCTGAGGTGGGATAGCTTCAGGCGCGACCGCTTCCTCACCAGTGGCGTTGTGCAGAAAGCGGCAGTCGTCACCATTCTTACACACCCCCAAATAAAAAAAGCGACAGTTGAATTCAGCCAAAGGACCAGAGAAACCAGACAAGGGCATCTCAGCCGGCTCTGTTGGATTGTCATTGATAATCTTCCGGTATGGTATGATATTAGGTGGAGGTCTGGTAGAATCGAGGTCCTCCTGGCTTAGTGGCTGAATATGTTGATAGTAACATTGATCACCTCGTAGACAGCCGCTCGTGCGAGAGAAGTATTTACAGACAGGCATTATCATGAGAGGATGAGGCTCTCGGTGCTGAAGGAGAACAAGGTTAGGACAGCTCCACAATCTTGAGAAAAGGTGCCCCGCAGTACACGACTTGCCCTATGGCAAGCTCCAAGCGTACGGGTAAGCGAGAAGTGCCAAGCCAAGGCATCCGCCGAAATTTCCATTTGACTGCCTTCCCCGCATACTCGACAATTGAACCAGTTGACTATTAAATACGCTCACGAAGTGACTGCCTCAACTGGCCCACAAGTTTCGTCATCTTCAACCAGCCGAGGTTCAAGTCACCGAAATGGCCGTTGCTGCACATGCCTCAGCTGGAGAGTTGTCTCAATCGGAGATGCGAAGATTAAGGTCCACCAGGTACGCATTCTGCCATATGGAGCTCACGACCATTCTGACAACATTCGTTAGAGGATTGCAGAGTGATCGCTTCATCTTCATGGTTGGACCCTACACGGGGAACTTCAAACGTCCCAAAGCCGTTAATGAGGTTCAGCCTGGGTCGGAAAGTTACAGTGCCTTTGAGCGTCGTTTTCAGCAGAACAAAGACAAGAAAGACAGCAATATATGAGCAAGAGAAAGAGTAGCAAGCGAGTGCGTGAGCCTAACTCTCACAGGGAAAGCCTGCAGAGCCCGTCGAGGAGCTTGGAGTGGCCATCGGAGAGCCTGCATAAGGGTTCGAGGAGCCTGCAGAGCCCATTGAGGATGTTAGTCATACTCCAGCAACGCACGCCCCCTTACTTAGGTCCACACCCACAGGAAATAGAGGAGAGATTATTGTCAGAGCCTCGGAGATAATTCGAGACGGATGAGGTGACATAGGACGTTCTTTCAATCGTCCAAATTCCCTATAGTGAAAGCCACGTTTGAAAGAGCTCCTAGCAACCAGTCGCACTCTCCTGAGAGATTAGCACTCTAGAAGACGTTGCCGAATAGTAGGAGCGAAGGAGCTTGAGGCTCTACCATAATTTGAGACCGCAAGGTCAGGAGGAGCCGCAGGGTCTTTGCCCACCTCAGGGTCAGGAGGTGGGAACAGGTACAACGACATGTTGAAGGTTTCATGAGGAAGGACATCTCGAAAGCAATGTTGAGAGAAGGCTGGAGATTGATCGTTTCTAGAAAGCAAACGGTACTGCAACTTCACAATTCGAACTTATAACACTACTTCTATGCCTTGGACAGCAATTCCTATATTACATACTTTCAATCCCTTTTTTGTTCTTCTTGCTACTTAAAGATTTGGCAGACCCTCTGGACCCCCACACTAATAATTGTCTCCAGCCTCCCAAACATCTCTTGCTTCGCCCCTTTTCCCGTCGCTGTCTCCCCTCGTATCCTTCCACGGTATCAGATACTGCTTGCCTTTCATTCCTTCCCGCCTCTTTCGCCCAGGCTTTTTCGATCTCCACTCTCCCTGATCCGAGTCGTAGAGGTCTTCATGTAAAATTATCCAATTGAAGGGTTCATAAGCGATACATCCAGCGGTGGAAAGCGACAGGAATTTTCAGACAGTAGCGCGGTCCTCGGAACGCCTTCGAAGGTGAGTTTTAGGCGTGGTAAATGCTCTCCGGTCTGAATCTTTCAGGTAATGGCTCTGAAGGCCTCGTCGGTTGCGGTACGGAGCTGTTCTCAGCCCGAATGCATAAGTATTTTTGAAGTCGTGTGAGCTGTGACGTAGCATACCAGAAAATGTATGCTCTCAGTGGATCTTCGTTAATTCTCTCGGGAAGCTCTGCACAAGCGACGTCTAGGAGGTCGCAAATACCCTGATCCGGTAATGAAATCTGGCTGGTTGGAGATGACGTGAACTTCCGTAGAGTAAAAAGTTGGAACTGATGTGCTTGAAGCCTTTCCCCCAGTGCATAAAGGCGAGCGAGGATAATGTAGTCTGAATCGCGCTCGACCTACTTGTGTGCATGCCAAATGCTGCGATATAGATACTCCACGAAGTAGCCAAAGAGTCCCGAGTCTTCTTCATGAAGTAGAATTTTCTACTGAATTGCTCGTTAAATTCGCCGTTTACGTCCTTCCCCAGACGATTTGACTCGTAAGCTGGCAGTTCCGGGTGGAGCAGAAAAGTCTTGGAGTTCTCCTCGCCAACCACAACGGAGAAGATAGGAGACGTAAGAAAGCTTCCGAACGGTCAGCGACATCAAACAGCAATGAAAGGGGCCCAACTCTAAGAACTTCTTAGATTTGCCGACCGCTGCGTCGGAGGACTGAGTCTCCTCAGCTGCAGGCTTATTCGCAGAGTCAACCATCGTCAAAGAAACGTTTACTAAGTCGCGGCCAACTAAAGAAGAATCTTCTTTTTCAACTCCAAAAAATGGCGAGGTTAAAGTATGACATCACGAAGACCCCCACAGTTTGCTGAAGGAGCCTGCCGGTAAATGTCTGGGCCGCTTTTTAAGTGGTGAGCCCTGCCGAGAAGCGGCCTCTACTTATGCTAGCATTTGGTGACGAAATTCAGCTGAATATTTTAGTATTCATTTACTTCCCGACGAACCGGTACGAAAATTCAGGCACCTTTCTCCCTGCTTCCGTGGCATAGGATAATGTGGGTCTACCAAGGATGCAGGACTCGAGCTGACATAGCAGAAGACGAGGCTTTAGTAATCAACGTGAATTCCGACGGGGATTCTGCTGGATGTAACCATTGACTGCAAAGCTAACCTCGCAGAATGAAATCTTCAGGAAGGGGCCGACCAAGCCCTTGCTCGGGTTTGATGGATCTTACTACGAAGCATCTTACTCCCTTACTGTCAACTAGTTTCAGCCTAGAGAGACTTCTTGTAGAGTAACACTCAGCTTCACGGTCTTCACCACCTTCCCAGGAACCATGCATTCCTAGGCCCAGTACCCTAGGAGCCAGACTCTCCTCATTCCAGTATCCAGGAGCTGAATTCTTCTTAGAGCCAGGTTCTCCCAAGCGCAGTCTCCCATGACTAACGTTATCCCGTAGGAACAGAAGCGTGGAGTAGTATTGACTGTTGCAGGCTTGCTGGTATGGCGCGTAGCCTCTTGGTATATATGCTTCTCTTCTATATTCTCGGTGTGGCTGTGGGGGAGGGGTTTGCTATGATTGTTGATAGTTCATAGGCTTTGGGGTGGGTAGGCCGTTGTTGCCCTGTCCATAATGGTATGTTCTGTCCGGCGCTATAGTAAGGATCTGATTGCGCTAAGCTTCCGCATTAGCTTCATCGGACCTAGTGTCCATGGATTGGTCTACGGCCGGTCAATCAAGACCAAAACTCTAACTTCACAGCTGTCCATTAATACCTGAGGCGGATTATCCTTCAGTCCAACATGGCCCTTGACGAAAGTGACATACGAAGCCGTGATGACGACGATGACCCTCGTTTCGAAGCCTTCGTCAAAGAGATGGAGCTCAAGGATGAGGTCAAACGTGGGAAGACTAAAGACCAATCCGCTTTGAAAAGGTTGCAGAGATTCTCTAGGCAAAAACAATGGCGTCAGCAGGTCAAGCGTACACAGCAATACCTCGGGCTGTGTATCGCTCGAACCCGAGCCGCGGGATCTATGGAAGCTGTCTGTTCCGATCTTGAGGGTCTCACAGTCTCCGCCCGAGTGGTCAAGGAAGATTCGGGTCGATTAATACATGGCGACCTCGAATCACCGCCTAAATATTTTGATACCATGGTTATCTTCATATCAGTTGATGTCGAGGCTTTCGAGTTCGATCAAAAGCTTGTTACGGAAATCGGTATATCTACACTCGACACAGTAGATCTCCTGGGACTACAGCCTGGAGCCAAAGGAAACAACTGGGCGGCAAAAATACGATCTCGTCACTTCCGCATCCAAGAGCACAGCCACCGCCTCAACAAAGTGCACGTTGAAGGTTGCCCAGACAAGTTCGACTTCGGCCAAAGCGAATGGATCACCAAACAGGATGTGGTTTCAGTCTTAAAAGGATGCTTTAATCCTTCTCGGCCACCTCACTCGAGTGAGACGTACAAAGTCGTTCTGGTTGGACATGACGTTGCGGCCGATGTGAAATATCTTAAGGAATTGGGTTTTGATGTGGCTCGGATGATTTCCGATTGCATTGACACCGCAGATCTCTACAAAGCTTCACGTCGTGACGGTAAGCAATCTGCTCTGAGTACTTTGCTGCTTCAATACGGTATCGCCGCCAAGCATCTGCACAATGCTGGTAACGATGCGAGGTATACGCTTCGGGTTATGGTAGCAATCGCGCTCGATGATTCCCAGAACAAAAGGAATGCAGAGGAGTGGGAGATCGAGCAACGCAATAGGATGGAAGCTGCATGTCAGGTGGCAAGAGCAAAGGTGTGCACTGAATTTGAGGGTTGGAGTACATCTGAGGACGAGGACATCGCAACCTCTTCGGTGTTGTCCTTAGCCATTAATCGCCGTCAGAGAAAAAATGCGCCTGGGATCACTGAAGGACAATACAGATCCGGTACAAAGTCGACCATGGATATCGTAAACCCAAAGAGACAAGATCGACCGAAATACCTTACACACATTGATAGCACCCTTAGCGACATAGCGGTGCAGGATAATCCGGATTTCCAGAACCTCTCTCAAAGGCCCTTCGTCCCGTTATATACGGCTTCCGCAGAAGGACAGTTCGGCAAACGAGATGAAGGGGGTCATGATGGTCGTAGTCATGGTTGTGGTCATAGTCGAGGCCAGAATCGTGGTCGAGGTCAAAATCGTAGTCGAGGTCGAGGTCCGGTGCAGAAGCCTCCACAGAAGAGATGGGTCAGCGAGCTTCATTAGAACAGCCTTTTTCGACGTTTTCTGGAGACGGCCTGGACATTGCACGTAATTATGGCCTTCTCAGAAGCTACTTCTTAGTAATCGTGCCAGAACTTTTGCCCAAAAGGTAGAAAGGTGCTAGCTACACTGATTGTTATTCACGTAACCGCGCAATTAACAGGAAGGATGGTAGCAGGCAATTGACTCTTTTGTTTAGCCACATGAACAACCTCGAGGTGCTTACTAACGGTTTTGTGTTTATCCCATGTCTTGGTGAGATGGGCGTAAAAGTCTTGGCACAAAAAATTCTTTTTTCAACACCTCGTTTTTGCTACTTAATCGTACGTATGTGTTCATTCCAACACCCCTTCTTGTTACATAAGGGCATATCGCATAATTTGCATTCAAAGAGACCCCTTGGTGGCCGTTGCCGTCGCTCATCCCCTCGTAACGTATTTGCTGAGAGCTCCTGTAGAGGCTTCTTACTCTATACTTCCTTTTCAACCTTCTTGCCAGCAATTGTACATACTCTGCAGTATCTAGCCTTGTCCCCTAGCTTCACAAGCTCCCCGTGGTCCTTTGGTGCAGCGGGATGCACGTTTGCAGCGGGATGCACGTTTGAAGCGAGATTCTGTACTAGAGCAGGCAGCCTACCGGTGCTTAGTCTCTCTAAGCGCTCGAATAGAGCGGTGGCAAGGTCCTTGCAGAAAGCCTTGTGCGAGTCGTGGTCCTGTAGCTTCCCAAATGGCCGTACTGGTGAACAGTAAGCGATTTTGTAGCTATTAACTACCATGGTATCTAGTAGGAAATGCCACAGCGGTTTCCACGTCTTGTTATGAGTTCATTGCGTAGTATAGTATGAACGTAGTTGATCAGCCTGATTAACGGCGCCCATAAAATGATTATACATCTCGATAAATTGGGGAATTGACGGCATTTTGACCGGTTCTTCTCCGAAAATCCGACTTGATGTACAAGCATTTGTAGCCGTTGCAGCAGGCCGATGGCGTAGTCGATTGACAGTCTCTTTGCCATCATCTACGGTAGTCATAGATAGTACTACTTGTTGATCTTTCCAGGCAAATTGCATAACGTTGCCATCATCAGATATCCCACTATAGAGCGTACCCCAATCGAGCTGCCCACCATAAAGGAATTTCAAATCTGACAGCGATGGTAGTAAGCCACGGTTCTTCTCTTTGGCTGCCTCTTTTTTTTGCTCCCTAGTACCTGACGTCTCTTCTAGTAGCTCTCTTTTCGTCTTCGAAGTTCTGACGGTACCAGCTGCACCAAATCCTTCCTCTTTTAAGGCGGAAAGGAGTCGGGCGGAGGTAAATAAATTATCTAGCCAGATGACGTGGGAGTAGTCTTTTGGGATCCCCTTCTTACGTCACTAGATCTAGGACCACAGCTTGTGTTTTCGTAAAACCTCTGTCATCAGTCCAGTAGTCGTCAAGGTCTACCGGGCCATTGGCGTCTCCTTTGGCGTGGTAAAGCCAATCCAAAACGTAGCCCTGATTGGCTAGAACCCATATTTTGAAGCCCTCCGGCTCAGGTTTGGACGGGATATTTACCGTCTCTCGCGCACGGCCTATAAAGCGTTGGATTCTCTCGTCTACGGCGAGATGTGTCCCGATTTTCCAGTATGATTTAAACGTCTAACGTAGATGCTCGCTCAACGGCTCCAATTTTGGAAAAGGAGTCTCCTCTAGCATTGGCGGGTGTAGCGGCTTTAAAAAATGGAAAAATCGATCAATTTGCTCCCACCTAACCTCACTAATCCACTCAGATACAGCCCGATGAACAGGGTTCTTCGGGTCTTGATTCCAGTAGTCCTTGACAGCCGTCTCGCGATGTATCGCCATATATATATAAGCTCCAATGTAGGCCCGTAGCTCTTGTACGTTGGTAGGGACCCATGGCCGCGCGTGGGGCTTTTTCTCCGCAGTATAGCACCGATCTGCGTACTCATTGGTGGTTTCGGCTAGGATTTGAAGGGTCTGGTCGTCGAAAAAGAGGCTAAAGATCTCGTATGGTTGCTGAGGGGTGACATTATCAGGTAGATTGCCATGGCCGTAGGTTAGGGAAGGAATTGGTAGCAGCGTGTACGTAGGTGGCTCCCATGGCTCCGGGGGAGTCTTACGCGTGGATTTTGAGGAGCTTGGATCAGTGGGAATATGATCCACGTCTGTTGATGTACGCTTTTTACCCATAGCTAATATAATGAGTAGGTAGTTGACGTAGCAAGTATGATAAAAAGTTGTTCAATTATCATATTTTGCGGGGCGGGCGGACCTCCCCACGTCCACGACCTTCTCGCGTATTCCTTCCTGGAAGAGTATTCCTGGGAGAATTTCTTTAGGAGTCAGGAGTCCCAAATTGACCCGGACTTGATTGTCATTGGAAATACACGACTCCCAGGAGACTTCGGCTGGAATAGATTGGGATCGGAGGAATCCTGCGCTTAAAAGAGCCAAGCTCAAGCTAGCCTAGGAGACTGAGCCTAGGAGACTGAGCCCAGGAGCAGATTCTTCGGACGAATAGGAAACGTATCGACAGTTGGATGCATTGGAGGCACCAAAATCTTCTATCACAACAGATTTGTATAGCTTATCGGATACGCTGAAGTGCTCCGACTTATGGCTTTTTCATATCCAGTGCGGAAGTCTGAGATCGGGCTTGAGAAAACATTTAAAACGCGAACAGAGTAACTACAAGCTCCTCGCTGTCATATCATCTTAACACATGCGACCACTATCCTCCAAGACGATCTCCATCGTAAGACGAATTGCTTGCGGGAACCAGCCTCGCTTCGCGTCCCTTTCCTCGACAATTTCTCCATCAAGTCTGCTGCTCATAGCTGTCTTCTGAGACGCTGGGCGACGATCGGATCGCTCTCCTTACCACTAGGTGATCTATTTTGGCTCCACGGGACATCAAAAGTCTCATCGCCTTCGTGTGACCCTTTATGACTGCCATATCTAGAGGCGTTAACCCGTGTTCTTCCTTAACCTCTATGTTGGCCCCTTTCATCAATAGGATCCTGATCATTGTGATGTTGCCCGTGAGCGCTGCACAATGGATTGGTGATATTCCGTTCTCCCATTGCGCTTTCGCTTGTACCCCGCTCAATACTGATAACATCGCCAGTGCGGTCTTTTGATACCATATACCGGCAATCAACATTGTAGTTCGAACCTCGTCCCTTTCCTTTGACGGAACTCTCCCAACAGAACTTCGAGGTCTTGATTAACTCCCTCTTCTGGCCTGAGCGGGCACGACAGCTTGTTCTTCATTCGCATTTTCGATTCTCCCCGGTTCGACTATATGGTAGAACAGGGCTGGGGAAAGAGGTCGACTGGCCTCATTGGCTCCGAGGCACATAGGGGGGCAGCGAAGTTTGAATGCTTGCTGCATCATCTTCACGAGGACCACAGCAACGAGAAGGCATAGTGGCTTAGTTTTCACGAATGGAAAAAGCAAAGCAGCTGGCAAAGAGGGAGTTCAAGGCGGGTTTGGATCCCGCAGCAGCCGCAGCCAACGCAAGGAATGACTCATCATGCCAAGCGCCCCAAAGTGAAGAATCCATAACTCGCCACTAGACACCAACGAAAATGATGCGTAAATGTATCATGTAGGAAGATATCTGTTCTACTAGCGCTCTAGATGAGAAACTTTACTCGTCGTGGAGGCGAGGGTCAAGCTTGTCCGATATATCAGTGCATACAGACGATGCCGGCGTCTCCGCAGCATCCCTTCTCTCATCCGTGGTGGTGACGCTTGATGAACGTCACGAGCTGATCGTGGGAGGTGTCGATGTTCCAGTGCCGTGTTGGTCACACAGCTTCTCCGTCTCGTCCACGAAATCGTATGTCATTTAGGGCCACGTGTCAAGCTTTACGTCTGGGTCGTGATCCTTGATCCGTCGAGCCCTCTTTCTACGGTGAGGCTGGGGTTCCAGTTCACTACTTGATCGACGCCTTTTGACCCTTTTGGTCGACTCGATGCAATGGACGTCCTGAAGGTGGAACTTTATCTCCAGGACGGATTGGAAAGCCTTAACACATCTTGCTCTCGGATAGGGGTATTTAGTCGCTTTGGAGCCGTCCAACCGCTCGATATAGTTGTCGATATGCGTTCTCTATTGTTCGCGGTCGAGGAATTGATATATCCGTGCGGGAGCGGGAAGCGCCTGATCACCTATACAGAAAGGGCAATATCCAGGGCGGGCAAGGGTTCCGCCGTAGACGAAAGGATTACTCTAGATAGGAAGCGTTTCCGGCCTCCGGAGGTGGTCCTGATAGTAGTGGTTCCATTCATCTTTGCCGAGGATCCATTCACTGCAGTCGAAGCACAGCTCGGCGAAGCCGCAGGTGGTCACGAGTTTCTTGTTATAGCAGCTATAGATGTGGCTCTATCTCTCGGCCTCTGGTTTGCTGTAGGGACGGACAACCGGTTAGCCGCTTGCTTTATGCAAAGAGGAGGGAGGATAAGACCAACCGATCGGGCTCCAGCTTATGGCCTGCCATCAGGCAACTGCATCTTTCCGGCTCCAGGCCCGGGCGGAAAGGAACTTCGGCATCTTGTTGACAGAGGGCAATCATATCCCGGAGGATAGCTCGACCCTCATCACTGCGGATCGCAGCGACAATGAAAAGATTCGAAGCCAGTCGGTGGCGTTCGGGTATGAGACGGCGAACGCGATAGAATTGGGTGCGATGGTACCCTATCAACTCCACGTCGTTGGGGCAGGTTAAAAGTTTGCTCAGTTGAAGCTTTTGGCATCTGCAGAGCTCTTTAGAAACCAGCTTTCGTTTTTGTGCTATCAACGCATTCCGACGGTCCTTTGCGGTGGAGTTAGTCTTAGCCTTCGCAGCTAGGGCCTCGATCTCCTCCTCGATGGCAGTAAACTCTGGGGTGTTCTCTAACTCGTGCTGCTTTCTGGCCAGCAGTGTCTGCAGTAGTTCCGGATTGTGATGGAGGGTCAGCCTATGAACGCGATCGTTCACGATACTGCGAAGCTTTCCTTTGAAATAACCCCCTTGGAGGTCGGTTCCGGCATTATTAGGTATATAGGAATCGCTAAAGGTTCGCTTATCTTTATGTCCACCATGCTTTATCCTCTAAGCCGTCGAATAGAGCTTATCTGCAGCCCAGATCAGCCCAGGAGATTAGGTGAACCGAGGAAATAGTGAGAACATACCGATAAGGTATAGGCCTTCAGCCCTGAAGTCGTAGATGGTTGGGGGACGAAGATATCCAGCGCGGACTCCCAACTCCCTGAGACGCCGGCTGAATATGTCGGCCTTCTCTATCTCCCTATTAGAGATCACCTGGAAAAAGGGCTTGCTAAGCATACTTTCGTTTTGCCGGAGGTGATATATCTCGTCTTCCGGAGGCTCGATCTCCAGGAGTTCTTCTATGGTGCTGTAGTCTTAGAATATATGATCCGCGATGGCTCTGGCGAGCATTGTGAGCACTGGATTACAAAAAAGTGGTTGAGGCTCTAATCCCTTATAGACTGAATGTTCCGGCCTGTTTATCAGATCAATCGTCAGCAAAGCTATGACGACTCAGATGTTTTGGATGGGTGGACGCAAACCGTTTCTCTGGTGTCAATATCATATTCTTAGCGTCTCGTACGACTTGAATAGCGAACTCAGCTTTCCCGTGTTTATTGCGAAAGACTCCAAAGGTTATATCCTGTACGAGATGATCTTAGTTAATAGGATCCTCACCTTGTTCTGTGGGCTGTACTTACACGGTAATAGAGGTCGCGGCCGGAGCCGGCGCGGTAGGTGGACTCAATATACTCACCCACCCTTGCTGAGGTGAATACGTAGAGCTGGATCTTCGCCTATGTGTCCACTCGGATCCGTGGCTTGTCGTATATCTGCCAGTCCTTCTCCCAAAGCTGCGTTCTCAGGTGTATAAAGTAGTTGGTAGTACCGTAGCACCTGAGTCGCTTTCTGTAAGCAAGGCCAAGCTCCTCTCGCAGAGGAATCTTGATAAACTACATAACCGTCAGCCTCGATACTGAGAGCACAAAAGCCACGGGGTACCAGTATTTGTAACGGACTGTGTCGTTTCGGGAGGTATAAGGGATATATACCTCTGCTAGCCGGCCGTGAAGTCTTTCCAATATTGTAGGACGGTCTTTTCACCAAGCCGTGGGATTATCGTAGATGCCATCGATCCCGTACGCAACCTTCCTCATAAAGTCCTTCGAGGTCTCCAAGTCATACGAGTCAGCGCTAGGGTGGCTCTGTGCGTATCTGTTTGAGGTAGGATGGTGTCAGGTAAATGGGCTTCTAGAGGAAAGGGCAAAGGGCTAGGGCGGTAGACCTACCCATTCCATAGGTCTAATAACCGTGCGTAGTTTTTCTTAGTCTTGGGTTGAGGGGATTTCTTGACTGCAGTGCCATTAACGATCGCTTTGTTGATGTCAGAACCCTTCTCGCGAGCTCGCTGGAAGAAATCCTCCGAGGACTTCTTCGGCATTGCCGATAACAGGTGGAGCAGGTTGGACGAAGGGAAGAGCTTGCACACAAGGAAGAGGCGGGGAAAAGAAGAGATAGACAAGGAGAGAGTGCCCAGATATCGTAGAGGTATGTCTTGCGAGAAGCAAAGAAGGCGCACTGAAGGCGTACTGCGAGATGAATAGCAGAACGACGTGAACAAGGTAGACAGGTAGGCAGGAAGAAACAGAAAGAACGAGGGCAGCAGACGATGCTTTATGCGAAACCGTCGGGGAGAAGGCATGGCGTAGTCTCTGCATCCAGTTCTGCAACCCAAGAAGCCAGTTCTGGCCCCACTCCATCTTGCTGGGGTTCGCCGTCTAAAGTTGACGAGTTCGAGCTGGCAGGATGCACTAAGAGCCCCCAGAATAGGACGTCAAGAGAGTAGGAGGGAGCAGTGCCTGAGCCGTGGGTGCACAAAGGTGAGCAGAGGTGAGCAGCGGGTGAAGCGAAGATGCGTGGTGGGTGAGCAGAGCGGTGGGAGCTGACTAACCCGAGTGGGCGGACCAACACATTTTGATGGGCCACCCTACTTCTTTAAGTACTTCTTAACCTTATTTATTATCTTATTGGGTTTGGCGTACTTAAAGACCTAATATTAGTAGGGTAACCTCTTATTATCTTGACAGAAGGGACGTTGGGTGGGCCGGCAGACTATAAGGAAATCATCTTTTATATCCTCGGACTCATTTACCGCACCCTCCGACTCTTCTTGTTTGATAGTGGACTTGGGCCGATCGCGGCGCTGGGTTTCTCGCTGATGGCACAAAGCCGCTCTGGCTTCGGTGGCCTGGATTCTTTGCTGGAGCTTTTTTCCATTGCTCAGACCATTGCTAGGACAGCAGGTCAGTCGGACCACCTCAGCTCGCTTAAGGATATTGTATTCGATCGGCTGAGTATGGTGGGTCCCTTGAGGGGTTGTATGAGCGGCTACCGTCCCGGAAAATTGAGCGTCAAAGGCCAGAGTGTCAGCCTTCCGGAAGTGTCGTCTCTGGGCTTGTATGATCATGTGTTCTCGCAGCTTGATTTTCAAGTAATTCAACCGGGCTTTGGCCTTTTTCTTCTTTTGAAAAAGGCATGTCCATTTGGCATCGCCAATAGTTTTATACCCTGCGGCACGGATTCGCGCCGTGAGAGCTTTGTTTCGCTAAGCGAGTTGAATCACTGGAGGGTGTTTCGCCAACTTAGCCTTCTGCTCGAATGACAGCTCTGTTGGGGCACTCGTGTCGGCCGTCAAACTGGCAAGCCTGGCAGTCTTTTGGACCACCTCATTAGATGGCTTCCCGAGGTAGCATGACTCGGTGTCAAATCGGATCTCCTGGTCCAGGTAGTAACCGACGGCTCCTTGCTGGTGGTCAAAGATCTGATCTCGCACCGAGGCGGGAGCGCTGTCTGTTGATAGTCTATAAGATCAGTGATGGAACGATTGTCTGGAAGTAAATGGGAAGCTGGGATCAAGGGGCGGACGTACGATTGATAACATTCAGGAGGCCACGTCTGAGCCCATACTGGGTAAGAGAATGTTGGAAGCCGGCCTTCCGTCCGAGTTGCTTGAGGTAGCGGATCCACGTGCGGGCAAGCAGAGGTTCTGTCGGTGATGTACCCACTTCACCGGCACTCCTTAAAGACTCACGGAAGACTGGAAGATCTAGAACTCGACGTTTCCATTTCAGCGTCAGGCTTTTCCTGCCAGGCGGTATCTTCACCTAGAATATGTTCTCGACATTTTTCGCATACGTGGCTTCGAAAGCGTCATCATAGAGCGCGAGAGATATGAAGTGATCGAGGAGGGAGAGCAGCGGATCATCATCTCCTCCACCGATGACCAGCGTTTTTCTGCAAGTACATAAGTCAACTATGGATCAGTATGAATTTGAGGGGAAGGGCAGGGGGGCTTGCAGGTTTGCTCACATTCGCGGATTGTTGTCTTCCCCTTTGGTATGGAGAAGGGTGGCCTTCATGAAGACCAGATTGAGTTTCCCAGGTATTTGATTGGCAACGATGCTGATGGTGAAATGGCGATACAGGAATAACCGAGTTTCTTCAGGTCCTGCATCACAATCGTCGTCAGTGTCGCAATCATCATCGCAGTTATAAAAGGAATCGCTGTCGCTGTCGCTATCCCAGGTCGTGTTGGAATCGCTATCAATGTTGCAAGCAGCATCGATAGACATTACAGTATCGCCATCACAGCTGCCCTTCACGTGATTGCCTTCGTCGGTTGTGATATCTTTCACCACCTTTCTACCCCCTTGGGCACTGGCGACAGCCGTATCGTCGGTGGGCACATCTGAGCTATCGGGCTCGTCGAGTTTGACTCAAGTGTCGAACAATAAGCACGGTCGACAACCGAAAAAAGCGGCCGCGAGTAAGCCAGTGGCAACTTAAACCCGCTGCCGCTCATCCTTAAATGTCGAGTCATCGAGCACCTAGTGTGTATAGAGGAGAAGGTAGAGATCGTCGAGGCCGATGACCGGTTTCTTTTTGGGTGTGGTGCGGAGGCCATACTCGTCGATGAGTAAATTGATATACTGGCACATTCAAGACGTCAGCGTAGAGCTCTCAAGGCCTGCAAGAATCAGCATCTCACATTGCGTATGTTCCTTCTCTCGCGTGGATCGAAGTCTCGATCAGCCTTGTCGAGGGCATGCATCCTCAGAACCCGCCAGTAGTTCTTCAAACTTGAAGCCACGCCGATTCTGTTGTAGCGATCTATCGTCCATTTCCAAAATATTTTGAAGTCTGGCAGTTGTGCGTTTGTGAGGAAAGTTTCAGGATTGTAGCCAAGTTCGCCCCAAAACCTAGTGGTGATATAGTTAGTGACGGCAATCGGAGACTTCGAGGGAAGATGAAATACCTCTCCCACTTCTTTAGAATCGATGCCAGACCCTTCTTTGTGTTGTCGGCAGCCTTTGGTGGAGTCTTCCCTTGTGCGGCCAGCTGTTTGCGCTGCTCAAGGTAAAAGCTGGGGGGTAGCCTGCCCTTTTTGCGCTAGGCTGATCTCATGCTGTTGACAGTAGTGATGGATGAATGCTGTGGCGAGCGAGTAGGGTGGTGTGGAAGGGGATCGCAAGTCAGGGTGACTCTGAGGGTGGACTGCAAGGTGGTGGAATGAAGGATGATAGTGGTGCGGGCAATGACACAAGGGAAGTCCTGCTTCACTAATAGAAATGGGGGAATGGGAGAATGGACGAAATGAAGGGAAGAGGTGGGCTCCAGGCCTCACTTATAATCGTTGCCTCAAAGAGACTTGCTTGAAGGAAGGAAGGAACGATGGTGATGGGCGGCCGAGAGAGCTAGAAAGGTATCTGCATATTCCAACATGAATGGTTCGACAAGGGTCCTCGGCAGTGCCTTCTTTTTTCAAGGCGCGAGGATCACCAGTGTCGGTACTCAAGCTGCTTAAAGCAGCTGCCAGACCATCTCTTTTCGGCCACCCCAAGAGAACATACTCTTTCGCTGTTCCTACTAGCGTATGAACGTCACTGTAATCTTAGTCCACGTCGCTTTTGAAGCACGTTCGCCATTCGTGATTTGAACCAGTCCCTAGTCCACCACCATGTTGCCTAGCTCAGATGTCAAATTGACTTCATAGGGCTGAGACTGGAAGACTTAAAGTCTTGGCAGGTTTTAGGCTCTCTGATGTTAAATAGTATGAATAGGAACCTAATGAATTAAAGGTAACGATGCTGCTATTGAGCACTTGATTGGCTCGTGCAGTAACTGTCTATTCTAGACTACCGCGTTGCATGCATAAGAAGAAGAAATAGAAAAATATCCTCCTTTTATTTTGCCTGTGAAAACTCTGCAGGTAGGGCTACTAGCGGTCGATCATTGCCAAGCCTGCCAAGCTTTCTTAGCCGTAGAGCGAATAATCAACATCTGATGCCCCACCTCAGCCTCATAAGCGTACTCTACTTATTCTATATCTAATGTGTTTCGGTCGAAATGGATAGACCTTTGAACTTATTGGCTTTAGGTGTGTAATTTCGCACTATTTCCACCTTCCATTTTAACTAGCTTATAGATGGTGGGGGGATCCGGGGCGTCTCCATGCTTCTTATATTGGATGAATTCATGAGACGGATACAATACGATCAGGGTCTCGCAAGTCTACCCCGGCCCTGCCAATATTTTCATCTCATCAGGGGTACAAGTACGGGTGGGTATGCTGCCGCCTCCTCGATCGAGTTGAACATAGCATACGGTATTGATTGAATGTAGCCTTATTGCCCTAATGCTCGGTCGTTTAAGAATGACAACAAGAGACGCATTACGAACGTACAATGAAATCGCAGGATCCGTATTTTGCAAGGCAAATCGAAAGCCCTCTTTCAAGGACGGGGCCTTCAAGGCAACAACATTGGAGAAACAGGTCTAAGACTTGGTCGCTGCAAAAGAGCTAGGGGAACATATACTACGTGAGAATGACGAAGCAGGTTCCGCAAAGGCTTTTGTGTGCGCAGTCCCGGCAGTCAAAATGGCATATCCGCGCCTGTTCAGATCATATGGTGTTCGACGAAATGCGGGTACAAATTGCAAGATCTGGGAAGCTGCGCGAGCGACGACGGCCGCGCCGACCTTCTTTAAACGCATGACGATCGTAGATGACGGAGGCGCGCGGGAGGATTTCTTAGATGGCGGACTGCAGTTCAACAATCCTGCACAGCTGGTACTTGACGAGGCTTTTGCGATTTTTGGAGGCGCCTCGAAGCTTGGGTGTTTGGTCAGCATTTGGACCGGTCACCCTGGTACTATAGGTTTATCTCAGCCGGATGCCTTTCAAAAGATACTCCTACCCGAGATGGTTGGGGTACTGAAACGAATTGCAACGAATTGTGAACAGATCGCTTATGAATTGGCAGGGCGATTTCGGCAATCGCCGAATCGGTATTTCCGATACAACGTGACTCACGGCGTCGGAAATATATAATGGAAGAAAATGAATGAAGTTCAAACCCACACAAAAGCCTACATGGAAGAGGTAGAGGTCTCAAGCTCGATTGACAGGGCCGTAGACATTCTTTGTCGAGCAAGTGAAGATCGACGGCCTGAACTTTCAATGCAATCGATATGTCAGTCATGACACGAAAAAAGAAGCATTTATCTCTTTGACGCTCCCCTCTGACTTGAAATCAGGTCTGGCTGCTCCAGAAGCAGTCCCGGAGCCCACGTCGAGGTCGTCCATGAAATACCAGCCAGTATCCAGCAGTCTCTTCACAGGTCGAGAGGACTTTCTAAATACATTGGAAGAATTTTTTACTGATCAAGGCCCTGGAGAGCATTTGAGGCGCGAATACCTACTATATGGTATGGGAGGTGCGGGTAAAACGCAAATTGCTTTGAGATTTACCGAAAAGCATTCACAAAGGTTAGTATATGTAGGTTTGTCCCTTGTTCGGTGCGACTAATCATTAGAAAATAGATATGAGTACGTGTTTTGGGTTGATGCAAGTAAAAGGGATACTCTGGAGCAAAGTTATAAGACTATTGCCTCGAAACTTGGGACAATCACAGACCTGAATTGTTCTTTAGAAGTGGCTCTACGAGAGCTAGAATTCTACGGAGGCAACTGGCTTCTCTTGGTTGATGGAGCTGATAATCTCGAGGATATCTCAGGACTTTGGCCTCCTGGCATTCACGGTGATATACTCTATACGAGCAGAAACGGGATGCTGAGGAGACTTCCTGGATCTCAAATACGGTGCGTTTCAGAAATGAACGAGGATGAAGCATCAGAACTTCTCCTAAGGTCAGCGCATCTCGATATGTCACCAAAGAGCTACAAGAAACAAGCCTCAGACATCGTTACCGAGCTCGGATATCTTGCCCTTGCAATTGATCAAGCAGGAGCGTATATAGCGAGCGGTGAATACCGCATTGACGACTTCTTGGATACCTTCAATGCACACCGTCAGCATTTGCTGCAAAATGAAGCGTACAAAGGGGCTTCGGGAAATGAACGAGCGGTCTATGCTACATAGGACCTATCATACACTGCAATTGCCAGACAGGCCGATTCAGCAGCAAATGAAGCCTTGCGCTAGGCTCCAAAAGCTGCATTACAGATCCTGCAGATATTTCCATTCTTCCACAACGAAGGCATAAGGGAAGAAATCTTCAGGTCTGCGGCGGAGAATTCCGAAACATAGTCTGATACAGCATATAAAGCAGTTGATGAATTCTCACCAGCTTTGTTCTGCCTTCGTCTAGATAGGAGCTGGGAAAGCCGAAATTTTCGCCTAGGTATTCAAACGCTGATCTCCTTCTTACTGATTGGACGAGACGACTCCCAACAGCATTTCTTCATACACCGTTTAATCTATATATAGGCCTTTGATCGTCTGATAGCAGTTGAAAAAGACCGCTTCTACAATAAAGCTCGAGATGTCCTTACCAAATCTATTACCTGGAGGTTCAAAACGAGGGACTATACTTTCCGCCGAGACTTACTTCCCCATATCACTGCTCTTCAGTGTCAGACAAATTTATCTTCAGGGTCCATAAAAAGGCAGGAATTAGCAGGGTTTACACTAGTCTTTTTTGAGGCTAGACGCTGGAAGGAGGCTGAAGAGCTGCAAGTGCGAGTGATAGAAATAACGAAGAGGGTACTAGGCGAGGAGTATCCTTCCACGCTAACCAGTATAGCCAACCTAGCCTTAATATACTAGAATTAAGGCCGATAGAAAGAGGCTGAGGAGCTGTAAATACGAGTGATAGAAATAACGAAGAGGGTGCTAGGCGAGGAGTATCCTTCCACGCTAACCAGTATAGCTAACCTAGCCTCGATATACTAGAATCAAGGCCGATAGAAGGAGGCTGAAGAGCTGGAGATATAAGGAATGGAAATAGATCCTTGGCCTAGAATACCTAGATACAGGGGACTCGCTTAAAGCTCCAAATAAGTAGGAAGATAAAGAATATAAAATCTTAGATTATTTAACTTGATAATTTTCATACTATAAAGGGGTAGGGATAAGAGTATCGGTAAATAGCAGTAGTAGAGTAGTCACGGGCAAAGCTTACTATATAGAATAGCCGTGTAGAAATAAATAACCCTATATAGAAGATCGCACCTAATATCGTACCTAGCTGTACCTACCTGAATACCTAAATAAGAAGGAAAAGAAGAATATGAAGAATACCTCCGTAACGTCCGTCCCTATGTCGCGGAAAACCCACCGTGCCGGAAAATATAAGAGGTACTTTGACTTCAAGTAGCTTATATTCTATACACACGTCGAGGTTTACTATACTTCTATATAAGCCGTGTTCTATAGCTATTTCTAAATATTTAGGACCGCCTTATCTAGAAAATTACGCCCGCGTTATCGCCTTTAAGCCTAATTTGCAGAGAGCCTCCTTTTATAGTATAATAGACTTGCTTCCCTATAGTATTACCGTAAAGCTCTTACTGCTCTATACTTATAGAAGGGTCTTATCCGAGCCTTAGGACCTCGCTACGATAATAGGAAGTTATTGTTAGTATTATTTCTACTGTGGCGCGTAACTTTATACAGGGTCGCCACGCCAATTAGTACTTCCAACGGAAGCGATTGCTGAAGTCGGCTAGTGCGAGATTAGCACGCACGTCTTATATAACGCTTACATGTAACTTACGTGGGTCAGTAAAGCGAGCCAAGCCTGTGGCTATGCACTAAGACACACTTGCGTTTTGGCCTTAGCAATCGTGTACTAACGTCGCCGAGTCAACTTACTCGTCGCGGTATCCAAATCGCGATCAGTTTTCCGAACAGCCATTGTACAACTTCGAGACGCAGTCCAATGCATAACTACTAAGTCAAAAGCTCCTATATCACTAGAGGTAAATCATAGAATCACTCTGAAGCTCCACAGACCTGCCGTTGACACCCCCGCCGACCGAACGAAGGAATTTGCTCAAGCCCATCACGTCCTCACGCTTCTCGACATATACTAAGCAGCAGCTAGTTCCAGCTCGTTGAAGGGGAATACCATAAAAGAGACGGCCTGCTTTGCCAAGACGAAGTGCTGTCATGATATGTTTAAGACAACATAGGGTGGGCCTCAGATATAGTGGGCATAGCAGCGGCCGACAGAGATTGGTAGGACACTAAATATCAAGACCGAAGTGCACGCTTCAGCAAGTAGAGTGATTGTTGTACTTGGTATAAAGTCACAGTTGCAAGCACCTGAGGCTGGAAAGGCTCTGCATATATCGGTAGTACAGCTGCCGCACGATTATATAATGAGCGGCACCTTGCATGGAAATTGCAGTCAATAGTAAGGTAGAGAAGTACTTGAATATAACCTCTAAAGCTGATAAAGAGCACAGATCCTTGAAGCTCACGAGGGCTGGGCTAGGTAGAGCAAAGTCTGATGGTGGCTATACTTCGCAGGCCCTACCACGCTATCTAGGACTCTCTTCCCGTTGCTATTAAAGTTCCGGACGGTCCTGGCGGGTATGTGTGTGTGTGTTCTGTTATGGTCATGTAACCTATAGTTATGGACCGTTACGATATGTCAGCTAATTACATTCTGCTCTGCTGCACTTTCTCCGATTCAGAAGCCAACTATGCTCGTCCGTTGCCGAACGCCCTGCTCAACATAGGAAAGAAAGAAAGAAAGCGGTTTGATCGCAATATAAGAGATCCGTGCTAAAGAGGAGTGTAGTGTCGTTTGTAGGCCTTATGTCCGCAGGGCAGTTCCGACGTCGTGTGCCTCGTAACCGGCAGCGCGCTGGCTGAGGTATGTGTAAGCTAGAGTCTAAGTGTTCCTTGCTCGCGGTTATACTGCACAAAGTTGACTGCGATGGGTAAGAAGGTACTCATTTATACTTCGCCTCAAATCGTGTTATCGGATTCTGCTTCATAAATGATCAGACAGTGGATTCTCTGCAACGCCTCCAAGTCTAGCTTGCTTTGCCCCTTTCTCGAGCAGCATTTGCACCACTTGATTATAACCTTTGGATGACGCCGCCTGCAATACGTTGCCATACTCTCCCCCTTAAGCATTAACATCAGCTCCCTTCTCGAGCAGTATTTACACCACTTAATTATAACCTTTAGATAACACCGCCTGTAATACGTTACTATACTCTCCCCCTTAAGTATTAATATTAGCTCCCTTCTCGAGTAGTATTTATACTATTTAATTATAACCTTTAGATAACGCCGCCTATAATACGTTACTATACTCTCCCCCTTAAGTATTAATATTAGCTCCCTTCTCGAGTAGTATTTATACTACTTAATTATAACCTTTAGATAACGCCGCCTATAATATATTACTATAGATTCTACCTTAAGCGTTGATATTAATTCCCTTCTTAAGTAGTATTTATACTACTTAATTATAACCTTTAGATAACGCCGCCTATAACGCGTTACTATAGTATCTACCTTAAGCGTTAATATCAGCTCCCTTCTCAAGCAGTATTTATACTACTTAATTATAACCTTTAGATAACGCCGTCTGTAATACGTTACTATAGATTCCACCTTAAGCGTTAATATCAGCTCCCTTCTCAAGCAGTATTTATACTACTTAATTATAACCTTTAAATAATACCGTCTATAATACGTTACTATACTCTCCCCCTTAAGCGTTAATATCAGCTCCCTTCTTAAGTAGTATTTATACTACTTAATTATAACCTTTAAATAACGCTACCTATAATACGTTACTATACTCTCCCCCTTAAGCGTTAATATCAGCTCCCTTCTCAAGCAGTATTTATACTACTTAATTATAACCTTCAAATAACACCGCCTGTAACGCGTTACTATAGATTCCACCTTAAGCGTTGATATCGGCTCCCTTCTCGAGCAATATCTAAACGATAAAGTTGTGGCCGCTAAATAATGCAGCTTGTAATATAGTACCATAATTTATTCTCTATCTACCAATGACTTGATGATAATTGCCCTTTTTTAGAACATACTCAATATTTTGGATACCCTTATTACTTCCTTGATCTCTGAAATAATCTGCCTAGTAGACTGCGCTATACGACAAGAACGTATGGCTCCGGCAGTATATACTTGGTTCTATCTCTCGACTGTCCTCGGGAAGTAAAGCATTGCATAAGCTCGCTCGATGCAATTCTACTTCTAAAAAGGAAATCGATCGCAGACAGATCTTTGACAAAAGATGATAAGACTCTTCCAGTTCCAGAGATTATTGCCAGATTCGTCCGGCAGGACGTTCAGTACCAAGCTTGCCCAGCAGAAATTCCTTAACTGTTTGATGAATGAAGTAGACTTTCGAATGAATAATTGATATCGTAAGACCACAACGGCTTGGCAGCGTTTCTTGAAGCCGAGAGGGTCCTTCCTGTTCGAGAGTAGCATACGATGAAGTCTGTTCGTTGACGTTAAGTGCAATATCTATTTCTGTCAATGTTAGCGGTCGAGCAGCAACTAAAACAATCTGTAGCACTTTTCTTGCAAAGACAGAGTCAGGACACTTCTGAAGAAGTACTTTATAGGAACCTTTTATGTTATCCGGCAAGTTATCAACCAGCCTATCCATTTCAAAGTTAGTCCCTGACAAGTTCTTCCTAATAATATTCCACAGCAGATGAAGCCATAGATAAGTTCTGTGTTCTGTCTCGAGGAGCCTCTTTTCCAAATGTTCGCTAACCTTTGGGGCAAGACGAATTTCCCTCTTCAGGTTCGCAACTTGGTGTTTAATGACCAGATCGATCTCTTTCTTGATACTTGCTGATTCATTATTCCCTGCTAGTTCGATATTGTTGGACGCTTCCAGTAGTCTATCGAATCTCCGTCGGATTTCAAAATACGGTCGGCTAGTAACCAGGAACTTGAGGCGGGATGCAGAGGATGAAGTTCGTGAGCCAAGGCAGAAATCTTCTAAACATTCAAGCAGCCTCGGTTGCTCCTAGTCATTGCATTCATCGAGGGCATTAAGCACACAAATAATGTTTCCAGCTGTCGGATCTGTAGCAGCTGCTATAAAGATAGACCATAATTCTGGGAATGTTGTGGATAGCGCTGCGCCCTTCTCCTTATACTTGGGTAAAGCGTGCCGAATCAACTGAGGGTGGAACATGAATAATTGGTGTAAGATCGTAGATATTGCTCGGGAGACGCTCCGCTGTTTAAGACTAGTATCCTTAAAGAAATAGTAAAGAACCCGCTTTGAGGAATCATTTGGGAAGACCGTGGGAAGGTCTTCGTCAACGATACACCTGGCGAGGACAGACTTTCCGCACCCGGGATCAGCAGAAACCCAGAGTAGTGTTTAGTTCCCATTGTCTCGCCATTCGAGATATTTTGGGTTTTCGAGGGTCCATAGACAAGTATCGGACACACGTTTTGGGTTCTGATTTTTTTGAGATTCGTAGTCAATCCCACCTGGCTAGAGTGACTGAAGGCAAACGTATTCCTCTGTCGAAAACTTCCCCTCACGTCCTATCTCAGAGTTAGTTTCCCGTACAACAAGATCAAGCAAGCTTGATTGTAGCAATCGCTGGACCTCGAACATAGCCCAGACGCTACCCATAACTCCAATCCTTCAAGCTTAAAATATGAATCGAAGATCAAGGCCTAACCTGAGTGTGCGGTGTCTTGTTTCGTTCCGTGGACCATCTTTGCCCAGCGCTGGAGTTCGCCGAGAATGGCATCATACCCAGGGTCTTCTCGGCCCGGAAACTTCGTTATGTCCTGATGTGGTCAGTGGCAGCTTATTCAGCAAAGGCGCCAAACAGTACTATGTGGTTTGCATATATGCCATACAACTTGTAGCCCGCGATCTTGGCAGAGCGTTGAGGCACAATCTATGGAGATCGTTAATCGTACGATTTATGATAAGGTGTATATCTACTACCTCTCTAATGCCCTTTACTGCAAGTTCCTCGTAGAAGCAAGTCAACTCAATGGGATTATCCTTCCTCTGCCTTACGATGGTATGGAAGTTGTTCTCGACCATGTGCAACATTTCCGAGTCAGGGTTTAAGATATTGACAATATCCTTGTTCGCTGGCGCAAAAATGCTAACTATACGTCTTCCGAACGTCGCCTATGCTTCAAGGTCAGATCCGCAGTGCGGAACTCCCAGAAACACTATCCCGGTAGTATAACATTCAATCTGGTTGAGATGTTTTTCAGCGCTGTTCTTGGAATGCGTTAGCGCTTGCTTGATGACCAGCCCGCCGAGACTATGGGCGACGAAGATAATCTTCCTAGATACGGTATCGCTTTGTTCTCGCTTGCGCACGAGTTTACCGACCAAATTCTCGGCATGGTTGGACAGCCGGCTACTTGACGCTGGCCCTCGAGTCCATATGTTGACAACATCTGTATTATATCCAAAGCTTAGGATACGTGACTCCGGAATGTCTGGTCCTAGAAGCTCGCTTGGCCAGTGTACTCCCGTCTCTTTATCAAGCCAGGTGTTGTATGCGTTGCCGGTCAGTCCATGAACAAACACGATATCGATATAGGCTTCCTTGCCATGGTCGTAAAGAGTTTTGATGCCATAGTTCTTGCCTCCCTCGACCAGTGCTGCAAAAGCTTTGGGGTTTGGAGGGGTTAGTGCCGGGCCGTCGATCGTCTGTGGTCGTGGACCTTCGCACGAGGCTTCAGGTACTAGCGAAGAGCCTGTTGGTCGATCTAATGAATGCCTTGGAGCAATCAGGTTCTTGAGTTTGCGACGCAGAGACATCTCATTTAGAGGTTCGTCAATTATCTAAGGAGAAATGGGTGAGTTGCCTTGTTATAGGGCTTTCAGCTCCCAAAACGGAATTATTCCGGCGCTAAGCTTATTTCGTAGCTCTTCGTTCTACGGCAGTATCGATATGGAGAAGTATTTGTCAGCTAGTCGCCTCCAACTCAAGCCGATAGATTGATTGTCTTGCTCTATTATTTGTAGATAAACGTAATTGCCACCTCCTTACATTAATACTTCTTCAGAATCACAGACGCGGACTGCCTCTCCATTACACCGAAGAAGAGATGTATTATTCAACCAGGATCATGGCTTTCCGATTATTTAAAAGAGATCTAAGTTGGTACAAAGGCTGGGCTGAGTTATCTAAGTTAGAGCAAAAGATTCGGCACATTACCCGTATACCCATAGTAAATTTGCTCTACCTGACCTCTCAAAGATTCTGTGAAAGGCTTGATTGAAAAATTAATCGGAAGCTGCTTTAGAAACTCTCTTCGTCGAGTCTATTGATTGATTAATTCATTAATTCATTAAGCACTCCTACTATTTAGAGAGGTAATGTAGCTATAGAACCCTATTATCAACATATTTACAAACGAGCCGGGTTTTCTTCCGACTTGGCCTAATACCAATCCCGACCCGTTCTGAAGCGTCTTTTTACGATACAATGTTGTGCTTCTATAATGTGCAGTGATCTCCAACGCAGTCTCGATCTCCTCCACGTATCGCGTCTGCTTATTCGTGCTTCCCTCTATAATCGCCTTAATACTCGTAATATCGAGGCCTTTATCTCTTGCATTTACCGTATATCGTTACCATCTTTCACGTAATCGTCCATGCACGTCGTGGGAACACGCGTCGATACTGAGTGTCTAGCCTAAAACCACGACGAAGTATAGCGAATCGAGGAGGGCGAATTCGGGGGTATAAGGCAGTCTCGTAGTCGCCGAAGGTGGAGCCGCGCGAATGTAACCGTAAAAGCCGTACCGAAGTAGGTAACGTAGTCAAGCCCTATGTATCTGCCTTCTCTTTGTGTGTGTGAACGTAGCGAGTCGACAACGTGTAGAATTCGAATCCACGATAAAATCAACGCGTAATATAGGTGCCCAATTAATAGTGACGCGTATTCTTATCTCCTAGAAAGCTACTGCCAAAGCTAACTTTCACTGCTATTATTTTTACCCCCGTAGTATTCGAACCTACGCTGCGTCGACGGCGTGCTCCGTGAAGAGTAGAGGCCGTCTTATAACAGCTTATACCAGCAAGCTGATAGGGCCTTCGTCGAGTCTAGATCTTCCGACTATTTTAGTATATAATTACTAAGGCCAAGAACGTAAGTATAGTTAGTATATAGCTATAGATCTTATAGCTATAGGCTTAGCTCGCTTGACTAATATATATAAATTACGCGTAATAGTTATATAAGAGTACTAGCTAGGTAGTTAGTCTTTTATAATATTAGGGAATAGGACGTAGACGAGGTATTCTTAATTCTATAGTAAGGACTTAGGTATAGGAGTAAGCTAAGATAAAAGATAAGGAATTAGAAATAGGACGGGGGTAGTAGCTTTAGATATAGGAGCTACTAGAACTTAGTTCCGAATAGGGTAATATCGGCTAGACTAGGCTAGGGTCTACTAAGGCTCTATATTAACTAAAGTTAATATTAGGCTTAGGGGCTACCGCGCTAATATTTAATAAATATTAGACTATATTTAATAAATATAGGGTTATATTTAATAAACCTAGTTATCTAAGATACGGTAAGTCTAGGTAATAATATAGTAGGTATAGCTTATAAGGCTATACTATAATAGTTCTAACCTACCGTAATAAGGATCCTATTAGGTATAAGCTAAAAAGGACTTATCAAAAATCTAGTATTTTATATATAAATAATACGAACACTTTACGTCTTTCTATAACTATTTACTATTACCGACCCTGTTACTAATAAGATAAATCTCTTAAAAGAAGAGCTAGGATTTAAGGAAGTAGACTCCCTATTCACCTTCTAGGAGACCTAACTAGAATACGAACCTAATCTAAATTATAAGTAGTTAATAAACTAGCCTTATATAGTATACCTACTATCTACCTAAATTAGTAAGACTAGAAAGGTTTAGGAGCTAGTCCTAGTAAAGGTACTAAAGATACTAGACCCTATTAGGGGCTTACTTAGAGGAGTAAGATTTTCTATTAAGGATATTCTAAAGCTACCCCTTACTATAGAGGTTAGGTAGTTCCTCGATAAGTTAGATATTACTAGGTAAAAGCTAGCCCTAAGTATATAATAAAGTATACCTAGATATTAGATTAAGAGGATACCTAAAGTAAGGAATTAAGCCGACCTAAGTAGATTAAATATAGTAATTACTACTTTAGTCTAAAGGGAACCCCCTACTATTATAGTATATATATTCGATAACGACGGATAATCCCAGCTATTTATAATTATAGTATAGATTAGAACGGTTAAGCTCCTACGAATACTAATTAATAGTAGCTTACTAGTAGAGCTAGTTAGTTATACTAAACTATAATTAATAACCCCCCTACTATAAGTTTATACGGATAGATACCTTTAGGTTAGTTTAGTAATAGATACTATCTATACTCTTATAAACTATATCTACCTACTAGTAAATATCTAAGGAATCTAAGTAGTAGTAAAAGCGTAGGTTATTAATAACTAGGTATACGATCTCCTACTAGGAGTACTATAGATTCGGCGAGTAGGATTAAACCCTAACTATAGTATAGGTAAGGTTATAATACGAGGGAATAATTTAGTACCTAGGTAGGTACCAGCTAAGATTATCCTAATATATATAAACCTCCTAATAGTTAAACTTAACGAGGATAAGAATAGTAGGGATACTATAGATAAGGCGTAGTACTAAATCCTACTTAACGAGTAGGAAAACTACTAATCCTAATATTATAACTAGGGTAATATTAGGGAGCTTAGGACCCTAGATATTACTACGAAAATATTATAGCGTTAGCTCTTATATTATTTAAAAAAGCTAGTATTACTAAAGATTTTAATTAGTATACCTTATCCTTAGTATCGCTACTAGTTAGAACTCTAAGTATACTAGTATTACCTAAATTTATTAATAATTAAATATTAACTAAAGTTATAAAATATTCGCTAGGACGAGGAGATAGTTTCCCTACCTAACGCCGGCTTAGAGAACGAGACTTAAGTATAGATAGTAGGTCTATAATTAAGGAATAGTTTAAGTATAGTAGTATTACTATAGGTATTCTAGTAGATATAAACGAGAAAATTAGTTAAGTAAAGAGGCTAGTATATACCTAGCGGGATTACTTTGTAATAAATATATATAATATATAACCTATAGACCTTATTAAGTACTTAATAGACCTTAAACTAAATACGAAGCCTATAAAAGGATCCCTCCCTTAATATACTACGGAGGAACGAGAATTCGCTAACTAAATCTTCCTAGAGCTTAAAGATATAGGAATTATTATATATTATAGTAGCCCTTAGGGAGCGAGAACTAAATTCCTACCTAAAAAGAAGGGCTTACTAATTATAAGAGTAGTTTATAACTTTATCCCTATAAATTATTATATAATTAAGTTAACGTACTCTATATACTATCTTAAGGAGGTACTAGATATACTAACACCCTTTTAAATAGAATCGACGTCCTACTATATTTGCTTTTCCCCCTTATCTATTAGCTCCTTCCTTATCTCTACTCTTTTTAGATTCTATTTTCTGGATTTTCGCCGCCTAGGCCTAATCCCTAATTCTACTTTCCTAATTTTCGCTGCGTTTCCCCTAATCCCTAATTTTATTTCCTAATCTACGCTGCGTTACCCCTAATCCCTAGTTTTATTTACTAATTTTAGCTACTTATATCTAATATCTAATACTATCCCTAGATTTTATAACCCTCCCTATCCTTATAACTATTTACTTCTATTTACTATAACGTCCTTCTTTACGCCCTTAATAACTATCCCTTATATACCGCTTACTACTAATTATATCTAACTAGTCCTCGCTACTGCTTCTAAGTCTTAGAACCCTCCTCTAAGCTACTACTCCTATTAATACTAACTAGTTCTCCCTACCGCTTCCTAGTCTTTAAACCCTCCTCTAATCTAATATCTTAATTAGTCCTAATTAGCCCTATATACTACCTTTATCCCCTATATCCCTCCTCCTACCCTTCTTCGTCTACTACCCCTACTAGCGCCTGCTCCTCTATATAGAGTATAGGAACTTCTACCCTAAAAGGCGGGCTATTATCTATCTTAAAGGCTTTTACGCCGGCCTTTACTATACCTAGGATATCCTAACTAGTAAAGTTATAGATACTATCTGCGGGTTAGACCTACTAAAGACTAACTTTAAGTAGACCTAGCTACCAGATCTAATTCCCCTAATTCTAAAGCTTAGTTAGCCCTTTATAGGCTAGATATACCCTATTCTAGACTATTAGTTTTGGACTAAATCTAAACTAAGTATAAAAAAATACCTCTACGTCGACTATAACCGCTTAGGGGTATAAGGTTACTCTATAGCTTCCTTTAAGAAACTAGTACTAACCTAGCTAATATAGTACCTATTTAGGTTAAGTTATACTAGATCTAAAGGCTATATCCTTATTAACTACTAAGGACTACTATATAACCGCTAGCCCACCTAGCGGGGAGACCTAAGGAATAATATCTAGCCTCTAAAAGGGTATAATAGTATCCTCCTTAATATATCTATAAACCTAATACCCTTAACCCCGCCCTAACCGTCCTCTAATATAGTTAGTCCGCCCTTAATAGCCTAGAATACTAGTCCGCCTGCTATATATAACCCCTAAATATAGTATATAGGCTAGGACGAAATCTTCCCTACCTACTAACGGTACTAGCTCTAAGAAAGTACGCTCCGATTAGGGTACCTACCGGCCGAACAGCTAAGATTAGGGCTAAAAAGGACTAAGTTAAGGAGAAGATTAGGCGTTCTACTACTATTCCTATATAGTTAACCCCGAATAGAAAGGATCTTAGGTTAGGTAGAGGCTAAGGTAAAATTATTAATTAAAATAGCGTAGAAGTATATTAGCGCGAGCACCTTATAGGCCTAGACTAAGCTAATATTAATTAGCCTTATACTATATAGTAAGCGGTCCTTTAACCTACTCTAGACTAAGGGTACTCTAAGCTAATATATATAGATCTAGTAACGCCTAATTAATTACGTCGTCCGTATTAGCCGCTATAGCCCGTAGGTATAGGAAGAATACTAGGGCTTAATCCTCCCTTAGTAGGTTTAGAAAGCCTATAACTCCGTCTATAATACTATATACTAGCTTAAATAGGTCTAAAAACGCCTATAAGACCCTTATATAAGGGAGCGAGACCTAATAGATATTAAAGAGCGTACGTATATCCGCGAGTAGCTCTTAAACTAGATTATAGAGCTCTTACTAGTACTAATCGCCCCCGAACGGCTATAATAAGAGATAAATAGCTATCTAATTATCTATTTCGCTAGGATAATAAGTATTAATCGTACCGGAGTATTCTAGTTATTAAGAGACTATACTACGGTTCTAGCTATATTAATCTAGGTTAGCTAGGCGCTCTATCTGCTTTCCTAGCTTCCCCCTTAATCAGTAGTCGTCTAATCCCTTAATTATCCCCTAGCGGGTATAACTCTATTACCGGACCTAATCAGCCCTATCTAAGCTTATATAGCAGTAATAAGGACCCGCACCTATTATCAGCCTACGAATAGGGCTTAGTAGGGCGATAGTAATTAGAGTACCTAAGAGGACTATAAAGTAGTAGAGGATTAAGAAAAGGTAGAGGATATCCTTAATACTATAAACTTCCTTAATCCTACCGACGGGGAGGTATCTAGTAATAATAAAGCTAAAATAGACCTCTATAGCCCTAACTAAGACGGGTCGGTAGAGAGCGATACTAATAATAGGCGGGATTAGGCTTTTTCCCTAAAGAAGACTGCGATAGAGGAAGATAGCAGCGATTAGGACTATTTTAAGGACCTAAAGTAGTTTAATATAAACTAGGAGTAGTACCTATAATTAACTATCGTCTATCCTTTCTCTAAGCTGGCCCACCTGCTGATCCTAGGGCGAAAACGGGGGAAAGCGTAATCAGGCGTATATAAGGTTAACTGGTTAACTAACTATCGCGAGCTCCAGTTGAGCAAGCAGAAATAGCCTATTAAAGTAGATAAGTTCTAGGCCTAGGTATAGTATACCCTAACTTAGGCTAGTACAGCGTTAGATAGTCTAATCTATAGTATACCGGACTACGCACGCCTTAATAGGCCCTATAATATAATAGTAAATACCGATTACTACTATTCGCTCTATCGCAGCTTCGATTAGGATCGACTGGTAGAGATCTTCCTTAAATACCTATAATCTAGTCGCTGCTAGGACCGTAATAGCAGCTTTACTAATAAAGATAGGAGTTAGCGGTTTAAGTATATTATAATCTTCCTCTAGTAGTATATAATTACTCTTCAGCTAATACTAGTCGCTATCTATATCTAGGCCGGATAGCTACTATAAGGGCCTAAGCTGTACCGAATTACTATATAAAATAGTCGGAACTATATCCGGAATATCTTCTAGGCCCTTAACCGGCTTATAATCTACTAGCTATATAATAAGAGTATTTAGATTACTAAGGATACGAGGGGAATTACTTAGTTCGTCTTTAATTAGCTCTATCTTCCTCTACTTAGGTTCCTAATCTATATACGACCCGCTATACCGACCCTATACGAGGCTCTTAGGGTATTATATAGTACGAATAACTACCTCTTTCGGTCCTATAACCTAGGGGCTCAGCGGAGAGGGCTATTACTATAGTTAACAACCTATCTTAAAAGCTAGTATAGTGGTATAGATAGTGCAGCTGTAGGCTTCTCGGTAGTAGGCGGTAATTGGTTGGTGGACGTTAGTTAGTTAGCGATTAGTTAGCAAGGGCTTAGCCTTAGGGACCTTTATATAGTAACGAATATTACTATATCTTAGATTATTTATATATTCTTTTCTATATATAATTATTCTAGCAATAGGCAGTCTTTATAGTTAATAGTCTTTAATTCTACCTCCGTCTTATTCGCTTCTACCTCCGTCTTATATATAGTATCCTTATACTTGCGATTCTACTATTAAGCCCTCTTAACCGACGCCCTTACCCCTATATATTAATATTAGAGCCTAACGTAGGGACTTCTTATAAGAGGCTTATTTAGTAAATTAGCGGTATACAGTCTATATATACTATTCTTTTTAGTAATTTAGTAATTCAGCGGTAGGAAACGTCCTAACCCTAAAAAACGAAATTATAACTCGCGAATATACTTTTAGTTTCTAGTACTATCGACGGAAGGCGTGCTAATACTACTAATTTAGTAACGGAGGCAGCGTCTGGGTCTTTAGGGTCCTAGAAAGATAAGGGTTAAAACAGCGGTAAAAATAAATATTAGATAAAAATAGATTACTAAGAGTTAGTCGTTAGGAGCTAGCGTATTAATAAGGAGGAGAGGAAGGTAGATAGGCCTAGAATACTAGGATTAGGAAGATAAAAAGGATTAATAGACGCGATAGTCTTTAGAAAAGTAAGAATCTTAGGAAAAAGGCGAATAATAGTATCTATAGTTATCTTAGGAAGCTAAGTTAATATCGCTATATATTATTATCTCTCTATTACTTCTGATTTAGCAGCTAATCTTAGTGGCGATAAGTTCTCTATAGATTCTCCAGCTCGCTATTAACGAATTCTCGTTTAGTAGGATAAGTTCGAGCAGAAGACCTATAGACCAGCAGTACTTAGTAAGTAGGAAGTCGAAATTATTAGCACTAGATTCTTCTATTACTTCGAAGATATCGCTTAAGACCTCCGCAGATACCCTATCCTCTTCCCCCTCTACCTCACCACCTCCAATATAAGAGGAACCGGATATACTAGATATACTAGCTATACTAGTTATACCTGCTATACTAATCCTAGTAGCGTTTACTAGGCGTTAGATACTATTACTAATACCGTTTCTAAGTGCCCCCGGAGCCCTATACTTCAGCGGAAGTAACATAACTAAGTTCTTACAGCGGTTCGGTATAATATACGACGAATATAGGCTAATATAAGAGGAAATATTTAAGAAACTGCTATAGTATTACGAAAGAATAATTAGTAACTATATTAAGGTAATTCCGGAATACTTACTATAGGACGGAGCAGGGCTATTTAAGGTAATAAGGAAGGACTACCGGAAGTATAACTATAATTAATAGGTTAACTCCCGTAATTTCCTAGAAATATTAAAAGCTAAGCTGCGTATAGAAAAAGATAACCTTAAGTAGTACTACCGGTAGTTTTATACTATCTCTTACCACCTTATTAAACGCAGATAACTTAAGGTATATACCTAGGTAATATAGTTTATCTAAGGCCTCCTACTAAAGGTTTAAGAAAAGGTTATCCGCAAGGTTAGATACGATTTAGATAACGCAGAGATAATAGACTATAATAAGATTTCGAAGGCCGTATTAACGATCGCTAACTTAGAGTATATTATAGACGGATTTACTGTTAGTAAGGCGGAGATAGATAATCTAAGTAGTATTATAGATAACTATTAGATAAAAGTAACCTTTAGTCCTACTAACTAGTATAATACCCCTATTTCTAAGCCTACACCGAACTCTGTAATTAACGACGATAGAATTAAATTAATAACTAAGGCCTTAGAGAACCTAACGTTAATAACGTAAGGAATAGTAAACCGTATAGGTATAATATAAGGATTAGGGCTATTACTAACTTCGTCTAGGCTTAATATAGGTATAGTATCTAATACTAGCGCTATAATTAACGAGGACTATTACTACTATAGCGGTAAGTATCGTTAAACCTATTACGCTAACTTTAACGCTGCCTATACTAAAGGTAAGATCTATCTAAATCGGGAGAATCAGATTTGTCTGGGACGGAGCGGAGATAGTAACGAACTATTATAGATAACGTATATACAGCTGTAGAAGGTAACTATAGAGAACGCTATATAAAACGCGGTATAAAGATAGTAGGAAAGGTAAAACGCGCCAGCTATATATACTTCTTCCCTAAGACTAGGAGAATTATACGATAGTAATATAACTACGGATACTAATAATAAAGCGGAATTAGCGGTAGTAGAGGTTCGGGCTGCTAGACCTATAGGATAATTAGGTAGTAGAAGTTCCTCTCAGCTATAAGGAAAGGCTACGCGAGAAGACTATCTCCCAGCTATAAAAACTATTCGCCCTAGTAAATATACGAATATAAGTCTATTTAGGCGACCCGCCTCTATAGTAAATTAGGATTTCTTAGGCCTAGTAATAGTACAGGCTCGTAAGAGAAATAATTAGTTAAAGACCGTAGAGGACGCAGAAATACTAGACGTAGGTGCTAGGGTAATAAAGTAGAATTAGAAGATATCTAGCGGTAAAGAGAGACGCTGGAAGCTTACTAAGTAGTTAAAAGACGAAGATAATCTAGTTTACTTACTAAGTAAGATCCTAGATATACTAGTAAATAATCTTAAGGTTCGCGAGTTAATTAGGTGCTTACCTACGTTATATAAACTATTCTTCCGAAGCTTAGATAAGTCGGATATACTAGCGGAGAGAGCTATAGGAGATTCGTAACAGCGAAGTAATATCTTAGAGCTAAAAGCTGGTAGTACTTAACTAGGACTATCCTTATAGGCGAATAATATTATAACGGAACCTAATACTAGAATATAGTACCTTAGTTCTGAGATACTACTAGTTATAGTAGGGTATCTGATAGTCTAAGTTACTATTTTCAATACTAGGGTAAAGGCACTAATCGATAGCGGTACTAAGATTTACCTTATATCTTAGCGAATAGCAGATAAACTTAGTCTTCCTATCTAAACTAGTTAGAACTTAAGTATAGTCGCTGCTACTAGCTATAGGGCGAAATTCGTTAGTATTTATATAGATATACTAGTAGAGATAGGTGATATTATAACGCCTGTATATATACTTATAGTCGAATATTTGGATTTCAACTTAATTCTAGGACGTCTATTCGAGCGAAGGTCTTATATAAGGACGGTAAATAATAACGACGGTTTATTAACTACTTAAATCTTTTCTACGGATAGTAGTATATTAACTACTATCTAATTAGCGATAGCAGCTTATCTATAGAACTATACCGTTACTAATATTTTTACTTTAAAAGACTAGGCGGGCGCCGAATTAGGCTAGTATCTGCGTTAAGGAAGACTAGTAGCCTAGATATTTAGGGAAGGGATAAGTAGTTTATAGGTATTTTAGGACTTTTAGACTCGGATTTTAATTTTATTCGTTTATTTATATTAACTGGTTTCGCGAAGGCTTCTATAGTCTAACTATCGAAGCGATTTAATATTCTATTACCGCAGTACTCTAACGAAGCCTGAGTGTAGACTATATATAAGCGGAAAGCGTAGAAGGTACGGCTAGTAGACTCTTTATACTTAGACGGAATAGGTCCTAGCAGATTAGGTTAGAAAGACGAGATCTTAGAAAGAGAACGGCAGGGCTATTATTATAAGCAGGGACTATATAGGCGTTAGTTAATTCCGAAATTCTTAATACTAGCTAAAGGGACGCGTTTAACTAACGAGAGGGTAGTATTAATATAGATTAGTATTAATCTATTACCTTAGAAGAAGGATCTACTGATATAAGTACTATATAATCGGGAGGTAGTATTATCCTAGGACTTCTTAGAGATTAGGAAGGTACGTAGCGCAGTAGTAGTACTATAGTAGATCTAAACGGTCCTATATATAGCGTAATAAGTACTAGGTTTTCCGATCCTAAGGGCCTTAACTAGGATAGTAGTTAAAATACTTAAGGACCGGATATTTAGTAGTCTACTTAAACTATACTATAGGCCTTACCGTAACTCTTAGTTTCTAGTAAAGAAGAAGTCTAGTAAATACCGGATAGTAAATATAGCTATAAATATTAATAAAGTAACCGTCTAGGATATAAATCTTCTGCTATTAGTTAATAAATTCTCGGAGGAATTCGCTAGAATATAGATAACCTTATTAATTAATTTCTTTTTAGAATATAATTAAATCAAACTCGATAGTCGCTGCTATAACTTAACTATATTTATAACGCTGCTAGGCTTACTGTGTTAGACGACGCTACCCTAAGGTATAACTAACTCCGTTACTTAGTTCGTACGTATTATAGTGAAGATTCTTACTAATTTAATTCTAACTGTTTGCCAGCTATTTCTAGACGATATTAGTGTGAAGGGCCTATATTTACGATATTAGGATATCGAAGTTATTCCTAGAGTACGGCGATTCGTCCTAGAATATATCCAGAATCTAGATAAGATACTTACTAATATTAAACGTTCGGGTGCAACTATCTCCGGTGAAAAGTTATAGTTCTATATAAAAGGAATTAAGATTATAGGCTTTATATATAACGCTTACGGAAGATTACCTAAATTAGTAAAGATTATAAAGGTAGTCGATTAGGAACTATATTATAATCTTATAGGTATACGTATATTTATCGGGCTATATATCTACTACTATATATAGGTAAAGGATTTTACTATTATTACTATACTAATCTACCGTCTCTTTCGCTGTAAAGTACTATTCGTATAGGGAGATAAGTAGCAGGCGTTAATAGATCTCTTAAAGGAGGCGCTAATATCTATACCTACCCTACGCACGCTTAATTATAGTAAAGGTGCCGGTGAGATTATCCTCACAGTAGATATAAGTCTTTAAGGATAAGGCGCAGTACTCTAATAAGTAGATTCGGTAATAGGTAAATAGTATCCTAGTAGATACAAAAGCGGACTATAGACTAAGTAGGAGTTAAGGTATAATATAGGGAAACGTAAATATTAAGGAGTATTAAAGGTACTTAAGAAGTTCTGCTTTTAGCTATACGGAGTTTATTTTACTATTAAGATTAATACGAATACTCTAGTAGCCTAGCTAAACTAGTTAGCGATAGACCTACTAGGTATACTAGTAATAAGATAGCTTACTTAGATTCGACTTTTTAACTTTAATATATATTACGTTCCTAGTACGAAGTATAGTACTACTAATAGTCTCTCCTACCGCCCCTATAGTTCTACTAAGAAGGAAGAAGGTGCCGTCGAATAGGATATCAATAACTTTATTAATACTAAGCTGAACCTAATTTCTGTCTATCTAATTATAGTAGAGGAAGATACTAGTATAGAAGTACTTAATAGCAGCTACTCTAAGTATTTATAGCAGATTATACGATACCTTACTATAATAGCGCGGCCCTTAGATATACTTAGTAGCAAAGAGTTCCGGTTATTTAAATAGTAGGTAATAAAGTTCCTTATTAAAGATAAGTATCTATTTCGTTAAGCTAGTAAGAATATTCCGTTACAGCGTATCGTTAATTCGTTATAAGACCAATAATAGATTCTGCAGGAATTATATAATAATAGTAGATACTAAGGTAGAGAAGGTACCTATCGCTATATTATAGACTAATACTAGTGGGAGTCGCTGTACGAAGATAGTGCTACGTATATACGGATATATAATTCCTATTAACGACGATCGACGCAGCGAGAAGAAGAGGCGCTTTATCTAACCTAAGTATTAGGGATATAGTAGAAAGTAGCTATCGACGTAGTCTATATACTACTACGGGAGAATAAGAATTACTTAGTAGTTACTTATAACTATTTCTTAGGGTAGCTAGAAGCTTATATATTAAGTACTACTATATTAATAGCGGTGGCGCAGTTCCTATATAAGGATATTATCTGCTAATATAGTTACTTCTAACGATTAGTACTTAATAGAGGATTAGAGAATAAAGATATAGTTAGTAATCTCGCTTAGAGATACCGGATCTAGAGAGTCGTCACCTCTACGTATTACCCGTAAGCGAATAGGATAGTCGAACGTAGCTATTAACTAATTATAGATAGACTTACTAAGATAACGGACGGAGGCTACTATAATTAGGTTTAAAACCTATATATAATCCTTTAGGCAGATAGGATAATAGTAAAGAGAACTACTAGGATATTACTATATAGGATTAACTACGGAAATAATACTATATTACTAATTAAACTTACTAACCCTATATAGCAGATTCTTAACTAGGAATATATATAATCGACTACGGAACTACTAGCTCTACGTATAAGATAATTATAGCGCTGTGACGAGGATCTGGAAGAAACAGCGTTATTTCTAAGAAGAATACGGGAGTCTTATAAGGAGTTATTTAATAATAGATATTAAATTCGCCTAACTCTATTCGCTATTAATAATCTAGTACTCCTATATAATACTAAGCTGGAGAAGTCGTATTCCTATAAGCTAACCTTTCGATAGTTAGGCCCGTTCCGTATCGCTGAGGTAAATACGGATAAAGGCACGTATATTCTAAAGGAACTGGATAAGTTAATAATAAAGGGGACTATAAATAGTAGTCGACTAAAACGCTTTTATATACGAGCTGAACTTAATACTAGCGATAATAAATTTTTAGCTGATACTAGAAGCGAAGATATAGATAAAGATATAAGTATTAATAGTAGGGTAGAGTAATAGCTCCGCCTAAGGCAGCGAAGTAATTAACCAGCTATAGAAGAAGTAGCTTTACCTTCACCTAAGTAGGGCTTCTTAATTATAGTACTACCTTTACGACTAGATTAGCTACTAGACTTTATTTATACTTCCTAGGGATAGGAAGTTAATTAGGGGGGGGTTAAGGATATTTATTAACCTTTACTATATACTACTACTAGCGACGATACCTTTATATATATATACCTACTATTCTCCCCTCGAATCGTAGAACTTCTAATTATAATATATCTATATATATATCCTACTCTTAAGTCTTACTTAGACGGATTATTAGCGTAGGTACTAGCTATAATATAGTAGCTAGTACCCCCCCCCCTACGTAACTTCGTCCCTAATTTCGGCGGCAAGCGCCCCAGCTAAGTATAATATACTACGAAAATAGTTATCGCTTAACCTCACTTAGCAAATTTTCGTATCTTTTAAGCCTTAAAGCTGCTATTATACCTAATACTAGTCTCCCTAGTATTAGTCTACTATAGATGATAGTACTTTAAATCTAACTTCCTTTTACTAGTATCTAGGCTCCGATTAGGGAGAATAGGCTCTATATTACGTTTTATAAAGGTCTATAAGGGATTAAGGCTATTGCTGGGAACCCTTTATTATATAGTACCTATTCCTTCGGGGCTAACGCCCCTAATCTTAGTTACTAGACCGCGTGCAGCTAGTAATAATATTAAAATTTCGGGTGGATCCCTATTATAGGACCGTCGGTCGAACTAGTAAGTAAACGTATTATTTCGTAGTAGGGTTAATTAATAGTTATAGGACGACTATTAAATAGGGGGGGGACGTATATAGTAGTATAGATAGTATAGCTGCAGGCTTCTTAGTAGTAGGCGGTAATTAGTTAGTAGACGTTAGTTAGTTAGCGATTAGTTAGCAAGGGCTTAGCCTTAGGGACCTTTATATAGTAACGAATATTACTATATCTTAGATTATTTATATATTCTTTTCTATATATAATTATTCTAGCAATAGGTAGTCTTTATAGTTAATAGTCTTTAATTCTACCTCCGTCTTATTCGCTTCTACCTCCGTCTTACATATAGTATCCTTGCACTTGCGATTCTACTATTAAGCCCTCTTAACCGACGCCCTTACCCCTATACGTTAATACTAGTTAAAGCACTCGGCAGCGCCGTTTAATATAAAACTTACTATATAATCCTATTAATAGGTAGCGATCGCTATTACGCAGTACTACCTTATATCTAATTACCGTTAAGAGGCCCTATTTAGAACTAGATAGGAGAATACGCTCTATAAACAAGCCGGTTATTACAGCTTAATAGTACGTATAAACTATAACTAGGATAGAAGCCTTCTGCCTAGCTTACAGACGTCTAAGCTATATAATATACTAAGGCTATTAAATAAATAGCACTGCTAGCTTACGTAAATACTATCTTTAAGACTACTAGGTCCTAGTAAGACGGAAGAAGCGATATTATTAACTATTAAACCCTATTCCAGCTCGCTAAGTAGCGGATACCCCTTAAAGGCCCAGCGCGAATACAGCTCGCTAGTAATTACGTCTAATAAGAGCTAGGTAATACCGCAAAGCACAGAACAGGGGAGCAGCCTGCGTAATAGATAGGTAATAAGCGTAGCGCTAGTTATACTACTATAGTTCTAGAGTAGTTAATACCAGAGCGAGCTAAAGAGTAGTATAAGGTACTAGAGCAGAAGTATTAGCTACTACTTAGTTTACAGCTACGATAAAGAAACCCTAATAGGGCAGTAGGAGTTAACGCCGCTAATCAGCCCGTCAATCGAACGTATATAGCGCCGGACAGAGGTGAAAAAGGGTATACCAGCGTTATCGGAAAGGAAACGGCGGTATTTAGTAGCGTTCTATAGTAATTAGGGCTAATTAGTAGGAGGTCTGAGAAAATAAGGTAGATAAGGATATTATAAAGCTGTAGCTATATATATACCTTAGACTATATTAATTAATTAATTTTTTAAATACGAGAATATTTTATTAAATAGGACTAACCAGCCGAAGTTAGTACTCGTAAATAGATCTTCTAAGTAGAGGAGCTTAGGGTTAGGGTTAGGGTTAGGGTTAGGGTTAGGGTTAGGGTTAGGGTTAGGGTTAGGGTTAGGGTTAGGGTTAGGGTTAGGGTTAGGGTTAGGGTTAGGGTTAGGGTTAGGGTTAGGGT
>JAEUBA010000115.1:0-78974 GCA_018257865.1 Stereocaulon alpinum | reverse complement strand
AACCCTAACCCTAACCCTAACCCTAACCCTAACCCTAACCCTAACCCTAACCCTAACCCTAACCCTAACCCTAACCCTAACCCTAACCCTAACCCTAACCCTAACCCTAACCCTAACCCTAACAATATAGAATAACTACCTATAGATAGTACTTAAAGTATATAAGGTAATACTAGTCTAAGTCTTAAAAATAGAAGTAATTATTATACCTATCTAAACCTATCTAGACGCCCTAGTTATAAGATACTAAATACTAAGGGGAGTATACCCCTTAATAATTAAAGGTAACCGCTTAATTTATAGGAGACTATAGGGAAGGAGAGGAAGGGCGCGCCTAATATACTTAACCCTATTACTAGAAAAGGAAGAATAGGCCCTATAGGAGCTTAAGGTAAAAGATTAGGATTAAGTAGTAATAATAATAAGGAGAAAGGTATATTAGTATAACCTAAAAATAGATATTAAGGAGTATTAAGACGTAGGTGTCCTAGCTAAAAAGATATAAGGCTAAGTAATAATAAAGTAGATTAAGCGGTAGGAGGTATATAAGGATACTATCCTTAAGTACTCTTATATACCTATATAAAATAAACTATTATTTAGAGAAAGGTATAACTACTACCTAAAGCTTAGGAAGATAGAAAGCTTAATAGTAGTCTAACTCTAAAGTAGGAAGAATAAGTTTAACTACTTCCTTTATAAGGCGAAAGTACTAGGGGTCTATAGTACCTACTATAGTTATAAATAAAGGAATTAAGATATAAAGTATATTCTCCTATACTACCTAAAGCTTAGCGATACTTAAAGGGAGCTTATTAAAGAGGTAGAGACTTATAATATTAGGACTATACTAGTTAAGGTCGCTAGTATAAGAGTAGCTATAAGATAGCTAGTTAGGTTAGGATTTTTAATATAATATTAACTTACTAAGGAATAGCTCTCCTAATCTAAATTCCCTATTAGAGTAGAACTAGTAATAAAAACCTTAAAGATAAAGAAGCCTAAGTATAAGTAGAAGCTAAAGGCGGCGGAGCTACTAAAGTATTATAGGGCCTATTAGGGTAATAGAGATTATTATTACTAATATTATAAAGCCTAGCGGTAAGTTTAGATAGGTAGAGTAGAATAATAAGTAAGCTAATAAGCGAAAGTTTTTAGCTAGAAGGGGTAACTCTAGAAAGGTTTCTTTCGCGTCTAAAGAGCCTTTAACCCCCCTAGATTTCCTAATAGTATAAGAGAATACCCTTATTAGTATATATAGATACTAGAATAGGCGTATAAATCAATTAATATATATACTTAGATTATAAAAGACTAGAAATATCTTATCTACTAGTAGATTAACTTTAGGGGTATATAGATTCTAATTAGTATTATTCTTACTTTAAGTAATAGAACTTATTCTTATTTTATTTCTATAAAGGGATATAAAATTAAGGTACTATTTATAGTTAAGAAATTAGAAAAGTAGGGATTTAAACTCCTTTAGTATAAGTAGATAATAATAGCCTTATCGACGATAATAGCTTTATAGGCGATAGGCGATAGCGACGACGACGAGTATAACGAGCGAATAGGCCTACTAGGCTAGAAGAGCGATTATACTAAGTTATAAACCTAGTAAAATAATATAAGATAGGGGAGGAAGAGAGAAGAGAGGCGTTAGTAGTAAAGGTAAATAAGGGACGTATCCTAATATAATAGTAGAGTAATAGTAGTAGTAGTAAAAGCCTACTAGAGGTCTATAGGGCCTTTAAGCTAGGGAAAGAATTAAAGAAAGAGCGTAGTATATAAAGACTATAGAGTAAATATTACTAGAGTTTATAGAGAAGATCTAGGAGATATTATAGATAAATATAAATAAGACTATATAAAGCTTCTTTTAGAATATAGTAGAGAGAATTACGAAATATATATAGAAGAACGCTACTAAAAGATATACTATAAAGGAGTACCGTAGCTAATTAACGTATAAAAACTACCCGACCGGAAGGGTTAATAATAGCTAGGCGGATATAGCCTATATAGTCTAAAAGGGCTAAAATACTATCTACTTAGCTATACTTAGGGTAGAAGATATTAAGAAAGCGAAGTAGATAATAGTTAGGATTAATAATAATAGCGAAAAGATATAGATAGCTATAATAACCCTCCCCTAATTAGTATAAATATTTAGGGGAATAAGAGGGATAACTAAGGAGATTATTATAATAAGGAGGACTATAGGGGGGGATATTATTCTTTAGATAGCCTTAGTAAAGGCTAAAGAAGAGTTAGAAAAGGATAATAAGTAGGTAAGGAAACTTTATAAGTTAATAAGAGTACTCTAAAAGATAATAATAATAGTAGTTTTATAATATATACCTTTCGTGCCCTAGTAGCGCGGCGTAATAGTATACTAAGGTTTATTTAAAGACGTGAAGTAGTAATAGTAGGTATCCGTTTATTAGTAGAACTAATTACTAACGATCCTACTTCTCTAGGGTCTACGTATAACGGGGTGGTTTAACTCCTACGGGTAAATCACATAGTATATTAAGTACTAGAAGGTAATAGAGATAGATAGTTATTAAATTATCTTCAGCTAAGACTCCTCTCTATTATATAAGTTAAATATAAGGAGATAAGAAAATATTCTACTAAAGGAAAACCCTTCCTTATATATTTACCTTAGTTATACTAAGCCCTAATATAATCTAAGTAATTTAACCCTATATCTACTATATTACTCTATAATCTACCTAATATACTTTAGATTACTTATATTACTAAGTCCTCTCCTAAGTATCCTTTACCTACTAACCCTATTATATATCTTACCTATAACCTTACGGGGTTACCTATAATACGATCCCCTTATTTAGTTATTTTCGTCCCGAAAGTAACTTAATAACCTAAATATTTCTTTCTTATACTAAGGATTAAGAAACTAACGAACTCTCTTACTTATTATTATTAGTTAGTCCTAAAACTTAGGATAGCTTTCTTATTAAAATATTTCTATATAAGATATACTAACTTAAGCCTCCTATATTATTGTTAACCCTTAAGCGTATACGCGTTATAGCTACGCTAACGTAATAATATTAATTAGGGTCTAGGGGCTTAGTAATAGTATCGCTACCTAGGACTCCCCTATGTTTTAGGGATCTTTAGAAATTAGTTCTGCTACTACTCTACTACTAAGTAATATAATTATATCTATTACTTAATACCTAAATCTAGTAACTTTACGTCTCTTATACCTTAGTGCGCCAGCTTAGAGCCGGCGTCGCTAGCCTTTATAGTTCTAATTTCTCTACCTTTTTAAGGGAGAGGCCCGGAGTTGCTGTAATATTAGGTCGGACGTACGGTTATACTGCTATAACCGTTGCTGACGCCGAAGAACCTAATAATATTAATAATAATAACGATCCTATAGAGAGCTATAGGACTAACGGAGAGTCTCAGCTAGATACCTCCGATTTAGATAACGCTGATCTTAAGTAACGCTTATAAGAAGCCTAAGCGACGAATCGCCGCCTAAAGCAACTACGCGAATTATTAGTATTAGAAGCTGAAAATGATATAATTTAATACCCTAAGTTGCGGAGTACTATTAGAATACCTATAGGGACAGTTTAAGAGGAGGAATAATATCCTACTACCGCTATATTAGTATAATTAGTTAATATTACTAGCTAAAGGATTCCTTTACGTCTTATAACGCCCGCCTTTAGCGCGCCTACGAACCTACCTATTAGACTCTAAAGACCCCTAGTGCTGAAAAGCTTTCAGCCTGAGAATATATAACCCTATAAGGGAATTAGCGAGGGTAAATACCTACGCTGGTTCGCCGACTTAGAGAAGAAGTTTCTTAAGAGTTTAGAGTACTTTACTACCGAACTATCTAGGATAGTCTACTATATAGACGCCCTAGAAGATAACCCGAATTCCTAGTAGAATACCTACCTGAAGGACTATAGATAGGATAATATAACGTTCGAATTCTTTAAGTAATTCCTATATAATTTGGTTATAGATCCTATCAACCGCCGTCTCCTCGCCTACGAAAGGTTTAAGGAGGTAAAGTAACGTTCTAACTAGAAAGTTACTATATTTAAGGCCTACTTAAAGGAGTTAGAAGCTAACCTACCGCCTATAGCCCTAAAGCTTAAAGCTAACCTCTTCCTAGCTAAGCTGAGACCGGAGCTAAAGAATAAAATCTTAAGTACTAGTAAGGTATCTAATAATAGGGATAATATTATTACCTAAGCTATTATATAAGAGAATACTATAGGGCGCGAGTGTTATAGAGGCGGCGGCTTAAGTACTTATAGGAAATTATTTAACTATAGGGCCTCTAAGTTATAAGGGAGCCGCCTGTTAGAATAACGAATTTCTAAGCCTAATAGGCCGGGCCTAAGGGTTAATAGCTTATAGTTAGCGCGAAATAAATCTTATTTAAGGAGTCTAAAGCGGAAGACTAATTTAGATTTAGTAACTAAGCTTATCTACTATTATTATAGAAAGCTAGGCTATATAAGCCTAAATTATCCTAATCGCGATAAGCCTGCTACTTATACTGGTATTAGTATAGTATTAGTAAAAAACGATTAGCCCCCGCAACCGCCTTAGAAGCGGGGGAAGAAACCTAAAAAGTAGAGGCTAGTCCTTCTATCCTAACTAGGGGTTAGATAATGCTTGATACTAGCCTATAGTAGGTTACTACTTTACTAGATACTAGATCGTAGCTTAATTTAATCTCCTAGAAGTTTATAGTTTAATAAGACCTATTACCTTCTACCGCTAACTTACTACTACTAGAAGCTCTAAGTAGCTTTAGTATATATATCTATAGTACCTATTAATTTAAGTATATACTTATTAATAGCTAGGGCTGCGGTAAGGAGTATAGTATACTTTTCTATACTATTAATCTTAAGGGTCCTAATATTATAGTTGGTATACTAGGGTTAAAGCAAATAAAGATTTTACTCGATCTATTAGCAGAGTAGTAGCGGTTTAAGGTTAATACTAAAAAGTTTTAGGTTAATAAGCCTACTATCTTCGGCTATTACCTTAAGAAGGAGCCTAAAGTTTATATAATTATATACGCCGCTATAGCGACTAATTACTTAGATAGAGGAAGCCTAAAATAGATTCTAAAGGAACTGCTAGAGTTCTCTAATATCTTCTTAAATAAAAAAGCTGGAACCTTACCCTTATTAAAGGAAGGCGACTATATAATTAATATTAAGGATAGTAAGGAGCCGCCTTATAGGCCTCTCTATAACCTATCTTAATCTAAGCTAGCGGAGCTGCGGCGCTATCTTAATAATACGCTTATAAAAGGCTAGATACGCTATTTAGTTTCTTTAGCCGGAGCACCTATCCTCTTCGTACTAAAGAAGGATAGTAGGCTGCGTCTTTATATTAATTATTAGGGGTTAAATATAGTAACTATTAAAAATTAATACCTATTACCTCTAATTACTAAGATATTAGACCGCCTATACGGAGCTAAAAAGTTTACTAAGTTAGACTTAAAGAATACCTATTATAGGATCTAAATTAAAGAAGGTAATAAGTAGAAGACTACGTTCCGCACCCGCTATAGCTACTTTAAATACTTAGTTATACCTTTTAGGCTCGCTAACGCCCCAGCGACGTTTTAAGCGTATATTAATAAGGCTCTTATAGGGCTTATTAATATTTCGTATATTATCTATCTTAATAATATCTTAATTTATAGCGCGAACCCAGCGGAATACTAGCAGTATATTCAGTAAGTACTAGAATAATTACGTTAGTTCTCGCTTTTCGCTAACCTAAAGAAGTGTTAGTTTAGTACTAAACGGGTTGAATTTCTTAGATTTATTATATCTACTGATGGCGTAGTAATAAATTAGGAACGCGTAGCGATAATTAGGGAATAGCCTAAGCTAGAGACCTTTTAAGATATATAAGTCTTTTTAGGCTTTATAAATTTCTACCGGCGGTTTATTTATAATTACGCTACTATTACTGCGCCTCTAACCGACTTACTTAAAGGTAGCAAGGACAGGAAAAAGGTAGGCTAACTTAAGTAGAATAATAGTACCGAAAGTGCTTTTTAGAAGCTTCGGGATATCTTCTCTAACGCGCCGTTTCTCCGCTACTTCAACCCAGAAGTAAAGTTGCGTATAGAAACTAACGCCTCTAACTTTACTATTATAGTAGTACTTATACAGCTGGATAATAATAGCTACTAGTACCTAATTACCTTTTAGTCCTAGAAGATAATTCCTGCGGAGTAGAATTATAAGGTTTACGACTAGGAATTACTCGCTATAGTAGCGGTAATAAAATAGTAGCGGTACTACCTAAAAGGTAGCCCATTTACTATTAAGGTTCTTACTAATTATAATAATCTTAAGGGCTTTATAAAGTAGAAGTAATTAAATTCCTAGTAAGCTAGATAGGCGCTGAAGCTCGCTACTTTTAATTTCGAAATTACTTATTATACCGGAAAAACGAATCCTGCGGATCCGCTATCGCGACGCCCTAATTATAAAGGAAGTTCCCTACTAAACACTAAGTTATTACTAACGTTATAGAATAAACTCGCACTTTAGGGTAGAGATAAGGAAGGTAAAGGAATTATCGTAGCGATATCGCCGGCTTTTTAAATTATAGGCCTCTAAGTTATTATCCCCTAAAAGGATATAAGAGGTATTATAGAATCAGCCTATAAGGATCCTTAATATTTAATTAAGACTTTAATTTAAGACTTATAGGCTGCTAATAATTAGGCTAAATCCTTTTCTATAAATAAGGGTACGCCGTCGTAGCGCCGTCTCCGAAGTAAGGTATAGGCTTTAGACCTAAAAGGTTTATTAAGAAATAACAACCGCCTATATATCCCTAGAGACGAAGCCTTAAGGGAAGAACTTATTAGTAAATACTATAATAATCCCTTAGTAGGGTACTTTAGCGCTGAGAAGATATATAAGTTACTTACCCGTAAATACTTTTAGCACGGGAGTTCTAAGTAGGTTAATAAGTATATTAAGACTTATAATATCTACTAAAGAACTAAGGCTCCCCGCTATCGCCCCTATAGCGAACTAAGTTCGCTTCTAGTTACTAATAAGCCTTAAAAGGAGCTCTTAATAGACTTTATTACTAGTCTACCCCTAAGTAAATATAAGAATATAGTCTATAACGCTATTCTAGTAATTATTAATCGATTTACGAAGATAGTAAGGTATATACCTACTACTACTATAATCGACGCTGCTGAGCTGGCGGATGTTTTTTATACTGAGGTAGTATACCGTTACGGTATACCTAATAGTATTATTAGCGATAGAGGCTTAGTATTTACCAGCGCCTTCTAGTCGGCTATTTACTTTCACTCTAAGATTAAGCGCCGCCTGAGCACCGCCTTTTATCTTCAGACTAATAGTTAAACGAAATACCAGAATTAGGTGCTAGAGTACTACTTACGGGTCTTTACTAATAATAAGCAGACCACTTAGGCGAAACAGCTACTAATAGCAGAATTCGTATATATAAATAGTCTTTATTCCTCTATCGGAACGACGCCGTTCTACTTAATATATAGATATTACCCTAAACTTTATTAGGAACTTAAGGACGAGTCCCTAGAGGGGAGGATACCTACTATAAATAAGAGGATTAGATTACTATAAGTAGTAAGAGACGAAGCTATAGAACGCCTATAGCGCGCTAGAAAGTCTTAAGCTAAGTAGTATAATAAGAATTATAAGCCTTAAAGCTATAAGGTCGGAGATTTAGTAATACTATTAACTAAGAATCTTAAGTAAAAACGCCTAAGTAAAAAGTTATCTTATAAATTCGTAGGGCCTTTTAGGATTACTAATAAAGTAGGAGCGTAGGCTTACCGCCTTCTACTACCGTAAACTTATAGAATCTATAATACTTTTTATATCTTATTATTAGAGCTATACCACCTTCGCGATAGTAATAAGATATCAGCGAACTTTATATAAGCCCCTGAACTTATCGATAATAATAAGATATAGGAGGTTAAAGAAATTATAGATAAGGTCTAAGATAAGTAAGGTATCTAGTATAAGGTTAAATAGACTAGCTGGGGTAAAGAATATAACTAGTAGCTACTAGACGAAGAGCTTAAGGATACCTATAACTTAACTTAAGCCTTTAATAAGTAGACGGCTAGCAAGCGTATATGGTCTCTAGTTCTTTAAATACTACCGACGGCAGCGAGTAAGCGGCGGCGATGATATAAGTTATAATAATTATAAACCTTATAGGTAAATAGTCTTATACTATAAGCGTACTCCTCTATAATTATTATACTTACTTACTTATACCTTAGTAGAATAAAGAAGAGATTAAATTAATTACTAGCTAAATATCTATCTTATATTAGTAAGACGACGTATATAGGTACGCTACTAAATATTAGTAGAAGAAAAGAAAAAGGAAAAAAATAAATAAATATTCTAACGCCGTCTCTACGCTAATAAATAGCGGTATAATTACTCCTCTAAGAGCTTAATATATTACTAGAGACTCTCTATCTCCTTAGTATACTTAGTAATTACTTATTAGAGCGTTCCTAACTTAAACTACTAGTCAGCGATAGTTTACTTAAGTTCTACGACCTACTATCTCTCCGCCGTAAGTTCCTATTAGAGATTAGTAATTATTATAGGAGCTGCCCTACTTATTACTATAATTTAGCCCTACGCTTTCCGCTATTAGGTAATACGCTTGCTAATTTTCTTACGCTTACGTCGTACTTAGTAAGTCTAGCCTTCGCGCCTATAACACTGTACCGATTACTGTATAGATTAACGAAACGGCTCCGGGATCTAGATATATTAGGAGGCGACGTAGCAGAGCTATTAGAATAATATACCTTATAATAACAATTAAGCCTATAGTAGCTATCCTTATAATATTAATAGGGAGGCGCGTCGCTGCGATCGTAATTATTATTCCCCGTGCAGAAATAAGTCCTATAGGGTAAAGGTATATCGATAATATAGTCTATAAGTATTAGCAGCTAGCTATACGCGCCGGCTGCGCGATAGCGACGTATAATATTAAGTGTATATATATGTTATATCTGTAAGTAATATGTTAGCAGCTAATAATATACGCCGGTTACGCGATAGCGACGTATAATATTAAGTGTGTATATAAGTTATACCTATAAGTAATATATTAGCAGCTAATAATATACGCTGATTACGCGATAGTAATATATAATCTTAAGAGAATATTTAGATATTATTATAACGAGAGGAACTGTTAACTATATTAGTAATATTAATTACGACGTAGGTACGCTAATATTAGGGTACGTATAAGTCGTATTAGGTATTACGAAGAGAGGAAAGTTAGGGGGAAAGTTATTATTTATATACTTATAGGTCGTTATCGCTGCGACGTCGTTATACGTTAAAGCTATTCAAAATAATAATAACTAATAATATGATAACGCGGCTGTTACCCGCTAATACGGCTGGTAATCGATTATATTTATTAATAACTACGCGTTACTGCTACGCCTGCTACGTATTCTTTTTATATTATAATAGATTTAGGCGTTACTGTAGTTAGACGATATTCTATATATATAAGGCGCCGCCTTAACGACGTCGCCTCTAGGTTAACTCTTTTCCCTTGCGTTTCCTACTAGGTTTAAAGGGTTTTTAACGAGCAGTCTATTCTATATACTTTAGTACTTAGGGACTAAGGCCTAAAGGGGAGGATACTATTAACCCTTAAGTATATACGCGTTATAGCTACGCTAATATAATAATATTAATTAGGGTTTAGGGGCTTAGTAATAGTATCGCTACCTAAGACTCCCCTATATTTTAGGGATCTTTAGAAATTAGTTCTACTACTACTTTACTACCAAGTAATATAATTATGTCTATTGCTTAATACCTGAATCTAGTAACTTTACGTCTCTCATACCTTAGTACGCCAGCTTAGAGCCGGCGTCGCTAGCCTTTATAATTATACGGGGGAAGTATTTAACTAATATATCAAATATATTTATAGTAGTAATAAGTATAAGCTATCTCTACTTAATATTTCTAAGTAGAAACGGATAGAGGAATAGCGTACTAAATTATATAGTAAGGAGGATAAAGCTTTTACAAAGCTTTCTCGCCTATAGAAATAGATTTAAAAGATAAAGACGGACTAAGCGAAGATAGTTTAATAAGAGGTAAAGAATATTAAGTTCCTTAAGAAGGAAGAGGAAGAGGAGAAGGAGAAGAAAGTAGCTACTTCTAAAGCTCCTTATAACCTCTTATCCTTTAATATAGATATAATTAACTTTTCTAAGTAGGATCCCCTAATAGCGGATTTTAACTTTAGAACTATTCTAACTTCTTAGGGTAGTTAAGTATTAATAGTAATTCCTATATATTCTCTAACTAATTATAGTCTAACTATTTAATTAGGTACCTCTTTTTCCCTTTAATAACCTAATAATCTAGAATTTCCTTAATATTATACTCCTCGTTATTCTAATCTAGGAGGAGCGGTATAGTCTATAGCAGTATTTCGGGGTCTACTTTCTTAAGTAAAGATATATAGAATACTAGATACTTCCTTATTAGCTAAGGGAGATCTAGTATATAGTTTATATCCCCTTTACGTTCCTTTATAAGGAACGGTCTTAACTTTATATAATTAAGCTTATCGCTAGGCCTATTAGTTTTAAAATTTCTATAAAGAAGATATACCTTATCCCCTTTAGAAATATTCGGTCCTTTCGAATATTTTTAATTATAATATATCGCTAAGTAGTTACTTAGGAATTATAAGTCCTTTTATAATTCTTAATAGATTCGTACTATTTCCTAGGTAGCGATAGTTACTCTTTAAGCCTTTAGTTTAATCCCCTTTAGTAATATTATTATATAGGGTTCGAAACTATAATTAGCCTAGAATAGTATTATACCTATTAGGTCGGATAATAATTTATTATATACTAGCTATATAACTAGTAGATAGGATACCTAATCGTCTTATTAGTAGTTAATATAACACCGAAGATACTATTTTAGTATTTAGTTAGTTCTTTCCGTCTAACTATTAGTTTACGGATAGAATATTATACTTATCTTTATCTTAATTCCTATTATATTTATTAATAATCTCTAAAACTTAGAGGTAAAGAGCTTATCTTAGTTTAAGATAATCTCTTTAGGAAGCCTATAGTTAGCTACTACCGTTTATAAGAATATATACGCTAGATCTTCTATATCTAATACTTCCTTATATAGTATAAAATACGCTATTTTAGTTAGTTAGTCGTTAATTACTAAGATTATATTATAGTATATACCTATTAGTTATTCCTTTAACTTTAGGAGTTTAATAACGAAATCCTATATAATACTTTTCTACGGGTTAACTAAGATTACTAGCGATTTTAACTCTCTATAAGGCTTATATTAGGAATACTTCGTCCTAATATATATATTATATTTATTAATACGATCCTCGATATATTTTTATATCCTAGGGAAATAGAAGTTATAAGATATCTTCTTAAGTATCTTCTTAATCCCTTAATATCTACCGGAGCTCTCTACTTTATAGTAAATCCTAAAAATTTCTCTTTAAATACTTATAGGGATATAAATCCGTTCTTAGAAGGTTAGTAGTCTTAAATCTATTTTCCTAAATAAGTTATAGCTATTAATATCTTTATAAATCTTAGATATAACTTTATCCTTTAATAAGTCTTTTAGTATCCTTTTAGTTAAATCTTCGCTATTAATAGTTATTATTACTACTATATATAGTCCGGCTATATTAGGTCTTAATAATCTATCCGTATAACGCGTTAGAATCGTTCTAAAACTTTACTAAATATTTAATATATAGTTAGCTCTTCTACTAAGTGCGTCTATAGTATTATTCTTACTACCCTTAATATATTTAATTCTAAAATTAAATATTAATAACTCTTCGTACTACTAAGCTAGACGTCTATTAAGCTCCTTAATTAATAGAAAGAATATTAAGTTCTTATAATCTATTAAGACCTAAACCTAGTACTTAGTTCCTTCTAGATAAACTTTCTAAATACGAAATACGTCTATAATAGTAAGTAATTCCTTATTATATATTAGATATCTAGTTTTAGCGTCTAGCAGCTTCCTACTATAGAAGGCTATAGGGTACTAATAATAAGTAGTACCTATTTTCCCTATTTTTCCTAGATAGTTAGCTAATTACTACTCTAATTACTCCGTCGGAGGTATTAGTATAGAGGCGAATAGGCGACTCTAGGTCGAACTAATATAATATTAGACTAAAAGTAAACTACTTCTATAAGGTCTTAAAGGATATCTCTACTTCCTTCGATTATATAAATAGTACTTTATTATAGGTTAAGCTAGTAAGAGGTATAGTAATTTTTAAATATCTATAGATAAACTTCTAATAGAAATTCGTAAAACTAAGAAATAATTATATCTTTTTCTTATTTATAGGTATAGGCTACTTAACTATACTTTTTACCTTTTCTAAGTCTATCCTAATCCCTTTATTAGAAATAATAAACCTTAGAAACTTAACTCTTTTTTAGTAAAACTTATATTTTAATAACTTTAAGTATAAGCCTACTTACTTAAACTTCCTTAATACCTTTTATACTTACTTAATATATTCCTTATAAGTATCTAAGTATATAAGTATATTATTAATATATATTAAGACGAAATTATCTAGATATTCTTTTAGGATATTATTAATAAATAAGTTAGTGCCCGTAATCTTTATAGAAGATTAATAATTAAACGGGCTATATCTCGCTTATTTAATACTCGATTTACAAAATTTACTAAGTAGATTTAAAAAGTTTTCTATTTATAGTCTAAGCGGGCTTCTAATTCTAAGTAACAGCTATATTAGACCTCTATACCGAGTAAAATCTAACCCCTAAGTAACTCCTACTAGCTATAACCGTCCTACGAGCACTAGACCTATAGCAGCACCTACTTATAGACTAAGTTATTTATAAGCTTATACCTAATATACTCGTCCGAATCCGGACTAATTATATATAGGTTCGACTCTATAGTAACGCGCGAGTTGCTGATATAGAATTATCTATAGGTAAATGCTAGACGGGACCGTAGGTTAAGTCCTATATACTTTATTAACTAGCCCTACGACTTATTAATAGTTATTACGAAGGCAGGGCGTATAGGGAACTACTTATAGATAAACGGGATAGGGATATACTTATTACTATCCTTAGACTATAAAGGGATCTTATATAAGACTACCTCGCTACCGTCGAAACTCCCACCTATAATATTACCCTTAAGGACGTATCTCCTATATTTAGTAAGTAAAATACGGGTCCTATTATAGAGACGGGGTATATTAAGGTTCCTTATTAATATTACTAGCGTCCCCACCTTTAACCGTAGCTTATATAGTAGTAGTAAGGGCTTATAGAATTTATTCTAGTACTTATTAGGGAATATCTCGTTTTCCTTAGGGTTCACCGCTTAATCGAAACTCTAGTATTTATAGTAGTCGCCCCGTATATAGTCGAGAATATAGTTATTAACTTTCTAGATATCCTTATTTATAATAGCTAGAATTACTTATTTAGTTAGATAGCGCCGGTCTGGAAGATCTCTACTAATAGCGGGGTAAATTTTATTAATTAGTGCGTCTATAGTATTCCCTAGTAGGTATCTATATTTCTAAGGAGACTTCTTATCCTTAGTAATTAGGTCGACTATATTACCTTTACTATTACTAATATATAGGAGAGCTTTAGCAAATTCTACTATTCGCTACCTACCTTCTTCGGTAAGACCTCTATTACTTAGACGTATATTAGTAGTAAGCTGAAGAATAGTTACCTTATCCTAGAACACCGCCTTCTAGATATAGGTATTAATAATAACGCCTATAGTCCCCCCTAGGACTACTAGTAAGGTCTAACGGAAATCGCTATAAAAGTAAACGACCTTACTACTAAAGTAAGCTCCGTTATTACTATAAATATCCTATAAAGAACGGCTGACGTATTTAATAGCGAAACGACTCTATATAGGTACTTCGTCTTAGAAGATAATATAAGCCCGCTTAATTAACTCTGCGAGATTAGTCCCTTTCTAAATACCGTAACTAGACGTACTCTCAGCGTCTAATAGGATCTTAAATCGCGAATAGGTAGTATATCTACTATCTAATAGGGTCGCAGCGATACCTAAAGAGGCTATAGCTAAAGTAATATACTTTTAAGAATAGAGCTTCTTTAAAATAGTATTCTAGACTATAGTCTTCCTAGTACCGCTAGCGCCGTTTAAAAAGAATAGTACGCCTATACCAAATTTATTATTATTATTCTTATCTACTATAGCTATAATCTTTTCGGCTGCTAGGCGTTAGTTAGTATTAAACTTCTACTATTTAACTTCTATATCTTCTAGTATAATATTATAAGATATCTCCTCGCGGAGTAGACGGTTCTAGATTCGCGATTTATATAGAAGATCGAATAGAATAACGACCGGTAGAAGGTTAAATAGCTCTAGGCTGAGGCTACTTTTAACAGTAGACTAGTAGTCTAACTAGCCTAAAATTAAATATAGAGTATATTACTCAGCCTAAAATACTAGGTCTCGCACGCGTTCGTCCTTATAGCCCTAGAGGATATCTATATAGTAGGCGAAATACTTATTTAATATATAGGTGCAGTCGTCTAATATACTATTTTAATAATTAGAATATATAGGCCAGCTTAGATAGAGAATATAGTTTAACTTAGTTAAATATAGTCCGACTCAGATATAGAATATAGTCTAACTTAGATAGAAAAATAATTACTATAGTAATAAAAATAGATATATACCTTACTTTAAATTTCTCCTAAAGTACTAAAGGGTCCTTTAGGTATAGTTCTAACAGAATAGTTATAAAAAGACCTTATAGTACTACCGGTAAGCAAAGAGTCTTTACTTCCTCTAATACCTTAACATAGTACTTATTATTCTCTACTAATCTAAGTCGAACGTAGGTAACTTTATATATTAGAAGCTCGCTGTTAATAGTCTATAGATTATTAAATAATATTACCCCCCGACGGTAGGTAAGAAGGAGTCGGTAATAGTATAAATTACCCTACTTAGGACTAATTATATATATACGTCTAATTACCTCCCCCTTCTTATAAATATACTATATCCGTTTCCTCTTATCCTATATAAAATATATAGGAAATTCGTTATATAGGTAATTAAGGGGGTTTATATCTAGAAGGTATAGTTACCCGTTCCTTCTCCTAAATAGTAGAGGCCGATCGTTCTCTAAGGCTTCCTTTATAAGACGATTTATCTTAAAGAACTCCGTTAACTATATCTTACGTAATAAGTCCTTATTAAGAATAGTCTTAGTAGTATCCCTATCTAGATTAATACTAATCTACTACTCCTTAGGTAAATAAATCTATAGCCGTTTAATATAAGGCTTAATCCCCCCTATACTAAACTTAAAGATCTTCCAGCAAGCTTCGGAGCTTCCTATCTAATAACTTTTATAGAATTTAGTAACCTTATTAACTAATAGAGGCTCCAGCTATTACTACCCTAGCGGTATAGAGTTCCCCTAAGGTATTATTATTAATCGAGTAACCGAAATATTTGCCTAATCTAGACCTTTATAGACGTACTTAAATAAGTAAAATACAGACTTAATAGAGGCGTAGATCTTAATATTTAGATAAGTACAGTACTTCTTTAGAAGCTAGGGGTTATAAGGAATAACCTATTAGTTAGTATAGCCCTCTAGGGTAGGCTCTATATATAAGCGTCGATAATACGGGTATACTCCCTTAGGATCGAACGATAACTTATTATAAATATCCTTAGGGAAGAACTTAGAGCACTAGTTCTTCTCTTTATCCTAGTAGATATTAGAGGCTGAGTAACAGCGATAGATTATATAAGTAGTTACTAACTTATAGAGTACTAGGTCCTTCGTTTTATTAGGAATAACAGCTTAGACGGCGTTATTAATCTAGGAGATATATCTAATTTTATCCTCCTTATAAATAATAAGAAGGATATAGGCGTGCGGTAGACCTCGCTTTTAAAATTTAACTATATAGTAATAACTAATATAGACGCCTAAGATATATCTCTTAAAAAGATCCTTAAGAAGCTCCTAAAGCTTTATATTAAAAACCCGTACCTATATATTATAGACCTCCGTCGTCGATAAACTAGGTCGAATAGAACGGCGGACGTTAGCCTAATTCAGGTTATATATAAAAGTTATAAAGAAGGTAGGATTACCTTAATACCGCACTACTATTAAAGCGTCCTCTATATCTACCTTTATAGCTCTAGGGCTACCGGCTATACTAGATAATAAAATAGTAACCTTACTACTAAGATCGCTAAGCCCTAGATCTAGATTATTATATAGTTAATTAATTAAGCCTTTATAGCTAAGTACCCGAATTTTATACTAATACTTAATATACCAATTCAGGTTATTCCATTTAATAGTAGCGTAAGCGTTAGTAACGAAGTAGCTAAGGAGACGCCTAGAATAGAGTAATTAAGAGAATCTACTATTATAGTACTATTATAGTATTAGTAGAAGAATTCTTTAAAATATTAAATCTTATAAGGCCTACCCCGCAGGGAAATCTTATTTTAAAAACTCAAAAATACGGAAAATATAATATATACTCTCTAGTAGTCGATTATTTTAGTGCCGTTTTAAGTAATATATTAATAGTTCTATAAAAATTATATTTAGAACGAAATTCTTCTCTATATCTAGCTTATTTATACTAGCTAATAGATATCTTCCGTAATTATTAATAGCGACGTCTATAGCTACTATAATAAAGCGCTATATATCCAGCACTTATAGGGGTATTACTAAGATAGTATAGAAGGGGGGCGGCGCTTCTTAAAAGAAAAATAATAGAAGATCGTAATATCCTATATAAAGATATAAAGTACTGGAAAAGATAATCTTACTAATATAAGGGTAGACGTTTAAAAGATATAAATTAGGCTTACCTATAGCTAATAGCGATAGATCTAACTCCTAGTAACCTATATAGACCCTCTACGACCTCTTAGTATAGCTCTATCTCTTTTAGGCTCTTCCTCCTTATCGCTATACTTAGGCCGGTCGGGGTCCTAATATATACTATAGTACTAAGTAGTTCCCTACCTTATATTTAACCTGCGAGTAGCGAGGAGATATCCTTCTAGGAGCCTATTATATCCCTATAGTAGTAGACTGTTATACTAGCTCTATTCCCTATAAGGGAAAGGTAGGATATACCGTAGGGGTATATAGGATAAGTGCTATTTAGGGACCCTTATAAGGCCCCTACCCTTAACTTTAATACGAATATCTCGTGCGATATGTCCCTTCGCGCCGTTAGGAGGAGTAATTATAATATAGGCTACCTTACTAGATATAGGGCGATTATATATACTACGATTAGCACGCCTAGGGTTATATTATATAATATAGACGTTTATAGTCTGTAGAGGGTATCTTGCCTTATTATCTAATAAGCGTTCCCGGTAAGTCTTAAAGCTCTATATATAGGGGTTAATATCTCAAAGGAGTCGCTAAAGAAGAAGTACTATATCTATATTAATAGATCTTTTAACCTGCCTAGTATATATTATATAGGTATCTACTTAATCCTAGCTATTATTAATAAAGTAGTACTAAGTATATCTCTTAGTAATACCTTCTTTAGGTAAAAGTAGACTAATAGCGTAATATATCCCCCCTTAGATCTTATATATAGTCCGCCTAACCTAATAATCTATCTTATCTACGCCCTTACTAGTAAAAGAAAGCAGGTTATTATAGTTTAAGGCTCTCTTAATAAACGTAGTACTATAGGTAGTCTGTTTTATCTTATACTGCCCTAGCTGATAAGGGTCTAGGATACGGTCCTAACTATCTAATATATATTCCACCTTATAAAACAGCTTATTTAATACGAGAACTTAACGCTTAGGGTTACCTTCGGGTAGTCGTTTAAGGAATTTAAAGTTAGGGGAGTTAGGTGCCTAGATATTAATTATACCGTTCTAATAGTACTACTACTATTTAGTAGAAAGACGCTTACCCTCGAAAGAGAAGGCGTAGTAATAAGGATATTTATTAGTTAGATTAAAGAACTACGGTAATATAACGTGCTTTAGGAGATTAATATATACTTACGGTAGCTGAGTATATAGATATATACTAGGTAAGGTTCTACTACCCTTATCTATAGTATTATAGCGCTAATACGGTCGACGGCGATACTACTAACGTAGTATATATTCCTCGCTATTCTCCTATACCTATAGGGCGTGTCTCTATTACTAGCGGAGGTTATATCGCAGTTTTAGCAGGGGTGCTTCCTCTTTAGAAGAAGAATCTTAGTACTTAGGTAGACTTAAATCCTTTAGATTATAGGGCGGTATAACTACTTAGATAACTAGTTAGATATCTAATTAGGTAGGGTAAGGCCGTTAATAGGCGATATCTAATTAGGTAGGGTGAGGCCGTAGATAGGCGTTCTACTACTGCGGTCGAATAATTAGCCTTCTCTACGTATTATAAATTTATACCTGCTAACTTATAGTAGTAATATTAAGGTTCCTAGCGCTCTAAGCGGTCCTAGCGCGTTTCCTCCTACCTTAACCTTATATTCTGCGGTTAATAGTATTATTTAGGAGGTCTCTAAGTAGTATAGACGAATTCTACCGCTTTTGATTAACTAGACGCGTAGATTACTTAGTAGATATAGGATTAATATATATATATACCTAAGGCTTCGGAGCTCGATTGCTTATAATATATACCTTATTATATATACTACCGGTATTAGTGAAGACGTTTCGAGGTTGTGGGGCTATACTATAGTAAGATAGTAGAGCAGTAGTAAATATAGGAGTTACCTAGGTTTTTTTAAGAAGGGGTACTAAGTATTAAGCTTAGTAATTACTAGCGAGCGGTACCTATAAAATATAATAATAACGCTTCTTTTGCTTATAACTATTACGTAAATAGGCCGATTCTAATAATTCTTAATATATAAGTAATCTAATAGCTAACTTTAAAACTTATAAAGTTATCTTAATACTATATAATATATATAGCGCGAGGTATTACTGCGAAGAAGTTACGAAGTAGATTTAACTTTTAGTAGTTGAAGGCGCTAGGCCGAAAAGCGTACTATCAGGGGGGGAGAAGTATAGGGGTAATCTAATTAGCTATAAAGGCGGAATTGCTCCGAAAGTCGCGATATTCTGTTATTATAAGAAAGATACCTAAAATATTATAGGGGTATTTATTAACCTAAATAGTATTATAAGATATTTATAGAGACCTTATTTTATATAAAAGGCTATTTTCTACTTATCGCCTTACTTTATATATATTCGGTTAAATACTCTTAGAATATTAAACTTAGTAAACTATTTCTTACCCTAAAGCTTATCTTAGAGTTCTCCTATTAATAGTAATAGATAACTATTCTTTATAATAATATTATTAAGTACTCTATAATCTATATATAGTCTTAGTTCTCTACTTAGCTTAGGTATAAATAGGATAGGATATCCTATAGGTAATTAAGATTTTTAAATAAACCCCTTCTATTTATTTTCTTTAATATACTTTATAAGAGTAATAGCTTTATCTTATAATAATAGGTATATTAGCTTCTTTATAGGTTCTTTACCTAAGATTAGTTTAATTTTATAGTCTTATAGTTAGTACTTAGGAAGAGCTTTATTAATACTCTCTTCTTAGAATAGAGTTTTAAATTCTATATATTTATTTAGGATTTTTATAGTAATAGTCTTATTTATAAGTCTAACTTAACTCTATAGTATTATAATATTTCCTAACTTAAAATTATCCTTTATTTCCTCTTAGGTTTAAGTTACTACTAAGAGGAACTTATATTCTTAGATTAGTAGAACTCTATTTAGTATACTATCTATAAATATTATATTCTAAGAACCCTATCCTATTAACGGGTTAGCTTTCTTTAGCTATAGGATTCTTAGGGTAATATTATTAACCCCTCCTAATACTAAATTAAAGGTATATCTCTTATATCTTTATCCTATCCTTAAGTTAAGTATTTTAGTACTTCTATTAATAGTCTCTATTATTAACCTATTAAAGTTTATTAACGCGTATAGCTCGTATTTTTATATAGGTAAATTATATTTCCTTATAAAACTTAGTTTAATTAAATCTTTACTTAACCTACTATTAATAATAACCCTTACTAGAATACTATTAACCTTTACCTAAAACTAGAATCTAATATTATTATAAGATTTAGTAGAGGTAACCTATTTAACCTTTTTAGTAATTCCGCTACTTAGTCTATTTATTATAGAACCTACTAGTTTTTTATAAGCTCCCCCTTAGAGTTCTTAGTAATTAGGTCCTCCTTAATAAACTTATTAAGTAGGATCTTTTTCTAACACTTTAAGAGGTTCCTAACCGCTTTATCTAGATAATAGATTAATAATTATAAATCCTATAGAATAAGTTATTAGTCTAATAGTAATATACTCCTATCTTTTAAAAACCTTAAACCTTTAGGGAGTTTCTAGTAGACTAAACTATCTAAGTTTAGATACTTATCCCCTTATAATATTTCTTAGATCTTTTAAGCTACTAGTAATTTAAACTCTATAAGTCCCTTAGTCTTATCTTAGGCGAAGCTTATAATAAAACTCCTAAAAAGACTTATAAACTTAGTAACTAATAATAACTATTAGCTATTTTCTACTAGTTCCCTAGCCTATTTATCGCTTAGCGAGGCTATTAATACCTATATTAGTTTATCTATAATAACTTTTTATATATATACCTTAACCTTATTTAGTTTATTATATAGATTAGTTATTTACTATTCTACGTACTCTAATTACTATTAATAGGATTCTAATAGTTCTTCTTAAGTCCTTTAGGTATCTAACCTTAAAGCCTTAATCCTATTAAGGGTTTTATTATTTAATAAGGCTTCTCCCTCTATAAGCTCTCCTAACTTACTTCTTAAGGATAGTTCCTAGCGGGGATTATTCACTTAATCCTTACTAAAGTTTTCTTTACTATTTACTATAGATACCTAGTATCTTAGCTTCTAAGGGTATTATCTAAATCTATCCTTTTTATTAAGATATATTTAGTATAAATTATTATAGTAAGCCGTCTAACTTAAGTAATTATACTTTTTATTAGTTAATTATTCTAGTCGTTCTAACTACTCCTATTTATTATAGTTAGGGTTTATATCCCCTACTATAGCTACCTACTCTTATTAAGGGTACTTATTCTAATAGTATCCCTTCTTATAGTATCTATAGTATTCTATATTAGATAGGTCCTTCTTCTACTTCTTTCCCTTATAAGGTTTCTTAGAGAATTTCGCTTTTCCCTTTCTCCTAAACTTAGTAACTAGACCTAAAGACTTCTATTCTATCTTTCTTTTATATAACCTATTATTAATAGAGTAGACTTTAGATACTAATTATATAAAGTTTCTAATATTATTAGAATAGGCGAGCTTATCCTTAACCTTATCCTTTAGTCCTTTTTAATATATAGCGGCTTAAGCGTCTTCTAACTACTTAAGTTAATAAGTAATTCCTCTAAACTATACTATATATTCTATTATAGGTCCCTTCTATTAGAGATTTATAAGCTTTTATTTTAGCCTTCTCTCTTTAATACTATCCCTAAAATAGAATTTTAATAGGTTCCTAATATATATCTTATTAGAGATAATCTTTAAAGAGTTATCCTCTATTATATTAGGGTTCTAGATTAAGAGATATTCTTCTAACTAAGGTTAAAGTACTACTACTATATTACCTTTAAGGTATAATAAGTAAAATATATTCCTAGCCTTTATAGTATAGAAGCTTAATATATTAAACGCTATATATAAGTTAATTTATTAGAGAAACGTATTTAATCCTCCCTTTCTACTAGAAAACTTAGTAGGGGTAGGTAACTTTATTCCTCCTTCGCTAATAGTAATTCTATCCTTAGGAATAGGAGCTACCTCCTTTCCCTTAAATCTACTTATTAATTTAGATATAACGCGCTATCTCTCCCCTAAGGTAGAACTAGAAGTACTTATACTATATAGTCTAAAGTATAGTATTTAAAGTATAATAGGGTAGTTTAACTCCTACGGGTAAATTATATAATATATTAAGTACTAAAAGGTAATAGAGATAGATAGTTATTAAATTATCTTTAGCTAAGACTCCTCTCTATTATATAAGTTAAATATAAGGAGATAAGAAAATATTCTACTAAAGGAAAACCCTTCCTTATATATTTACCTTAGTTATACTAAGCCCTAATATAATCTAAGTAATTTAGCCCTATATCTACTATATTACTCTATAATCTACCTAATATACTCTAGATTACTTATATTATTAGGTCCTCTCCTAAGTATCCTTTACCTACTAACCCTATCACGTGCCTTGCCCGTGACCTTACGGGGTTACCCGTAACACTACGCTCCTTATACTTATTAAGTAGAAGCGGGGTAGTATAACGTCTTTCTACGTACGTACTACGCTAACGGTATATCCCGGTTACGTTATAGCTATACTAAGTATTAGATTACTACTAATACTAAATAGACCCTAATAGTTACTAAGTATTATAGTTACTTCTACTTCTAAACGCTAGTCCGCTAGCGTAAGGATATTATTATATTTAGTTATTAGATATAAGGCCTAGAAGCGGGCTAGTAACGTAGATAGAGCTTATTAAAAACCTTTAAAACCCTATAGAAAAAGGAAGGAAAAGAGTCTCTACTCTATAGTTACTTTATCCTTTATATATTACTAATTAAGCGCTTCTATACTCCGATAACGTAGTTATTACTCCGTAGTCGTATTATTATTATAATATAATAGCGTTATAGATTATTGCTATAGGGTAACTATATAATATAATTAGGGAGATATATCCCCTTAGATCCCCTTTACTTTCTATTTCTTCCTTTAGTAAATAATAATATAAGTAAGTATTCCCCTTACGCGCTATAATAGTATACTTCTAGTAATACTAATAGCCTATAAGTATTTTTATTCGATACTAGTAAGTCTATAGGTACCCTATATATTAGGTATACTAACTATTATAGCTAAACTCCCGTATATAAACTATTTAGGGAAGTAGAGACTATACGTTTAGGGTAATATACCGCCTTACTAGAAGTATAAGTCTACGTATTAGGGGGTAGCGGGATACTATAAGGTAAGCTTATTTAATCTATAACTATATACTATATACTAATAGTAGGAGATTCCCGCCCCCTTTATAGCGGAGGTAGTAGGGCTAGTTACTATACTTAATAGTACTATCTTACTACCAAAGGTAGATAATCGCCTAGCTAACCTTTATAAGAAGGTTACCTAATAGCGTAAAGATTATTCGCTTACCCTAGGGATAAGTAGTAGTTAGTTAACGTAGCGGCTAGCTACGCTATAGGGGAGGGTAGAGATATTAGTAAGTAATATATCTATTCTTCTAATACTACGCTAACTTACTATAGGAGGTAAGCTAAGCTTATTTCTTATTACTATTCCCTTATCTATATAATATTGGACGACTTTAAGGTTTGCCCGAATGATTAGCTATGATTTGTCGCCAAGGACGTTACCTCACGTGACTCAACTATCAAATTTTTGGGCCGCTTGCAGCTCTGCACCAGCTCTGCAACAGCGATACTGGGAGCTCTACTGGCAGCTCTAGAACAGCGATATTGGCAGCTCTAGAACAGCTCTGCAACAGCGATATTAGCAGCTTTGGGACAGCGATATTGGCAGTTTTAGGACAGCATAATTGGCAGCTTTGGGACAGCGATACTGGCAGCTTTGGGACAGCATAATTGGCAGCTCTGCAACAGCGATATTGGCAGCTCTGCAACAGCGATACTGGCAGCTTTGGGATAGCGATATTGGCAGCTTTGGGACAGCGTAATTGGCAGCTCTGCAACAGCGATACTGGCAGCTTTGGGACAGCATAATTGGCAGCTCTGCAACAGCGATATTGGCAGCTCTGCAACAGCGATACTGGCAGCTTTGGGATAGCGATATTGGCAGCTCTGCAACAGCGATACTGGCAGCTTTGGGACAGCGATATTGGCAGCTCTGCAACAGCGATACTGGCAGCTTTGGGACAGCGATATTGGCAGCTTTAGGACAGCATAATTGGCAGCTCTGCAACAGCGATATTGGCAGCTTTGGGACAGCGATATTGGCAGCTCTGCAACAGCGATACTAGGAGCTATATAACAGCGATACTAGCAGCTCTATAATAGTAATATCAATAGTAGCTCTATAACAGTAATAAATAGGCTATTAGAGAGGATATTAGGTTAAAGCCCTAAAGATTATATCTAATTTCGCTACCGAAATGGCGACCCTCTAGTCTATATAGTATTGGATGACTTAAGGTTTGGCCCGAATAATTAGCTGTTATTTGTCGCTAAGTACCGAATTATTAGCTGTTATTTATCGCTAAGGATGTTACCTTACGTGACTCTACTATCAAATTTTTATGTTTACCTACACGCGTCTTTATACCTTCCTTACTACCTTTATATAGCTTCTTTACCTATTTATATCCCTCTATATATCTCTATATAGTACTGTATAATCCTATATCCTAGTAGACCTATTCTAAATACGCCCGTACTAAACCTGTCGCTGATTTTTTGGCCCCTAATTAGTCTCTTCTCAGACTTTGCTGCTATTACCGAGTATATTCTAAAGTAGTACCTTTCCTATATTAATCTTTACTAATTCTTTCCTCTAGGCTCTGAAGCGGCGACGTCCTCTTATAGATCTTAACCCTAATACGGTTCTATAATAACCAACGCGTTAATCTAAACGTTAACGTATAGCTACCTCTCGAACCCTTCCTGCTTTACGGCTAGTCTGTATAATAATAATATATCCTTCTATTCCTCCTACTATTCCTATACGTCCTTCTATCCGTCCTACCGTCCCTGTACGTCCTCCTCCTCTGCCGTTAAAAGGCCTAATATTAAACTATGCGGCTGATATATATATATTAGGTCTAATAGCTAAATAGTATAGGATCTGTTCCGCTTTATATTAAAAGGTAGAGGCTAAGTAAGGACCTATACTATATACTACCTACTATTTAAAGGGTGATGGATTACTACCTCCTCCGCCTAAACCGCCGGAACTTCTACGCGAATTATTATAGGGTGCTATACTACGGTCCTAGTATTTCCTAAAGTGTATTCGTAGTTATAATAACGCGCTGACCTTTATATCCTATAAATACTAGTAGGATACGCGTTTATAAGGCTGTATAGGAATCTAATCCTTTACTATTTATAGCGAACTTTATCACCTATAAGGGCTGCTATATACTAGTACGCAGGTAATACCTTCTTTTACTTAATTATACTTTTATAATCTAACTACTATAGCGATATCTTAGCTCTATAGTTACCCTAATCTTTAGCAGCCGCTTCTCTAAAACTTAGATAATATAATATATTCCTATAGGAATCCTTTTATTAATATATATACTACTGTATAGGAATAAATTAAGCGAGCCTAGGCCTATATAGGCCTAATATAGATTATCCTTAATCCTCGCCTTTAATTAGTTATAGAGGCGGGATCTAATAAGAGACGGATAAATCTACCTACTGCGTTAGAGGTTATAGCCTTTATTCCGGATAAGTATAAGGACCGTAGCTTTCGAGATATTATTATTATAGAATAGCGCGAGGATAGTAAAGAACCCCGCTTTTATACTATTAACTATAATAACGCCGCGTACTTTCCTTTATACTACGTTCTCCTTTTTCCGTAAGGGAATATAAGTTAGTACTAGGCCTTACGCCTCCGTAATAATAATAATACCTATATAGTTATACGTTACTTAGAGCGTATATAGTTACGCTACTATCTCTTTTCCTATCCTAATTAGTACTCTACTATACTGCGGGCTAGTAGTTTATTTTAGTAATATTTAGTTAATTGCTATATAGTTATTAATTAGTAAACCCTAGATTTCTATTATAGATATTAGGATACTATCCGTAGCGATTTATATTAGGGCGTTTCTAATACTCTCTTAGCTGGTGATAGCTGTATAGAGGCGCTTAGGCGACGGATAATTCTGCTATCTAGCTTTAGTAGAGGGGATAGATCTATAGCCTAAAATTGCTAGGACTCCCTAGTAATCTAACGCTATTTCGGAAAGGCTGTATTTTTTATAATAATAACAGCAAATCCGTACTAGCCTAAGCTTTAGGCTGCAGCCTTTAATAATTAAACCGCCACTAATCGCGCAGACCTAATAGCGCGCGTCTTCTATATAAAATAGTCCGCTTTAATACAGGACCTTAAAGATCAGTTCGGACGATATCTTAGGATTATATAGACGATTAAGTATTAGAAACGAGGCCTACCCTATATATATATCCTCCTCTTTCTTTATTAAAATAATAACTTTTTATACTAAGGCCGTATTAATAACCTAGTCTACGCGGAGCTACCTAATCCTGCGATCGATCTTAACGGATTATTATAGTATATTATCTAAGATTAAATAACCTATAGCCCTTATAGGCAGTAGAACCTAAAGTCGCCCTATATAGTTAAGTACCTAGACGGCTCTAGGTAGATCTGTTCTAAAAAGTTTCTAAGGAGTTTTCAGCCTAAAATATCTATTACGGAAGATAGTTACCCTTAGTATTATTACCGTAACGATAGTCGCACCTAGATTAAAAAAGTAAATAGTTAGGACGTAGTACTAGATAACCGCTAGGTAGTTCTATATAACCCCTAGCTAACTTATAAATACTCTATATATATTAATATAGAGGTATACGTATCAGTTAGTGCTATTAAGTATATATATAAATATATATATAAAGGTATAGACCGTACGACTTTAAAGCTCGCTGACGAATATAACGAAATTATATAGTATCTTAATAGTTATTATATTAGTCTATACTAAGCTGCGTAGAACCTATTTAAGTTCTATAATTATAATAAAGATCTGCTAGTAATTCGATTAGCACTATACCTCCCTAACGAGTAGTAGGTATATTTCTATAAGGATATTATCGACCTTATATAGGTCCTTAAAGAAGCTGAGATAACCCTTACTAGCTTTTTATAGTATAATACTAAATATACTAATAGCCGCCACCTTCTATACTATAATTTCCTAGAGTATTACGTCTACTATAGTAAGAAAGGTAAACGGCGCTGGATACCTTAATAACGGGGCCGTATAATTAGCCGGATATATTATTACGGACTAGTATAGGGCGAGCGTTTTTACTTATATATATTACTTATAGTTATCTAGGGGCTGACTAGTTTTACGGCTATTTATACTATTAATACTATTTTATACCTAACCTTCTGGGCTACTTATATTACGTTAGGTCTTCTAGACAATAATAGCGAATAGTTTTAATACTTTAATAAGTTAAAATACTTTTCTACTAGTCGGGCGTTACGTTCTCTATTCGTTACTATACTAATTAATAGTAATTTAAGCGAATTATTAAAGCTTTAGGAACGTTTCTATACAGATCTTTACGATAATTTACTATATTATATTACTCGCGATTACCTATCAGTACTAGCTGATTCCCTAGATATATACCTTAACTATAGGTTATTTCTGATTGCTGAATAGTTATATAATTAGGGAAGAAAGCTTACGGATTATAACTTACCCGTACTAATTCTACCTTAGTCTACGTATACTTACCCTTTCCTTATCGCGTCTAAGCTATACTATAATATTACGGAGCAAGTATTATTACGTGATCGTACTATTCCGCAATTAAATATCGAGTAACGTTACGCTTTTAATATAATCGTTACAGCTATTACTACAACCCCTTAATCTATATACTTTTTCGTCTACGGTACTGCGGGTACTAGCAAAACTTTTCTATATAAGGTATTATATTACCACTTCCGCGCCTAAGGATATATTATTCTATACGTTACTTCTATAGGTATTATAGTAATCTTACTACCTAGTAGCTATACCTTATATTCCCGTTTTAAGATCCTAATCAACTGCGATGATACGTCCACCTATTATATTCTAGTATAGTCTAATACGGCCTAGCTGATTCGCTATATAACTCTAATTATCTAGGATAAGGTACCTATACAGAATAAGAGTAACTTTACTATAGTAAATACCACCCTATACAATATCTATAAGAATAATAATCTATTTAGTGGTATACCGGTAATTATAGGGGGAGACTTTATACAGACTACACCGGTGGTTCCTAAGGGTAATTATATAGTATAGGTTAATACGAGCCTTCGCAGTTCCTAAATCTAGCTATAACTTTCGATACTTAACCTTACCCAGAATATACGGCTTTGCGCTAGGTCTAATAATTAGGTATTCGCGAGTTAGATTACCTATATATCCTATAAACTATCTTTATATAGGTTGGTATAACTACCGCCAGAAATTATAAACCTATACTAGGATATATAACTTTTTACGGAATTAATCTTTCTAATTATTAACCTTACACATTCCTCGCTGGTACTAGATTTCTTTAAAAGTCGAGCGATCTTATCTCTATAGAATAATACAGCAGCGCTTCTAAATATAGAGATCCTTTCCCGTCTACCTAGCGATATATAGTATTTTCTATCTACTAATAGTTCGTTATTAGAGGGTATAATAGATAGATTAAGTCTTAAGTTTTTATAATCTCTAAAGCTATTTAGGTTTCCTTCTATATAGCTATATCTTAAGGTTAGGGCCCTAATTATATTACTACGGAATCTACACCCTAATAAGAGTATATATAATAGAATATAACTAGTTATTATACGTCTATCCTAGTAGTATATCGAAGGTCGTCTTCTAGGAGGAAAGTAGGATAGTAGGTTATACTTAATTCTAAGAATTAATCTAACTAGTAAAGATAGTAACTATCCTTAGATCCTTACGCGTAAATAGTTTCTAGTTCGGCTCTATTTTATAATAACTATTAATAAGTCGTAAGGACAGTTACTATCTATTATAGGAATTAACCTACTATTATCTTATTTTAGTTATAGGTAGCTCTATATTATACTATCCCGTGCGAAAGATATATAAAGACTTACAGTTCTTTTACTAACTAGTATAGATTAGAAAACAGATAACGTTATTTATCCTAAGGTATTATTAGAAAATTAATATTATAAATTATTATAGTTATATTATATTTTTATATAGGAGAGTACTTTTCTATAAAGATCTTTATACGTCCTGCTTATATCCTATATAGGTTCGATTCGAACCTTTATAGGTTTAGTTCGAACCTTTATAGTTATATATAGATCTATACTACGCCCTACTATCCGCCCCTAACTTAGCCTTACTATCCTTATCCGCGTCGTCCTATCCCTCTTTATATAGATCTACAAGGCGGCCGTATATTTTAGTAAGCTCTTAGTACTTTTCCTTAAGCCCTATATAAACTTCCTTTTCTAATATATAGCTAATCTTAGCCTTTTTGCGTAGGCCTATATAAATTAGTATAGTACTAAGTAGTATTATAAGGAGATATACTATTAGAGTCTAAGGTATCCTTCTTAGCCGCAGCCTTAACTTTCTCTATATAAATTAGTACGATTACTATATAAATCTAGGCCGAATAGGTACTAACTAGGTATAAAGTTATATCGACTAATACTATCGCCGGAGGTTAAACAATTTGCGTATATATTATTACGGAACTGTGCGTTACTGCGATAAGACGTAAAGGAGCTTAAATTTTTTATATAGGGTATATACGCTTCCTTACTAGAATAGTATAAGGCTATATAGCTTTATAATAGCACGCCCTTAACGATATACAGACGGTTTAAATTCTTACTAATCAGTATTAAATTATAAGGAATAGTAAAGGAGCTATATAGACTAACTTTTTATCCGTGCGTAAAACGACTTTATTAACGGCCGGCTATATAGCTACGTCTACGGTCTTTATAGGGACTTTATTAAGCCCCTATATAAATTATTCTACTTTTTATAAGATATCTAATTTCGGGGTCTTGCTATCTGCGTATAATTTTTTACCGAAATCGCGCGGATACGCACGCAGTTGTTCGTCCTCTTTGTCGTCTAAAGCTATTATATTACGGTTTAGTATAGATTTATTAAGATTAGTATAGATTAGTAAAAAAGGGTATAAAAGATTAAAAGTCTATATAGAAAGGAAATAGGTTAGTATAGAACTAAAATAGATATATACTTAACTAAAAGACTCTATATAGCTTTGCTATTATCTGCGTTATATTATATTACTCTATATAATAGTCTATAGTTCTATACAAAGCTTAGATAGATCTAGTAGGCTACTATATAACTCTATATAAGGGAGCCTATATAGGATCTATATAACTTACTAAGAGATAGTTATTAAGGAAAGAAAGTTTTTTCGTTAGAAATTAACTAATATACTAGTATACTAGACTAGGCCCTTTTAGGAAATAGTATATAGTTCTATATAGGTCTTTATATACAATTTTATACAGATTTATATAGATTTATACAACTCGATACGAATACTTCTAGGCTATATTTAGTATAAAAATTTCGCTTCGAAATAGCGACCCTCTAGTATTTAATACGATCCTACTTATTATACCTATAACACTCTAAGCTTACTTTAGGCTATAAATACCTATCCTTATTCCTTTAGTTATACTAAGTTACCTTACCTACCCTTAGCTGCTAACTCACCGCAGCGGAGGTTAGCGGCGGAGGAGGAGGATAATAATAAGGAAGATAATAGTATAAAGGGTAGTAGTAAGGAGGCGGAAGCAGGGGTAGAACTAAAGGTAGATAAGGAGGTAGAAGAGGAGGAGGGGTATATTAGTCTAAGTATAGGGTAGAAGGTAGTAGCTAAACCTTCTATTACTTAGGTATATTATATTACCCGTTAATATACTATAGTTAGTACCTTACGCTAATATAATTAGATCCCCTAGGACTATATTATAGAGGCTTAGGAGATAAGGAGGAGGCTATAGGAGGAGACGGATAAGGTAAAGAGGAGGTAGAGAGAGGAGGTAGCTAGGAGGGTAAGTTATCTCTAGTTAAGGATTTATATATACTAACTATCTACGTATAGACTAGATAGATTATATTATTATTTTAGTATTTAGTATTTAGTATTTAGCGTTTAGAGTCTAGTATTATTAGGCGCTTATATCTTAAAGCTATCTCTAGATAGTTTATAGTCTTATACTTACCCTATTTAGCGTCTTTACAGCTATAATATACTACCTATTCGCTGAATATATAGTTTAATATATTACCTATACTATAATAACCCGTTACCTATACTATAATAGGGTCTATACCTACTTTTCGACTCTACTAGTATTTAAATCCTCTATTCTTTAATATATCCTCTAGTAGGTATAGGCGCTCGTATCTTAGTATACTAACTCTACCCCTAGTTTCTATAATATCGCTACGTCTATAGCCCCTTAAAACTCTATATTCCTATAATCCTCGCTCTATTCTAACTAGGTACTATAAATAGCGCAGTTTTAGTATATTAATAGATTATAGTTATTATATAATCTAGGTTAACTTATTCTTTACCTTCTAGTATCGCTACGTCTATTCCTTATAGGCGCGTTATAATACTAGTATAGTATTAAGTTCTACTTCTAATACCTATTTATTATAGATATTACCCTATCTAGTCTACTTAACCTTATACTAGATACCTTCCTTATTCCTTACCTTATTAATAATCTCCTCTATCTCCTACTATTCCTTATTATTAATAAGTTTAGGGGGCTATATAAAGTCCGTTAACTCTACGCCCTTGCGTAGTTAGTAAGGCTTAAGTAATAATATATAAAAGGTATTATAGATTTAATAACTTATAGGTAGTATTAAGCGGTATACTTATACCCTAACCTTATCCTTAATCCTAAATAGGCTAACGAACTAATAAGATAACTTCTTACTAAGACGCCTTTATTTAAGGTTTTTAGTTAAAAGTATTATTAATTCGCCTACTTTATATTCTTTTAACTTATAATTTTTATTATAGTACTTCGCTTATACCTTAATAACGTAGCGCTAATATTCTTCTATCTACTTTTAATAGTTTTATAGTTATTCTACTCGTTCCTTTACTACTAGTACCTCCCCCTTTAGGGAGCCGTCCCCGGCTTCCTAATATAGTTCGGGGTTATAACTATATATAGTATAGAATAGCGAGTAACTAATAGTACTATAGTAGCTATTTATATAGGTAAACTTAGTAATTAGTAATAGCTTTACCTAATTAGTTTACTCTACGTTAGTAAATATTCGTAGGAAGTATTCTAATATTTAGTTCTACTTTTTAGTCTAGCTATCCGTTTACGGATAGAACGTAGTACTTATATAGCGCTTAATCTTAGTATAATAGTATAGAGTTAACTAAAAGGTACTAGTAAATACTATACCTCTATTACTAATAACGCCTATAGGTATACTAAATTAGTATACTACTTTAGTAAAAAAGAGCTCTCTAAGTTCTTCTACTATAATTATTTTCGTTATAGTAAGATAGCGTACTATCTTCGTAAACCTATCTACTACTATAAGAATAGAATTATATACGACGCCGGCCTACTTACTAAGCGGTAAGCCTATTATAAAATCTATTAATAGCTCCTACTATAGTACTTTAGGTAATAGTAGTAACTATAGTTCCCTATAGGGATAATACCTAAGAACCTTTATTCTCTAGTATATATTATAGGTATATATATAGCTACGCGTCTACTCTGCTATATTAGACTAATAATACTTCCGCCGTAATAGTTCTAGTGTTTTTACGGCGCTAAAATAGCCTGCTAAGGGATTATTATAGCACTTACTAATCAGCTCCTATCTTAGGGTACTATTATTAGGGATATATAATTACCCTTTATACCGTAGGAGGTCCTTATTATTAAAAGACTAATTAGTATATTTAGTATAGTAGCGGTTTATTTTAGTATTCTTATCCTTTCTAAACCTTATTACCTATTTATCTAAGCTTTACAGCTCCCGAACTACTTATTTCAATAAACTTTAGGGCTCCTTATACGGCCCCTCTATAAGTTCTCTTATAGTTTTCCTAGGTATTACTACCTAAATCCTAGTAATAAGAAAGGCTACCTCTAATATACTATATTCGGTCCGCTTATATAGCTGAGATAATTCTTTAGACTATAAAGATAATTTATTTTATAATATTAGTAGTAGAGTAGTATTAAATAGTAAAGTACCCTTATAATTAGGTTATCTTAATAGCGGGTTAGTAGGATTAGTTTTACCTACTTAATAAGTAATTTTAAAGTTATATACGGCGAGCTTAAGGGCCTACTAAGTTTACCGTAGGGTTAGCTCTTTTAGCTTTATAAATCTACGTAAGTTATTATAGTCGGTAAGTACTTTAATAGGGTATAAGCTTCTTTCTAGATAGTAGCGCTACTATTTAAATATATCTACTATTACTAGTAGCTCCTAGTTATATATCTTATAATTCTATTCTACTAGAATTATCTTATATAACTAGAACGCTATAGACCGCTAGTTACCTATATTATTAGGTTAGGATAAAATACTAGTAATTACGAAAGCTGATATATCTATCTCTACCTAAATCTTTTATAATAGATTAAAATACTATAGTAGTAGTACTTTTATAAACTTTTAATATAATTCCTAAAACGTATATGTAGTATTATTAGACTACTTAAATAGCCCTATCTTTTTACCCTCCTTACTACCTTTTAAAAGGCTAGTTAGGGGTATAGCGATAGCTAAATAGTAGTAGATAAAGCGGCGGTAGAAGTTAGTAAATCCTAAAAAGACTTAAACTTTATAGTAGGTTTTAGGTTTTAGCTACTCCTTAATAGTAGTAACTCTACGTAGATCTATTACTACGCTAGTAGTCGAAATTATAAACCTTAGAAACTCTATCTAAGTAGTATTAAATACGTACTTCTTTAAGTTAGCGTATAATTAATACTATTAGAGTTACTATAGTACTTTTCTTATATACCGCTAGTAATCCGCTAGATCTCCTAAGAAGATTAGGATATTATCTAAATATACTATATATATTATATCTACTAGCCCGGCTAAGGCTCGATTAATATATACTTAAAAGGTAGTAGGGGTATTAGCTAACCTAAATAGTATAATAAGATACTTAAAGTAACTATAGCGGGTATAGAACGCTATCTTCTATTTATTACTACGTTTAATCCGGATATAGTAATATATATCCTTTAGGTCTAACTTTATAAATCGCTTAGTACTGTATAAGCGGTCTAATGTTTTAGTAATAAGAGGTAATAGATACCTATTCTTTATAGTTACCGTATTTAACCCCCTATAGTCTATATAGAGGCGCAGCCCCCTATCCTTCTTTAGTATAAAAAGGATAGGTACTCCTACTAGTAAAATAGAATAGCGAATCTATTCTTTTACTAATATATTATTAAGGTAGCGCCGCAGCTCTATAAGCTTAACTCTTAATAAATTATAGAGAGGCTTATATAGTAGCTCTCCCTTATTTAATTTAATAGCGTAGTCCCTCTATTTCTACTTAAGTAGGATTCCAGCCTTCTTATTTAAGAATACTTCTTTAAACTCCTATAATTAAGGAGGAAGGGCTACTATACTAGACTTATTAGCTTAGGGTGGCTCTACTATTATAGCGCTAATATATACTATAGCGAATACTTACTATTCCTATTATAATACTTACGTAAATTCGGTCGGTTCGTTAATCTATAGCTACTTAGTATTAATCTAATACCGCTATTAACGCGCTAGCGTATCGACTATAATACCTAACTTATAGAGCGTAGGTATTCTAATAATTAGATTAGAACTCTCTTAGTCGATAGTATAGAATAAGGAGCTATACTCCTTTTCTTAGCCCTAACTATTAGTAGCTTTATAGCTTAACTAATACGCCCTATAATAATAAGTACCTTATCTATTTAGCTATACTAGCGTTAGTAAGATAGCGTGTTTTAGTAGTAAATTATATTATACTATAAACCGCTAAGCGACTAGGCTGATTTATACTTTAGGATTGATTAGCCTCTTAAAGGGGTATAATCCTTTAGAAGCTATTACCTAGCCCTCTAGATATAGGGGGTTAAGGGCCTCTATTAGTCTTTCTCCTTCTTACCCCGCTAGTTCTCCGCTAATAAGGCTTTAGAGTTTTTTAACTATACTATATTAACTAGTATAAAGTTAGGATTATCTCTTTATAGGTAGTCCTTCTTCTAATATCCCTTTTTACTATATATAAAATAAGTATTACTCTTTTATTCGGGTTTAGTAGGCGTATAGGTTAAAGGCTTAGGCTATTAATAATCCCTATCCTTCTTTAAGCGCTTTAATAATAGCTTCCCGCCTCTACCGCTTTAATACTTTAATACCTATTCCTCTAAAGGTCTACTTTTATTATTATTAGACTTTCTAGATCCCTAATAAGATCTTTTAAGAGTTCTTTTCTATATAATTACTAAAGTTAGAATCTCTTCCTATATCTTTAGTATATTACTAGTACTTAGGATTTTATCCTTAATATTAGGTTATAGCTTACTAAGAAAGATAGTTACCCTAAAGACTTTTAGTAGGACCTCTAAGTAGGTTTTAAGCTTTTTTAAGTATACCTTAAAAATAGAGACCTTTTACTCCTTTTACTATTTTACGCTATTCTAGCGCTTATATATAAGGAGCCGTTAGTTTATTAGATTAACTACTAAGTCTAGTAGAAAGGTCTTAAAGTAGTTAAAGGTATAGCTATCTACCTCTTCTAGCCTAAATCTATTCCGCTACTATACTATTATATTACCTTTAAGGGATTATATATAGTAAAGGATCTTATTTTAATTAATAGTAAAATAGTTATAGCTTAGTAGAAACTTAATTTCTATATTAATAAACTATTAGATATACTCTCCTTCTAATATTCTATAGTACGGACGTATCTTCTCTAGACGAATTATTTTTAGTAGTAGTAATATCTCGCTTAAGCTATTAAACGAAGATATTAACCTAAAGCTCCTACCTTACTAACTTATTTAGGCTACGCTCAGCCTAATATTAGGTAGTCTTAGGACTTCCTTAATTATCTACTCTACTATAGCCGCTTAGAGATCTCTTACTTAGAATTCTAGCTATTAGATCCTTTACTATTATAAGTCTATAGAAGTAGGGGTTAACTCTAATAATTCCCCCTATAGTCTAACCGTAGACTCTTATATACCTCTTTAGGTAGAACTTTAAGTTATTACTATCCTATTCTACTCTAGGCCTTTAACCTTAAAGGTTAGAGTAATTAGAATTATAATATGTACCTTTTATACCCTAGTAGCGTAGCGTAATAGTATACTAAAGTTTATTTAAAGATATAAAGTAGTAATAGTAGGTATCCGTTTATTAGTAGAACTAATTACTAATAATCCTACTTCTTTAGGGTCTACGCTCCTTATACTTATTAAGTAGAAGCAGGGTAGTATAACGTCTTCCTACGTATACACTACGTTAACGGTATATCCCGGTTACGTTATAGCTATACTAAGTATTAGATTACTACTAATACCAAATAGACCCTAATAGTTACTAAGTATTATAAGTATAGAGAGTAGAAAAGATAATAGATATAAAGGATTAATAAGGGGTTTTTAAAACTTTAAAGAAAGATAATAGAAAGCTCTACTTAGAATTAGAGATAATAAAGGCTAAATAGCTTATATTTATATTAAAGCTAGATATACTTAAGAGGGAGAAGAAGTTCTCTATAATAATAATTAAGGTCTTAAGTTTAGAAGTAGCGAACTAACTTATTATAGAGAAAATAGTAGTAGAGAATTGCCTTCTCTTTTATAATTACTAAAAAAGAGAGGCCGCCCCTAAGTAGTACTTTAACTACTATAGATATAGATATATTATTAAGGTATATAAATACCCTACTTACTATAGTATATACGCCTAAAATTATATAATTAATAATTATATAGAGAAAGCTAGTAGTAAGCCTAAGTATATAGTATATAAAGGAGAGTACTTAGTATAGAGTAAGACTTACTTAATTTAGTAGAAGGAGAATATTAAAGTTAGGTAGAGAATTAAATATAAGCTAAAATACTTTAAATAGACTTTAAAGTAATACTTAGTAGGGCTAATACTAGCGATACTAAAAAGGGCTAACTTAAAAGGGTAGTATAAGGTAATCTCTAAAGAGAAGAGGAAGGCCTTAGAGGATATAATAAATAAGCCTTAGAAAGGAACTAAGGAAATAGTAAAAAGAGGATAACTAATAACCCTCTTTAAAGTAGAATAAGGGTAATAGCCCCTATCTATAGAAAGGATTAATCTAACGAATACCCTTAAATAGACTTTAAGAGTAGTAATAACTATTAAGAATACCTAAATATAAGAGAATATTTAGGTAGCCCTTATTTAATAAGGAATATACCCTATCTAAAAATACTATAGTATAATATATAGAGGAAGAAGGATATAGTAATAGTACTACTTTTTAAAAATAAAGATATAAAAGATATAGATATATTAGCGATCTAAGAGCTAGTACGTAATTTAATAAATAGAACCTTATATAATATAAGTATAAGTAGATTCTACTTAGCCTATAGGGGAGACTTAGAGGCTAGGATATATTTCTATATAAATAAGAGGATAGATCCTAACGATTAGGGGGTAGAGTACTAAGAGGGTAACTTATACTTATTATAGATCTAAACTAAGAGGGCCTAAAATAATACTAATACTAAGAATAAGAATACTAAAGAGCTACTAGTAGAGAGGGTATAAGTATATAATATCTATAACCCTTTACTAATAAGCTATATATTAGTAGATAGCCCTATAACTATCCTAAAGCTAAGAGAGGCCTTAGAAAACGAAGGCGAGTATATTATAATAGGGGATTTCAACCTATAATACCCCTACTAAAATAATCTAGAACGAGTTTTATATTACGTAATAGCGGATGAGTTACTAGAAATAGTAGAAGAAAAGGGTATAAATCTTAGGCTACTAGAGAAGTTAATTATATAGTAGAATAGGAGTTTAGAGAGTATTATTAACCTTATATTCCTAACTAAAGGCGTGTATAATATAGTAGTAAAGTATAAGGTAAGGGACGACTTTAATATAAGGTTAGATTATATACTAATTATAACGGAGCTAGAATAGACTTAAAGTAAGTACTAAGTATACTAGAAGAGAGCCTAAAAAAGGATAGAGATAAAGGCGACTAGTAAAGAGATTTAGAAGTATATAAGGATTTTAAATAAAGTTATAAGTAGATATCTATTAGACTTAGAAGAAGTAATTAATCTATATATTAATAAGCTTATAGCTGCGCTATAGGAGGTAATAAAGAATACTATCCTATATAAGAAGCCGTACGTAGGAGCTAAACTATACTAAAATAGGGTATATATAAAAGTTATTAAGGCGTTATAGGTAGTACTTAAGGCCTATCGCTATAGTAGAAACGTATATACTAAGGAGGCCCTCTACTAGATTAAAAGGAAAAAGGCTACTACTCTATAAAAGACTAAGACGATAGCTTTTTATAAGGGGGTCTATAAGGTATCGCTAAGTAATATAGTAGGTAGGTAGTAGCACGGTACGTGTTAAAGGACTTCTATTAATATATAGTAGTATAGACTAATAATGTCTTCTAAGTGCCCGAAGGGCCTAACTATAAAGTTCCGCTAAGGTAGGCGGTGCCTTAGCGTATATACCGCCTTAACTATACCTAGCCGCAAGACTATATTAGAGTCCCCCGCGTAGAAAAGAAATATAGCGCCTACGCTGTTAAGCTATAGCTATTAACCGCTACTTAGAAAACCGAAGCGCCGGCTAATATTATATTTATTCCTCTATAATATTACTATAGCTGTCGACTACCTTATTATCCTCCTTACTAAGCTTCTTAAGTCCCTTAGGTACCGTACTACGCTATTCCTTAAAATCGTCGCGTGTAATACGGTCTATAGATAGGAAAGCCTTAGTAATCTTATTAAATATAACGTTAGCTTTTATAAGTAGGGTATAATTAAACTCCCTATTATTAGAGAGTTTAGCTATATAGGTCTAGAACTTAATAATATCCTCTAGCGCCTACTTAGCCTATAAATAATTTACTACCGACTACTTAATTATACGTTCGTTATAGGCTCGAAATAAAATCTATATATTTTATAAGGCTATAATAAGTAGGACTACCTTCCCCTATACTTACTTAAGGTTATTATAGGTATAGTACTTAGCTATAGTTATAATTATCTTAATCTCTTCGTCTAAGGCGAAGCGCCTCCCCCTACTAGTTAAGTTAACTAGATTTTACGTAAGCTTAGGCTTATTAGTAGGGGTTTTAAGCCTAGCTTTCTTACTAAGGGTTTTAGGTTTAGTATTATTAACTTTCTACCTTTTCTTATTACCCGCCTTTAGTTTAGCTGCCGTAGTCTTAGTAGTCTTAGGACGTTTAGCTTCCTTCAGCCTAGTTATCTCCTCTTAAACAGTATTAGTCTTTAGCTAAGCTGCCTTAGTCTTAGTTATCCTAGGACGTTTAGCTTCCCTATTCGGCCTAGTTATCTTAGGCTATTCCTACTTAGCTACCTTTAGCTCTTTAGTAAGTCCCTTAGGATAGACTTATATCTTAGATTTCTTTCCCGTATTAATCTTAGGTAGCTTAGGCTTAGTGCTAGCCTTATTAAGAGGGGGAATATTAATAATAATAGTAGCACTGCTTAGCTCCTATATAATATACGTAGCCCCCTCTTAAATATTATACGTAGTATTTATACCTACGCTATTGATAAAGTTACTTTAGTTAATATTAAAATACCTAGCTCCCTCTTCGCTATATAGCTAGTACTTCCCGAATACTACTAAGTAGACCTAAACTTAACGTATATTAGACTAGACCTTAGGTGCTAGGCCTTTATTACTCTATATTACCCTTAAAGGATCCTTACTAGGGAAGATAATTAGCTATCTCTAGTACCTTACTTCTTATAAGATAAACGGGTAATATACTATTTAAAAAACCTATATCAACGATAGCTTAACGTATTTTAGAGGGTACGTATCTTCGTCCCTATTAACTAGCTTATATACTAGCTTATTATATAGTTTAGGGTATACGTTATCCTTCTTACCGTTACTATCACCTTCTTTCTATAAGAACCGTGCGGACTTTCGTAATATACTAATAACCTCGTTAAAAATTAATAACGACGAGTAAGTAGTGCTGGAGGACGACGTAAGAGTAGTAGGATAAATATTAGAAAGGTAGTACTAAGGTAGAAAGGATATAATAAAAACTTAGTAGTAAAGGATATAAGGTAAAAGGCTAGTAAACTCTATAGAAAGTAATATTTAGGGCGTAATATAAATACGTCCGGTTAGAGGAAAGTAAGCTGATATAACTATATAAATATATAAATACGTAATTATACTACGTTTAACGCCTAGCTTAGCGGTATACTAGTAGAGTACTATTAGTAGACTACTTCTAATATAGCTGAACGGAATTTAGGCTATTAGAAGCGGGTATTTCCTTAGACGCCTATAGCGGGTAGGAGGTTAGGCCTAAATAGGTATAGTACTTCGTAGGTCTAGCTCTTAAGGCTTATTCCCTAGCCCTCTCTAATAATAACGTCTAACTATCTCTTTAAAAGGGTTATTAGCGTTATAGTCGTTAACTATACTTTACGCCTTAAGGGCTAACTTATATAAAGGGTAGTAAGCGTTCCAGCTATAATCCTAGCCCTTCTATTTTATAAGGTACTGCAGCGCGTTTCTTACGATCTTTCTATCTACTAAACTCTTAATCTTAAATATAGGGTAGCTAGGATCTTCCGTTTTAATAGGCTTAGGATTATTTAGGTAAGGCCTACTATAGGGGTTATTCTATAGGTAAGGCTCCAGCTGAGCTACCGAAATAACTAGGTAGATATATATTATCGGGGGTAGGTTTAGCTAATATACTAAGTTACCTACCTTCTATAAGACTTTAAAAGGCCTAGCCCTCTACTAGCTTAACTTTCTATTTATAAGACTAAGAACCTTATACCCGTAGTATAGCTTAAGGTAAGCGTAGCTTCCCTCCTTAAGATATAGAGTAGTATACTTCTTATTATAACGCCTCTTAGATATAGTATTCGTAAAGGCTATAGCTTTATCTATAGTATCCCTATAGATTTATTAAAGGTAATTATAGTCTTCTAGCGGAAGGTCTTCTAGAAGACTAAGATTATTATTTACCTTAAAACCGTATAGTAATTCGTTTAGAGCGAAACTAGTTATAAAGTTAATAGAGTTATTTATTATTATACTAATATATAGTAGGCTCTCTACTTAGTTAGTATCTAGCTTAGAAAGGTAGTACCGTAATATAATTTTAACCGTTTAGTTAGTCCTTTTAGATTATCCGTCTATCTAGGGGTAGTATACTATTAATATTAATATCTTAATACCTAGCTTCTAAAAGATAGCCCTTTAGAATAATAATATAAATTTAGAATCCCTATCGCTTAGAAATAATCTTAGAATTCCCTAGTTACGCTTATAAAGTATAGTTACTATAATATTCGCCTATTCTTTAGATCCCTAGGTATCTTTCCTAAGTTCTAGTATAACTTTTCTAGTAAACTTATATATTATAGTTAATAATACGTTAAAACCGTCTACTTTTAGTAAGTCGACGATAAAGTCTATAGTAATAGTATAAAATAGTATAGATAGTATAATAATAGGGTTTAGCGAACTATATAGCGAATACCATACTATCTAAAAGACTTAATAATTAGGATAGTAAGTAATATACTATTAGAGTTATTTAACTATCTGCCTAATATATACCGAATTAGATAGCTGATTATATATACAGTAGAAACTACTATAGTTAGCGAGGTTATATACTATATAAAAGACTTCGCCCTCTATAGCTACTAGGATATATAAACGTTCCCTCCTATCTCTATATATATAGTAGATTAGGCTGTCTCTACTCCTAAACTATATACCTAGGGTTTCTTCTCCGAGCGGAGGAACTAAAGGGCGTAGTATAGGTATTTCCTTAAAGGCTATCTTATAAGAGGTATCCTTAGACGACCTTAGGTTTAAGGTATTATATACCTTAATTACGTCTAGGACTTTCTACTAGTATTTATCTTTTTAATATACCTTCTTTAGGCGGTCCTTAAAATTATCTAATATCTTAATAAGAGTAATATAATAGACTATCTTAGGTAACGGGGGGAGATCTAAGCTAGTATTAAGTAAGTTAGTAGGCTAGCTGTATAGTACGTTAAGAATTCTAGAATAACCCCCTTAGACCTATTTATATCCTTAGAGGCGAAAGAGGGTATTAGGGACTATATTCGATTTCTTAGACTTATAGCGGATAGCGATATTAAAACTAGAGAGATATTATAAAGCTCTAATAAGGTAAAGGTTTAGCTTATTAGTATTAGAGGTAGTAAGGGTAGTTTATCTTAAGATTAGTATTATAGCTAAATAATCTATATATATTACTATAGGTAGGTACTTACTTAACTTAATTATATACCTAATCTTTCTTACTACTTAGATAATACCTACTACTTCTAGTTTAGTTAGCTAGTAATTCTTTTCCGCTTCGTTTAGTAGCTTACTTAGAAATAATATTAGCTTAACTAAAGTATAAGTAACTAGCTTCTTATATATTAGATTTCCCTTAATATAATATATTATTACTACGAATCCCTAGCTTTTTAATATATCTAAGTCTATAAATAGAGGTTACGCGGGGTTAAAGTATACTAGAAAGACTAGTAATTAGAAAGCCTTCTAGAGGTTTTTATATACTTAAAGCTCCTCCTTTATTAACTTAGTAAACTAAGCCCGACTAAATTACTACTTCTTAGTAGTACCTTTAGACTTCTCGCCTTCCCTATTAATTAGTAATACTTTCGTTATTAGTATTTTACGTTCTTATAGTAGCTTTATAAGCTAGGTATAATTTCTAATAGAAGATCTTAGCTAGCTTATTATACCTAAGTAAATTTTAAGGTCTTATAAAGTTTAGGGGAAATATAAGGCTTAGATAGCCTTAATCTTTTCCTCTAATATTAATATACTAAGGCTATCTATTCGTTATCCTAACAGACTTACCGAAGGATATCTTAGGAAGGACTTATTTAGGCTAAGTATAATTTATTATACCTTATAAAGGTAGAAGATTTCCCGAAGGTATTCTAAATAATTATTTAACGTACGTAAGAAAATAACTATATTATTAATATATATATATATAAACTTATAGAAAGGGCGGAGTATACGATTAGTCTAGCGTTAGATATATAGTAGCGAGCCCTTATAGCCTATAAGGGCGACGTTATACTACTCCTAACCTCTATATAAGACTACTATTAATTTATATCAATTAGACTACTATATATTAAACTAGTAAAAGTATCCTATTATATTAACCGTCGAAATATACTTATACCCTACTACTATACTAATTATATTAGATAGTTATTAGAGTTAGTAATCTTATTTAGGCTATATATATTAATAACGACTCTTCCTTTCTAGCTATTTAGAGTATCTCGCTATATAATAAAGATAGGGTAGCTAAACTTAGTAGGCTAGCTTACCTATTATATTTTCCTATATTTATAAAGCTTATTAAAAGTCTTATTAATAACTTCCCTATCCTTTTTACCTAAAGGGTAGACCCTAAAGGGCTTAGGATTAGTTCCTTCCTTTAGAGGGATAGGTATCTATTCCTCTTTTAGGATATTAATAGTCTAGCCGTAATCCGTCTAGATATTAGGGAAATTTTCTACTACTATAGTAATTCTAGTAGTATCCTACTAATTTCTATATATAGTAATACCGTTCGACGTAATATATTCTAGGGCTAGGTTAATCGCGACTAGAATAGCTAAAGATAATTTAGTAGAGGCTACCTCTTTAATTAAGGCGGTATTTAGTATAAGTTCTATAATAGTAGCGGCTATATAGACTAACGCTACCGCTACTACCTTAGTAATATTAGATTCCTAAGATTATAAAGGTTTCCTATTTAACTATCCGCTAGCTGTAAGAGGGGTCTTATTTAGGCTAGTAAGGTAATACCTATCCTAAGTATACTTAATAAAGTTACCTAGCTTTATATATTAATTAATTTATACCGGTTACTCCGTAGCGTTATATACTTAGATAAAAGATACTAATACGTTAACTATATAAGTATAGACTCCTCCCTTAAACCTTAGATCTTAAGAGTATTTAGGCTTAAAGAGGAAGTTACGGTCCTAAGGAAGGGTATTATAGTAGACTATAGGGATAGTAGCCGTAGACCTTAGTAGGACTATTATAATTAACTTAGAGCGAACTATATACTAGATTAGTAGTATACCTCTAGCTACTATATCTATCCTTACTATTATATTCTTATATTCGCTGATAGTTATACGGTAATTAGCGGGGTCTAGTAGAATCTTATAAGGGATAATAATATTATTCCCTATAAGTATATTAGCTCTAAGCTTCTTAATAATATAGACTTCGCTACTTAGCTTAGCTTTAGCTAGCCTTCCTTTAAGTTCGCCCTAGAGGATAAATAAAATATTAGTATATTTATATATTTAATAAACGGCGTCTCCTAGTCCTCTTACTAGAATTAGGGATACTAGCTTTTATAATTTAATATTAGAAAGAAGCTGTAGTAACTTACTACGGTTAAATAGGGTTATAGGGTAGCCTATATTAGTATAGGTATTAAAGGTTTCGCTACTAATAGAAACTTATACCGTAGCGTAATAGAAGCCTTAGAAGGTATACTTAGGCTTAGCCTTTAGCAGTTTACTATTAGATTTAATATAAATTCGTTCTCCTAAGAAGGTATAATTTATTAAGACCTTCGGTTCTATTCTTTCTAAAGGAATTAGCGGCTGTAACGACGTCTCCTTTTAGTAGGAGGAATATAAATAGCGGAAAAGTTTATTTCTAGTTAGGAAGGTAGTAGAGTAATTCTGGTATATATATATTAGTAAGTCTACTAGATTCGTAAAGTATACTTCGGGTTCGTTAAACTAGCTTTACTCTTTATATACTTCGTTATTAATCCCTTCGCTTTCTCTATAGTAGGTATCTTATTAGTCTAATTCTTAGGCCTAATTATATTAGTTATCCTTAGCTATTTCCTCTTTCTTACCTATATCCCTATAATAGACTTTAGGGCGTACCTACTATAGTTAAAATCAGCCGCCTTAGTTTCGGTCTAGCTATAGTTTCCCTTATAAGTTAGGAGTATTAGGCTAGAAGGGTAAATCTAATTATCTTATAAGATTTCTATACCCTACGGTAATTTATTAATAAGGCTTTAGTATAGTTAAGGGCTAGAGTTAGGGTTAAGACTTTTACTAACTTAGTACTTAATTTTATCTTTAAGGCTAGTATCCTCTATTACTTTATTAGAAGCTAGGTCTACTATACTAGTATATATAAGTATTATTTCGATAGCCTAAATAGAAAGGGGTTAAGTAGAAGGGGCTTTACTAGTTTAGACATAGCGAATTTATTTATTATAAATAACTACGGCCTCCCTACTAATAATACTAACTTATATTCCTTAAGGCTAACTTTAGGAGAGCCTATTTATACTAGATAGATACCTTAGCGTCTAACTCCTTAAAAAAGCTACTAACGGTAGTTATTAGTAATAGCGCTAAGACTTATACCTTAAATTTAATATTAAGGTTATTTTATACGAGCGTAAGTTAATTATATACTAAGGTTATCTATACTACCTTCGCGTATCTTAAAACCTTCTATATATAAGTATAAGGATAGATTTACTTCTATATATCTACTATGGTATACCTTTCAGCTTAAAGGTTCTATAGTATAATTAATATCTATTCTTTAAAGGTAGTAATTAGTATTTCGCCCTAATCTCTTATAGTAATATTTTATAACCCGCGTTTCTTAAGATTAGTAAGCTTAGTTATATACTAAATTAGTATACCTCCTTAGAGGTATAATAGTATAAGTTCTTATACCGTAGCTTCCCCTTTAAAGCTAACTAAGTCTTCTAACTAATTAATAAAGATATAGACGTCTTTATAGAATACTAAGCTATATTCGCTAACTATTAGTAAGTTATCTATAGAAGGGTATAAGGGGTTAAAGTAACTAACTTCCTTATATATAAGTTTGCTATTATTATTCGGATTAAAAGTACTATTATTAGCGGGTCTACTAAGGCTACTAGGCGGAGTACCTAAAGGCTATCTACTCTCCCTTTAGAACCTTAATATACCTTTAGTAACCGCGTTATTAATAATATCCTATAGGATAGGATTATTTAAGTTAGCTATTAGTCCTATAGGTTATTTATAGATAACTTCCTCCGCTAATTCTACTCCTAAAGTAGTATTTCCGGCGGATAGGTCTCTTATTAGCGTAATATAGGGGCTCCTTATTATATTATTAGTAATATAGGGGCTTCCTAAAGGGGTATCTAAATTATAAGGAGGAGTAGGAACGCTTAGTTAGATAGGTAGTATATCTATATCTATTTTAAAGAAGCGGCTCCTACTTAATAGGGTACTTTCTACTAACGGCGGTTCCTAAAGCTTACGGCTAACTGCTTTAGTATTTCTTATAAAAGTATTAATTATATTTCTAAGCCTAGGCTTATTAATAGCCTAGTCTTCTAAGAAATTATTTAGCTTAATAGAAAGTAAGCGGGACTATATATACTAACCTCTTATACTAGAGTTTAGATTAGGTATAGCAGTATTAGTATTTAGTTTCTAAGGTCTAAATTTATTCTTCCTAACTATTATAATAATTAGGTATTTTATATCTTCGCTAATAAGTAAGGCGTAGCGGTATTTCGTTTAAATAAAATTATATAGTTAGAATACTAGAATAATAGTACTACGGCTAGTATTACTTAGAGGCGGCGCTAGGATAACGGCTTTTAAGTATTTATAGTAATTACTCTTTTATCTACTATCCTTAAGTTATAATAACTCCCTATATAAGATATATAGTAAGGTCTGAGGTATAATAAAGTCTAACTAATAAAAGTAGCCTGCTAGTAGTAGCTACGAAGTAATAATAGATAAATAATTATAGTTACTCTATATATACGAAATAAATAGCGACGAAGTATAAGTTAATAAAAGCGAGTTAGTAAGGTAAAAGCTAGGATAAGAAAAGAAGTATAGTAAGTAGTATAAAGCTACTATAAGTAGGTCCTTAGGGTTCCGGAAAGAGCCCTACGCTGTTTTATACTTTTAGAAGGTGCGCCGGTATTCTCCGTTCTAGTAATTAGAAGGTACGGATTCGACTAGGCAGACCTAGGTACTTAAGGCTAGCAAAGTAGAGCGGAAGCGTCTTAGATATAGGTAATAGCGTAGTATCCGAATTCGGGCTAGTATTATAATATAGCGGTATAGCTAAATTAAATCGCTATAGGCGAGAGTAGGTAGGCTATTCTAGTAGCTTAATTAGTTTAGTTTAGTAGACGTACTTAATCGACTTCTAAACGATAGTATATAGTGTTTAGGAGCTCAACTGCCCGTTACTACTACTAATATAGTAGGTAGGTAGTAGTACGGTACGTATTAAAGGACTTCTATTAATATATAGTAGTATAGACTAATAATGTCTTCTAAGTGCCTGAAGGGCCTAACTATAAAGTTCCGCTAAGGTAGGCGGTGCCTTAGCGTATACACCGCCTTAGCCGTACCTAGCCGCAAGACTATATTACTAAGATTAAGAGAAGTATAGTAATTTACTAAGTAGGGAAGAGAGAGGAGTATACGTCCTAAAGAGTTACTATAATTCCTAGTAATTAAAGATAGAAACGGGAATAAAGCGATAAATTTTAAAGGGAAGGTAAAGGCCTTAAGGAGAGCCTTCTTCCTACCTCTACCCCTAGCGGACCTAGCGGATATTAGAGGAGCTAATTACCTAAAGCCTATTATAATAGATAGTAAGACTAGAGAATACCTATAAAACTCTAGATTTTTACTAAGGAATAATTTACCCCTACTACCTAGCACTCGTAGTAGAAGTCTAATATCGTTTATAAGGTAATAATCTAGTATAGGGATAGTTACGTATATATATATAGAGAGCTCCTACTATATATCCGTTAAGACTATTAATTAGGTAATAGTACCTAAGTATATACTATATTCTTTATTAATCGTTTATTCGTATATTTATAACTATACGGCCTAATAATATATAGATTCGCCTGCTTTATAACCCGTAAAAGCGATATATAGAGCTAAGTATAACTAAAAACCGGCCGTAACTATAGGTTAATACCTACGAACTTTATAAATTACCCCTAGGACTTATTTATTATTATTATAAATACTAGGCGGACTAGATATTACTTATATATAAAAGGTATAGGGATCCTCTTATTATTTTCCTTAGACTATAATAGTATCTTAAAGAGTATTACCTTTTCGCTATTATATAGACCGCCTATATTATATAACTTAGAGCTAAGTCCTATTATAAAGCTATAGTAGATCTAAGTTTTTAAGTAATATAACTAGAATACCTAGTTTAATATAGAGCTTATAGGGCGGTAGCGAGGCCTTATAAAATATATTAAAATATTTAGTCGGAAAGAGATCTTTATCTTTTTTAGAAATAGCCTAATTAACGCTTTAGTATATAATAAGCTCGCTAGGTATACCTTATTAATTAACTTATTAATAGCGTTTTTAGGAACGTAGCTATAAGCCTAAGGTATTACGTCTTCCTTAGTAGTAAAGCTCTTCTAAATACTAGACCCGTTCCCGATCTTAAGAAGATCAATAGCAAAAGCCCTTCTATCGGTATATATAGAATTAGTAAGATTAGGATTATTAAGTCGTTTATTAATAGTTAGATCTAATTATATAGTATCCTACTAGAACTTAGCCTATTAAATATAGGTATTAATAACCTAACTATTAGATCCGCTAGCTACTACTAGTAGGGTTTATCAAAAATTACCGTAGAAGTAGACGACCTTACCCCTAAACTATACCCCCTTATTACTATAGATATCTTAAAGGCTTTAGCTTATAGCCTCTATATTATACCTACTCTATATAGGCGACTTATCCTAAAAGATTACCTAAGCTCGCTTTATAAGCTTTATAAGGTTCGTCCCTTTCTTAATCCTATATAAAGTAGCGTCCGAATCTAGTAGTATCTTAAATTAGGAGTAGGTAGTATAGCTACCTTAAAGGAGTATTACTACTATACCTAAGGATACTATAGCTAGAGCTACTTTTTATTTAAGGTATACTTTCTTTATTATAATATTCTCGATAAAGGTTTTACTAGTACCCCTAGCGCCGTTAAGAAAGAATAAGGTATTAGAGGTACTATACTTATCGTCCGTATTCTTATTAATAGCGTCTATAATCTAGTCAATAGTATAGCTTTAATTAGGATTAAGCTTACTCTATAAGAACTCGATATCCTTAGGGCTAATATTATAGAATATCTCTTTGTATAAGAGCTGATTAGGAATATCGCTTATATTATTAAAGTTAATAGTAGGAATTAGTAGATTATATTAAGCTAGATCCTCCGTACGCTTTAGAGTAGAGGTATATTCTAACTATTACGGGTTATCCCGTAATATAACTAATTAGGATTAATAGAACACGCTAGGAGCGTAGGATCTATTATAATAGGAGGATTATAAGGATTAAGGTATAATTACTATAATCCTAAGGATTATAGGGATTAAGGAATAATCCTACTAATCTTAGGCTTAGCACTTAGGATTTAGATAAATATATAAGGAAGGGTTTTCCTTTAGTAGAATATTTTCTTATCTCCTTATATTTAATTTATATAATAGAGAGGAGTCTTAGCTAAAGATACTTTAATAACTATCTATCTCTATTACCTTTTTAGTACTTAATATACTATATAATTTACCCGTAGGAGTTAAACCCCCCCGTTATACTAACTAACTATTAATAAGGTAGAGTATATACTACTTAGTCTATATAGTCTCTTTACTAGCTAGTATCTAAAGCGTCTAAAATTCCCGTTATAAGATACGTATATAATTAGATAATATATACTCTTTATATTTATCCTATAATACTAGAGTATCTATCGGTTAGAGCTTAAGTAATACTATAACGAATACGTTAGAGGTAGCAGCGGTAGTAAGGTAGAGAGGGAAGAGGATAGAGTATCCGTAGAGGGCTTAAGCGATATCTTTAAAGTAGAGGAAGAATCTAGTACTAATAATTTTAACTTCCTACTTACTAAGTACTACTAGTCTATAGGTCTTCTACTTAAACTTATCCTATAAAACGAGAATTCGTTAATAGTAAGCTAGAGAATTTATAGAGAACTTATCGCTATAGAGATTAACTACTAAATTAGAAGTAATAGAGAGATAATAATATATAATAATATTAACTTAACTTCCTAAGATAACTATAAATACTACTATTCGCCTTCTTCCTATAATTCCTACTTTTCTAGAGACTATCGAGTCTATTAATCCTTCTTATCTTCCTAAACTTAGTATTTTAGGCCTATCTACCTCCCTCTCCTCCTTATTAATACGCTAGCTCCTAATAATCGACTCCTAGTAATCTACTTTCGTCTAATATTTATTTTTACTACTATTTTAATCCTTATTTTCTTAAGACCCTAAAGACGTAGCAGCTAGCTCCGTTACTAAATTAGTAATATTAATATACCTTCCGTTAATAGTACTAGGAACTAAAAGTATATTCGCTAATTATAATTTCGTTTTTTAGGGTTAGGACGTTTCTGTTAACTATTAAGCGTGTGCGCGTTATAGCTATACTAACGTAATAATATTAGTTAGGGTCTAGGGGCTTAGTAATAGTATTACTACCTAGGACTCCCCCGTGTTTTAGGGATCTTTAGAAATTAGTTCTACTACTACTTTTACTACTAAGTAATATAATTATATCTATTACTTAATACCTAAATCTAGTAACTTTACGTCTCTTATACCTTAGTGCGCTAGCTTAGAGCCGGCGTCGCTAGCCTTTATAGTTTCCTACCGCTATATTACTAAATTACTAAAAAGAATAGTATATATAGACTATATACCGCTAATTTACTAAATATATCTCTTTTAAAAGATTACCCCGCCTTCAGCTCTAATATAAAGGTATAGGATTAAGGGCGTCGGTTAAGAGAATATAGTAGTAGAATCGTAAGTATAAGGATACTATATATAAGACGGAGGTAGAATTAAAGACTACTAACTATAACGACTACTTATTACTAGAATAATTATATATAGAAAAGAATATATCGAATATATCTCTTTTTAAGATATAGTAATATTTGTTACTATATAAAGGTTTTTAAAGCTAAGCCTATACTAACTAATTACTAACTAACTAACGTCTACTAACTAATTACCGTCTAATACCGAAATACCTACAGCTGCACTATCTATACTACTATACTAGTAAAGTTAATTAGACCCTATATTAGAAATTAATTAGACTCTACTTTCTATAATAGAAAATACCCGTATCTTAGTAAAACTTTAGTACTAATAATTAAATAGACCCTACGTAGAGTCTAATTACCGATAGGAGATAGTACTAGAAACTAAAAGTATATTTACGAATTATAATTTCGTTTTTTAGGGTTAGAACGTTTCCTACTAATAAATTACTAAAATACTAAAAAGAATAGTATATATAGACTATATACCGCTAATTTACTAAATATATCTCTTTTAAAAGAACGCCCCGCCTTTAGCTCTAATATAAAGGTATAGAATTAAGAGCGTCGGTTAAGAGATAATAGTAGTAGAGTAGTAAGTATAAGGATACTATATATAAGACGGAGGTAAAATTAAATAAGACGGAGATAGAAGTAAATAACTATTAACTATAACGAGTATCTATTACTAGAATAATTATATATAGAAAAGAAAATATATATTCCTAAGATATAGTAATATTCGTTACTATATAAAGGTCTCCGAAGCTAAGTCTATACTAACTAATTACTAACTAATTACTATCTATCGACTAATTACTATCTAATAATAAAATACCTACAGCTATACTATCTATACTACTATACTAGAAGTATATAGAGGGAGGATTCCTACGAGGGGAATCCTTAGCGATTAGTCTTAGTACTTAGTATATAGATACCTTTCGTATACCCTATATCTAAGCTACTTAATAGTCACGTCGCTACGTATTACTCTTATAAAATACTAGAATAGGCGTATAAATTAATAAATTAATTAATTAATCAAGTAAGTAAACCGCGAATTAGTAATAATAGAGAGTTTCTTAAAATAGCTCTTAGTTAATATTCGGAACGAATTTATAAGAAGTCTAAGCGGAGTCTAGAGTAGCTATTTAAAGAGATATAGAAACAAAAGATCTCTAACGAAGTCTTTCGAAAGATTTACGAGGAAGCGCTTTTGAAAACTAAGAGAGTTTAAATACGCGAGACTGCTCGTGTACGTATTTACTCTACGTCATCTAGCTTGACTCCTTTTCCTAATAAGCGGGGTCGTTGCTGCCTAGGTGGCGTCCCGTAGCGCAGAAACAATCAAAGTCCCATTCGCAGCGGAAGATCGTACAAGTAGTCTTGCTTCACGCTCTTCGTCCCCGAACGACTGTTGTTTGGCTTCGTCCACCAGAAAATCTTTCCAAGCACAGCTTTCCTCAGAGTCCTTGGTGACAGAGGTACTTCCCATTCAGACCGTGTCGCGCAACGAAGCGCATCGACCTTCCATCTCATCGGATACCAAGCCGTATGATATCTGCAATGGCGGTCCCACAGCAAGCCCCCCTAAGTATAACATGCCACTGCAAAGCCATCCGCATCACCTTCCCACCCCTCAGCGAACCCGCCCTCGGATGCCTCTGCTCTATCTGCCGGCGCTACGGCGCGCTCTGGGCGTATTACAAACCAGATGAAGTCCACATTGAAGGCGATGCAACAGAGGCGTATGTGTGGGGCAATAAGACGCTAAGCTTCAATCGTTGCAAGAAATGCGGGTGTATGACACACTATACGGTAGTAGGCGATACGAAGCCAAGAGTGGCTGTCAATTGCAGGATGCTTGAGAGGGAGGAGTTTGATAGGCTTGAGAGCGAGCAGTCTGATGGGGATTAGTGGTGGCGAGCAATGAGTGTGGAAGTTGGCCGAATAATTACATTCATACAGGTTGGCCCCAGGAAGTACTACTCTGAAAACATGCTGCTTGTTCATCACTGTAGATAGTATATGATCATGTACTCTATGAGCTCTTCTAGCAATTGAGCGCCGAATGAAAACAAACGAGATGTATGGAAGGACTTAACAAAGGGAAGTTCCTACGCAATGAGTGAAAGCCTCGCAGGACAGAAGCTGCGCTACGTCACCAAGCCCTTTTATTCCCCTTCCCTATGCCCCAAAGAGCCCCCACCACTCTGAACCTACTGACATTGGCGCTTGAATTAATTGAACTAACAAGACTGACAATAGTAACATTGCATCTACTTCCTCTGTACGACATAATGGCTTGCGTTCAAGAATATATGATCTTATCCCACAGATCGTTGGAGAACCTTGCCCGAATATCTTCCAGTCCCCATCCCTGCTCCTTCCCAATCTCCGCAAGCGTCGCTTTGAAACTAGGAATGGCATCCCTGTAACTAACAGTGCGCAGATACTCCCTAGCATCACGCTTGCTCATACCCTCACCTAAGGTGATCCCATCCCAGTCTTTGGCCCAATGCGGTCTTGTATTGAGTAGCATATTGTTGTTGTCTTTGTATGCCATCCATATGTCACTCACACGTTGCATGAAGTCTTGCCACTCGCCATCGCGGTCCGCATCTGGAATTGTCAGTATCTCGATAGATGCTGTAAGATTATTTCCTGCTTGTGGAGCCATGATCACATTACTGCCGCCCATGATGCGCAGCTCGAGTGTCAGCCGCATCGGTGTACGTCTGTCCCTGTGCTTCTGACTGAAGAGATGGGTGAATTCGTTAATGAATCCTCTTGGGCCTTCTATGTCTGCAACTTCGTAGACAAGGTTGATGACATCCCACCAGGCTTTCTGCACGACAGTGAAGTCTGGCTTGTCCGAGTTGGGTAAGTTTGGAATAGGGATCTGGTACTCCATATCGCGCACGCGCGTGTTTTGGACCTGTTGAAAACGAGTTCAATACCTCAATACTAAAGAATGGCTACAGCAGCAAAGGAATCTCAGTACTTACACCTCGTCGAAAGTGTAAAGCATTCGGTAGTAACGTCTTGTATGTCGGAGTCGCGTCCTCTCCCACCGTTGGGGGTAGTACAGCAAGTCCGAGAGTGGCCAGTAACTGTGCTTGCCAGGCGCCTGGAAGTGCTTGAAAGAAGTATGTATCCGTCATGACACCGCCTATCCAACCTTGCAACCATTGGAGAAAGGTGTCTGCGCCATTAGGATAATCCAAGAAGTCCGTGCCGTCCGTGGTGTTCTTCCAACTATTGACCCATATTTTCCTTTGGTAGGTGAACCAAAACCACTCCGCGTAGTAGTCTTCGGCAGCTCGTTTCTCAAAAGCCTCTTTCCATTTCTCAAGCTGTTCTTGGGTTATGCTATCGTACTCTGGCGTTCGTAAAGCATGCGGTATGGCCTCCTTGGCCAGAGGCGGTATGGCCTGTGCAACATCTAGTTTCAGGGGCTTCATAATGGCGTAAGTCATAGCGTCCAGCTCGTAAGTAATGTTCGTCACGACCCCAAGCAGTCCGAAGCATCCAGCCGCCGCTCTCAATTGGCCCGGGTCGGACACGGATTGGAGATTCCCATTTGCGTCCACGTATTCGATGCGTCTTACATAGTCGGAAATGGTTCCCTTTCCCGCACCAGCACCATGGCATATTGGGGCGTTGACGCCACCTATAGTCGTTCTATGATATGTTAAAGGATGAAATTCACGTGTCTAGCTTGAATCAGAACTTACTCGACGAGTATGACATCTACGGGGAATGTCCATTGCTTCAAATTTACTGCCCACTCACGAAATGCTTCAAGTGTCACAGCAGCACCTACTCGACACCATCGTTTCCCTTGCGGTAATTCGGGTGTCTCGTCAAGCAATTCAATTCTATTTAGCTCGGTAGACTTATCTGACTGGCTGGTAGGGCGGATACTTATCGGATCCGGAAGACTGGTAACTTGAACAATTGGCAAGAGGGATATCAAGATCTCGCCATCTTGAGAGAATGTTGGCGACCAGCTGTGTCTGTAACCGCCACATCGGACTCGTAAATTGTTTTGTTTCGCGTAGCGCACCAGGTTCTGAATGCCTAGGATAGTCGTGGGTATGAACGTGTGTAAGGGTGTATTGTTGATGTTCTCGCCCCAATTCCGGAAAGGTAGACGGGAATAGACCTGGCATAGTAAGTTCACAGGCCAGCCATTGCAACACGACAGGATACGGTATGAACGTACTTCTATAGGCTTCGCATTCGTCGCGTCTTCATCCTCATATACTTTTGGACCACCAGCATACCTTGTCGCCTGTGCGCGGGCCAATATCTCAACCTCTAGTCCCATCTTGAGTTTTACAAACAGTAGAGAAAGAGGCTTGATGATAAAGGCTAAGGAACTCAGAACGCAGTTCTTGACTTGAGTTGGCAAACTCGGAGAATCTGTCGCAGTACCAAGCGTTTGAGACACTGCAGGGTTGATCTCTGGAAGCCGAAATCCATCCTTGAGAGTCTCCTGCCAATTATCACCGTCTTTGAAAGCCCGAATTTGTTCCTTCGTCTTGTCATCCAGAACATTGACCTTGGCTGAGTATGCAGGTGTACTTGCGAAAGCCCGTAAGAAACCACGTAGCTGAATCTCCGGATCGAATTCCACATCTGGCTTTTGCGGATTAGGGGCATCGACGACTTTCTCTAGCACAGCCTGCTTGAGGACATCGATATTGACTCTAGGATATTTTGTGTTGTAGCCTGAGATGTTTTCTAGCATAGACTTCAAAATGGCATCTCTCGCCAAGTCTCGTACTTCTGGCACTTGAGCCTTCGTAGCCATGGTATTGTGGTCGCCAGCAAGCGCACCAAATAAGCACAAACTTTTCAATCAGATGGATTGAAGTTTGGTCCGGACAGAGATTACAGCTGCGAAGGAGTAATGTTTTTTTAGAAAAATTGGGAAGGTCCAAATACTTATGAAATCTACTGGCGGTCTGAATGTATACTAATTAAGGGTCCGGGCCGTGGTTGGCTTCATTGTCACAAGGTAATCCGCAACCGGCTTATTGTACGAATGGCTGCTGACGCCAAGCAGTAAGCGAAGTTCAGCCAGTGACAAAAGGCATGCGAAGTCGACCATGAGAGCAATGGACCAATAATTGCGACAAGAAGATACGTGCAAACAGCCATCGTGCGATCGCACTCCTGGTCAGCTGCTCCTTTCAGCCAGCCACAGAATTTGGCAGCTGGACCCTTGCAGCAATGAAGCATTGACCACACATCTTACACTTGGAACTTTTGCCAATAGATAATGCCTTAGTATCTTCTGTGGTGTTCGCCCTCTGCTAGCGAAGAATGTGTGATGGCATCTCGGCATACCTTCTGTAACCAAATTTCCCCCCCTTATGTCAGACTCGCTGAAAGGTCAGCCGGCCAGGTGGCCCCTGAGATAAGTTGAGAGCATGTTGTCTGAGGGACCGGATTGTCTCCGGAGATTGTGGCTTTGATTTGTTTCGAGGTGGTGAATGCTTCGGCCAAGACTGCCAAGGCTTGGCGCACTCATCGAAGGCTCGGTACGAGTAGGATCTACTCCTTGAAGACCCTTAGCGTCACATATTAGTGGCTCCGCGAAGCTATTCTCCCATGAAACTATCACCAACTCTTTTGGATCTCATGGGCCTTGCTAGTGCGTGGTAACGTGCGACAAAGGTTGCATTGCATCAGTACGTCAAAAGGTAGTATATAGCTCCGGATAAGGGGTGCTTAGAGAGTAGCTCGAGACCGTGGGGCAAGTCAGGACATTTTGATGCTCTTGGTGTAAGTGACAACAAAACCACTCTCACAGTCTGCTCCATCATGGAGTTGAGAAGCATGAGATTATCATGGTACGATCGCACTGGCATGCAAATTGTATTAGGTTGTGAAAAGCGCCGTCTCAACATCCCTTTCTGCCATACATGAGCTTTGGTTAGAGATTTCGCCTGCTTCATCATACTTCATGTAATCGAAGACCTTCCATCGCGGCTTCCATATATAGGCAAGCCCATCTCCAAGCTCACGCTAGTATCTGCTGAAGCTTGACTACCTTCAAGATGGTCCCTTGGGCCAGCGTGCCGGAAGTTGCTATTGCCAGCTAAGGCATTAATGGGTACTACACGCTCTTTACTGACACCAGTGCTGGACGTTCTTTGTGTTTGCAGTCGACCTCGGAAGTACAAGTACAGGGGGCGAAGGACAGGTGCATTGGCACAGACGATGCCAATGTTGACCTCGGGCCTGTTACACAAGGGCCATTAGCGGGTTACATGATAAGTCAAGTGCAAGCATGAACTTACAGCCTCCAGCCAACATTCGTGGTGATAGCCCCTATCATTAAGGCTACGATCAGCTCTGAACATTCAAGGTTTGTAGAAGGATACTAACAGGTGATGTCCGGGTCTGTAACTGCACCGGACAACGCAGTCCGCACAATGCAACACGCAGCAGTGCTAGGAAATGCCTTAGTATAGATCATCATGTGTCATGTCAAGCAGGGTTCCCACATAACGCCCAGACCCATCAAAAGACATAATGCCACCGTTACTCGTAGTTTGACCTGGAGATTCCTGAGAAAGAAGATTGGGAATGCAGCACATATAAGATCTATAATGGCGGAGAGAACTGATACGGTTAGCGGCGTCACTGGGCATTGGAGCAGAGAACAACTCACTGCCTTGAGCAAGAACAACCGATTCAACTTGGTGATTGGAAAGACAGACTCCATCTACGCCCACATCCCAGTACGCTTTGAGTGGTCGACATAGTCCGAGAAAGAGACTCACAGAGACGGATGTGAAAAGAATCAAACAGCCTATCAAAGAGTACATTGCAAACTTGATATTCCTGGTGTCTACTATGCGCAGAAGGAATAGGCAGATTGAGATCTTCGTGAACATGAGGGTAATGAATGTCTGCATCCAGTCTGCCCAGCCAAGGACCTGAAAATACCGTCGTTGCGAGGCCGTCAGGTAGTATTCGTGTCTTCCGAGCCCGTTGATCACCTCAGCCGTGACGAGACCAACGCCGATGAGTGTCGTTGTCTACCCTTGTTAGTCATTGAACCAGCAATGGATAAGTTGAATTCGCGTTCTTCCAACGTGAGTGATCGTTGCAGTACTAGCAGTAAAGGACAGCGCTCACCATGGCGATAATTATGTTGTAGTCATCCGAGCCTAAGTTGCGAGTAAGGCGTATTCGGACCCATGCGCGTAAGGCAGTTGAGATGAAAGCGCACGTTACGAAGGCCCAACACACGGCGAGTATGGCCCATCCTTGATCAACGTCGCCGTTTTCAGGCCGTGTAAAAATCTGCTCCTTCATAACCTTGTAAAGCTACTAACGAGTAGATGGTTTGCTTGAAGAGGTGCACCTGGAAGGACGGCCATAGAATTCAAGACTGAAGAGATGAGCAGGATAAGTCGACTATGTACTTCTTATGAGGTCATACCGGGAGCAAGACGGGCATCAACCGTGGACAGACAACATGCAAAAGCAGCCACATCCAGCTCCGCACGCCGCATTCACACGAAGCAATCGCAGTCTTGCAGAGAACGCCACTAATCGTCATGCCGTGCATGAAGATTTGAGCACAGCGAATCATATTGAGAGACTCTGGGGGCCAAGCCGTTACTTGGGAGCGATGTGCCTCGTATGCAACCATCTAAAATGGAGCTCGGACTGCGAGCTCTTTAGCTACGAAGCTGGCGGGTTCTGAGAACTTCCCGTGTTGGTTCTCGAACGGGAAAGTCTCATCTCACATATTCCCGGGCGGGCTCGAGCCTCACCGAAAGGTTTGTCTCGCCGTTTGACCGTGGCGCGGCCAAGGCTTAAGGTACGTCAATTACCGGCTATGGTCTGGCTCACGTCCGAATCTTTTGCAGCTTTACTGCAAGTCTGTCAAAGATGTTGTGCGATGAACTGCATGTTAGTGATTTCATCATACTTGGCCCAAGGTCAGAGCATCAACATCTGATATGGCATGCGATCGCCTTGGACAGATATGGGCCCTTGCATACGGGTCTGGGGTATCATGGTGCGCCATTGGCGCGCTTGAATGTCAGCGTCTCTTCCCTCGGAGAAATATGTCCAAGCGATGGTGTTCGAAGCTTTTAGACCATGGGCATTGACTGATAGACAAATATCCGTGCTTGAAAACTGGTAAAGGTAGGATAGATGGAAATTGATGTGGTGCTGCTGTGCTCTGTCGCCGTGAAATCTAGGATTAGATTCCCACGTAATGCTGCCAAGACTAATTCTCCATAGCGTGACGTGGCGCAGTCTAGCTCTTTGGCTAACATCCTGATCCATTGTCCTTGGCATCGTGTTATTGACCCCTTTTATCTTACTGGGCAACAAATCCATCCTTAACTGTTGCAAATGGCCACTGGGTCGCTGCGTTCCAGGCATTATACTAATATCGACCTCAGCTTCAAGGAATGTCTTCAGCCACGTTCAGCTTCGTCAAGCAATGAAATATTAGGGACTCTATCATATCCGGACCCCGTCCTTAGTAAGCTCCGATACGACTTGCATGGTATTGAAACTACGTAAACTGAGCCAAGAAAGGCGGTCAATCATAAACGCCATCCTCGTGGCGGGGATTATAGTGTAGTATGGGCTCCCATAAGCGAAACGCGGGGTCGTCTGTCTCGCCTAAGACTGTTGTGGAAGGTACATGGCCACCAAGCACACTAACTGGAGTCCAAATTAGTCTCCGATGGGTCAGACATCAGATGCGGCTGTTCGTGTTGTATGGTACTAGGAAATTGAAACGTACCTAGTTAGTCACCCCTGGCTAGCCGCAAGATCGACCCCACACAGCAAGGGCCTCTAGGGCAGTCTAGCTTGATATCCCGCACCTAAGGCCAGAGGGTAGACCTGCAACGGATAGGAAGATCACTAATGTCACCCAAATATACAAGCGCGGCGCTATGATTGGAGAACATGACGGGAGGTGATCAATAAAGCACATACGTACTTCTTGTTGTGCAAGACACCGTTCTCTTTTCGTTCGGCAACTCACCGGTGACCACTGCACTCTGGAGGTTGGGTACCACCGCCACAGATACATGAACTTTCGCCTCTAAAGGTCAAGCTAGCCCTCGCCATAGCGTGTCTCCGATGCGCAATTTACAGGTAACCATTGGCTCGCCATTCGTTCTCGTTGACTTTACGTTGTTCTGGGGGTCAGGTATGTCCAGGTATTTGAGCCGGTGTTCTATACCAGCAAATTCGAGTCGCATTCGCGAGCCTCCAACACGTACTGTCATTCCAGTCCTGGTCAAAACCCTCATCTTTTGCAATACATTCCCACATTCCTCGTTGTGAGTAGCGTTTTGAAAACGATAATCATCTCATAAGAACAAGGATTGAGAGCCAACATCAGTTGGCCGTACCATGCTGACGTTGAGTGTTATGTCTTGAAACTGCCTGAGGGGGGCTTTGGGGGGCAATGGCGAATTCTCTGACGGTAGGGTAAGTCTCATGGGACATGAATCCTACCCGACGGAGACTATCTCATGTGGATGATCTCAGCGGTCACTGGAGGTCTGTAAGACGCAGAACGCATGACACGGACGGAAACCCTTTCTGATGAAGTCATTTGCCTCAATGTCCCACGCGACTCTATGGGTTTGACCCAGATGTTGTTTCCCTCTCTTTCTCTGGAACATTGAAAATATTGACTGACAATACTGGCCTTCCGTTGGCAATTGACCTTCGTCCGAAGAAGCAGCTCTTCTATCGCGATGCAACCTTCGCAATTTACCGCCATCCTCTCACTCGTATCTGTTCGATCCCGCGAGATGGTTGTAAACGGAAAGAATTCGACTTGGAGCGCCTCCTTGGCCTCGTTGATTATCGCCCTACCACTTCGGCCATCTGACTATCCCTCGAAGCTACAGCGAAACTCGGATAGCCCATCACAAAAGAGCAAGAGACGAAGTGAAACCGAATACGTGAATGAATCTGCGCTTGATATATGGTCTAGGTATGACGCAGACACCGAGAGTGGAGATGGATTTGGCGACGAGGCAGACGGTGACTGCGACTGCGATGATACTAATGGCCCACTTAATGGCGTGCGTAGCACCTGTGAGGCTAGCATGGATCGCGCTGTGAGCGGTACCCTAGTCTCAGAGGCAGCATTAGCCGCGGCAGGACGCCCATAAATGACTACAGTGGGCAGAGCAAGTACTCGAGGCATATGTAACCCTGTAAGGACTAGAGTGATCGCGTTTACGAGAACCCGAGACGGTTTAGAGTCTAGAACGGCTGCTCAGCAGACAACATAGTGGCCCAGAAGGAAGGCTCGAAGTTCGAGCCTACTTTAGTAAGCGCACTCATCGCTTGCGAGTGGCAAGGACTGATGGTTCGCATTATCCCAGCGATAATGAGAAGTTCACTCCCTACCTAACATAATGTGGGTGTAGTTATGGAGGTTTGTCATGGAAAAGGACTTGGAAAAACTCTCTCCAACCGCTCCAGCAGAAAGCAACGACTAGGATGCAATCCCTGGACAAAGTCTGTCCTTATAAGAATCGTTTGGGGACAGTGACCTTCAGTCTCGTTGTTTATAGGCACGATGGTGATACGAGTGATCGAGACTACAGCCATGTAGACTTTCACGTAAATCCACGCCCTGAACATTGGTGACAAGCCACATTCCTGGTGCGACTCATCAAGGTGATTGCTACTAGCAATAGCCATTGTATCTTAGCAAGGGCTGAGGTCTGGCTAGCTCAATCTGTAGCGCCAAGACTGTGCCATTGGACAATCTTGGTGGCCCTGAATGCAATGCTAGGGTTTCAAGCAGCTTCGCTGGCGTGGCGTTTCAATCAGATTTCCGAAATTGTACTACTTTGTCTTGAGCGCTGGTCTTGTTGGCAGCAGACAAAGCTATGCGCCACCACAGTGCTGCCATGTGTACTCCTTTGTCAGATTTCGACCCGCTAAAAACTTTCCATGCTCTAGATCCACGTGGCTTTCCTCGTGCTTTGTTCTTCACATACTGTCTCTAAATTTAGATAATCGAGAATGCCTGCCATTATCTTCCCTTTTAGCGAATTGTATATTTGCTTCACAATTACCCCTCAGTCATCTCTCTAATTGGAAGACCATCATTCACCCACTATCGTTAAGACTCTTGTTGAGGCTCTGCTCTCGTTAACCCCTCATACTTCTCTACAGCTCTCGTTAAATATGTACGTCAACAAGTTTACCGTTGCGGCTTTCGCAGCTGTCGTTTCTTTGCCTTTTTCTTTTACACAGGTCACCACGACCTGTCAGCCACTAAATGGTATGCAGTCCTCACGTCCAAAACATGGATTGAATCTGACATCCTCCTTAGGCACTTGTCCTCCAGAACAAGGTCTTGCGACAAGCTCCTACTTCGTCGATTTCACAAAAGATCACGCTCTTCCCGCCGATTGGTCCGTTGCGGCATATGAGAACGTTGAATTCGGCCCCAACGGAGCCGAGTTGACTTTCGCAAAACGTTACGATGCACCTCTCATTCGTACAAATTTCAACTTCCTTTTCGGACGTATTGATTACGTTGTTCAAACTGCTCCGGGAGTAGGTATAGCTAGCTGTATGGTCTTGTTGTCTAGTGACCTGGACGAGATTGACTGGGAATTCCTTGGCGGCGCTGGTAACTCTGCTGAGACAAACTACTGGGGTAAAGGTCAACTAGACTATGGCGTAGCTCGATATATCGGCGTCAATAACCCGACTACGCAGTTCCACACCTATTCAATCGACTGGTCGCCATCATCTCTCGGCTGGATCATTGACGGGAACATCGTTCGTACCGTCACAGCAGCAGAGGGCGGCAATATCTACCCTCAGACACCTATGAAAGTCAGTCTCAGTCTATGGGATGGGGGAGATCCAAGTGAGCCTGCAGGTACAAGGGCCTGGGCCGGGGGAATAACGCCAATTCCACCACCAGAGAACTATACCATGTTTATAAAGAGCGTTAGCATCCACAACGCGAACCCAGCAGAGCAATACGAGTATACGGACAAGTCCGGAAGCTGGCAAAGCATTAAAATGCTCAACAGTACTGCACCTATCGTGAGCTCCAGCTCTAGTCCCAGCGTACGACCTACCAGCATCTCCACAAATCCCTCTGCGCCTTTCGTTTTACCGACGACCACTCCTGCCAGTGGGATCATTGCCACCCAGAGCCCCATAACCATACCAACTACTCGATCAATTTCAGCTACCTTAGCCACCTCAGCTTCCTTGATGAACACCAAGGCTGTGGATAATCCGAATCTCGCAACGTCTCTATCAATTTCGGCGACATCTCTATTGAGCTCTGTGGCTTCAATGGCGTCTTCGGTCTCATCTATGATCAATACCAAAGCGACTGTCACTCCACCGACATCGATCTCGGGCTCGCTGGTGCCTGTTCCTGTAGTCACACCCTTGACAAGTGTTTCAGGCTCGCTGGTACCTGTCCCACTATCTTCTTCAGGATCATTCAGCTCGCTTTCTCTTTCGGTTCTTCGCGTTCCAACGAGCCCAACTTCACAAGATAAGATCGTTAGTGGCAGTACTACTCCAATGACATCGATTTCGGGCTCGCTGGTGCCACTGTCTACCGTCACACCCTTGACAAGTATTTCAGGATCACTGGTACCTGTGCCTATACCCTCTTCCCTATCGACGCAAGCGACTGTCACTACACAAATGTAAGTCTTGAAAATTCTAAGATGGAGTGCTGATTAAGCTAACCTCAGTCACAGTGTTCATACTACAACAACCCTTTGTCCGGTCACCAACACAATCACTTCTAATGGAACGCCCACCTTGCAAGTCACAACAGCAATATCAACTATATTCAGCACTTCAACCTCCATCATTTGCACCAAGTGTATTGTACCAATGCTGAGCACTGCGAAGAAGGCGGGTGCTGGCCCCAGCTCTTCACCTACCGCTGTGTCGTCTTATATGCCTGGATCCTCGGGCAATTCAGGCTCTGCCAACCTCTCGAGCTCTTCGTCACTGCTAGCATCTGCACTGGCTCAGTCGTCGATGTCTGGGGTCTCCCGGGCGCCATCATCACCGCTTGTTCCTGGGTCATCGGCTGTCCTTGCCTCAGGCTCTACTGGTGTTGTTTCGCCTCCTGCGGCCTCGTCACCTGCTCTTACACAATTGGGGTCAAGCATTCGAGCATCTGGGCCTCTTCCAGGGATCACGCAAGCAGTTGTAACAAGCGATATGTAAGTAGTCGATCTGAAGAGTTCTCGAAGTTAGCTGATCTGGAATGCAGTGTATACTCTACCTTGACAACTTACCCGGTGACCAAAACTATTACTCCACTAGGCGGACTGCCTACTCAGCAAGTCACAAGCACTGTTTCGACGGTTCGGAGCACGTCCATCTCAACGGTCTGCACCAATTGCGTTGCGCCTATCGTACCAACACCAGGATCGCCAGCCCAGCATGGAGCAGCCACGTCGCCGGCCTCAGCCTTATCCGAAAGCCAGCTGGCCATGTCAATCGCAATGTCAGCCACCGAGAAGGCAATTTCAGAATCCCAAGTAGCCATTAGCACGCTGCTCCAAGCACTGACCGTCGCCTCGGCAGACGCATCTATCGCATCCCACCTCTACTACTATTCCAGCCAGCTGGACGTGATCGCCAACCCCACAGCGACCAACAAGCCGACCGGGACATCAGTGCAGGTATCGTACATCACTCGAATCGATACTCAGGCTGCCGCTACATCTACCACAGTCAATACTGCAATTATACCTGCCGGTATCTTCACTCCGATCGCCCATAGTGAGGCCTCGGCGAGCGCATCAGGTTCGGGATCTGGAGCATTGACCTCGTCTATTACTGTGGGTCAGACATCGACCACAACTTCTTACCAGGTCGGTACTAGCGGTACAGGGTCCATGGATAGTGGCAGCAATAGCACTGTAGCCAAGCCGACACAACCAGCTTTTCATGGCACTGCTTCGAACAGCTTCTCTTTTGCTGGCATTCTTGCTTCAGTCATTGCTACTGTGGCTATGGCCATTTGCTTGTAAATGAGCAGAGAGCGACCTTATTGTTTTTCTTTCCATCGTTTTCTGCGTTTGCAGATACCGCACCCTTCTCTTAGGCAAGACTAGACATGTCGATCTACCACAGCTTGGGCCGTGGGATTCAGGCACCTCCCATCATAGCAGTCTCTGGTTAATACAATTGCAGAACCAGTTTGTTCCCATTGGTTTGCTCCAAAGAGATGCAGAAAGTCCATCGTGCTGTGAACCGTAGTTGTAGATTGATTTGGAGTCTCTAGCGGTCTCTAGCTGGATCCGTAAACGGGAAAGGTAACGTCCGCGATTGCTCAGAGCTATCAGTATCCCAGACAGCTTCATACTCTGATATCAAATTTTGAGGTATCATGCAATCCTTTAGAAATGCTCAAACGCATCGTAGGCATTGTACTCATCTCCGACACGTAATAAATGAGAGCCCAAAGCATCGAGAGAGTTTTCCACCTTACACATTCGATGCTATGGGGACAGCGCAGACTTGGCTTCGGGGAAAGGTAAGCTTTATAGAGCCTATAGGGGTGTGAGCTACTAAGCGTCTCTGTAGACTTGATCGGCTCATGACTTCCTGCCTGAGATCTTGAGAGCATTGGTCGAGGAAATTTCTCGTGATCTCGATGCAGTACCAGAAGAACTAGCGTAGTCTGCATGTTAGGACCTTGCTAGAACTCCTCTGCCTTCACCTCCTCATCCGCCGGTCCTTGATCATCAGGCAGGCCTCTAAATGGTGGATGTGGAGGTTTATTGGGCGGGTAGCATGGGTGCTCACTTTGTACTAGCTGTGATGCGACCCCCTAGAGAACACGGCCTTGATTCTGGGCTCGACTCACAGCAGTAAGCGGGATCTGTCAGTAATGACTGCGAGACAGCACGCATCTGTGACCGAAGGACATTGACTGATAGCTCGATTGCTCATGCGTCGATACCTGGGGCTAACTAGTCATGAGATTGTAGACAAAGGCACTGAATCGCAGCAGCTGCGTCGCATGATATCTTTGCATTGACTTGTTCTTCACTTTAATTGATGTTATTCAGCAATTTCCAATCTTATCTCTTGCAATGTTGCCCCTGTGTCATAGGAGGCGGGCACCCGACACTGAGCAAGCAAGAAGTACGAGTGAGCAATCTCTGGAGCACTTTGCACCAAAATGCGTGCAATAGAACATGTGGAGGTCGGAGTCTCACTGAGATTCGTAGTGCGTGTCTGTAACAGTAAGGGTAGAGAATGATAAATTGTCTGGGGAACTTTAGCGAACTTAGCGCTCGTACGGTGTACCGCAATGGGCAATTAGTTATATCAAATATTTTCAACTTTAATTTTGAACTTTTATTTCTAAAACCTACCCTACTATATTTATAATTATTAATAATCTAGTAATTATACTACTACTAGCGATCTAATTATTTATAGCGCCTATAATATAGCTTATCTAATAGTACTCTATTAAATTCCTACCTCTTATCTATATAGTACTACGTATAATTAACTTAGACTCCTACTAAGAATAGATCCTTAATACTTATAATAGGGGTACTACTATAGGGGATATCCTTATCTAACTATATAAGGATTACCTTATAGTTAGTCTAAGTATACTATAAAGATACTTAGATAGTTAGGGCGCGAAGAAATATATTAGATATAAGTATCTAAACCCTTAACTTTATAACTTAATAATTACCTTCCTCTTCTATAAGCGCCTAGTAATTAATTAAAAGATAAGAGTTAAATTAAAAGCTATAGTAATACCTATATAACCTAAATTACTTTAGCGAATTAGGATTAAGCTAGGTTACTAATAGAGGTATAAGATTAGATAGGGATAGTTTTAAGATAATAAAATAATTTATATTATATAAGAGTACCTAGCTAGTAGCTTTATTATAAACTTTAGACTTATATACCTCTATATCTACTTCTAATATAAGGGGATCGCTATCTCTAAGTATAATCTAATATATAGAATAAGACTAGTTAATGTTATAGTTCCTCTATTATAGTATTCCTTTATTATGGTTTAGTCTAACCGTAGTACTAAGCTCTTGGCTTGCACCAAGAGCTTAGCACCTAATAGAAGTAGTATAATAGCTAGATAAGAATAAAAGTATCTTATACCCTTATAGAATTAGGCTATAATAATAGTAGCAACGGCTTTAGTAGCTAAAACTAATATATAGAGATACTATTTAATCGTCTTATATACTAATAGCTATCTTTATAGCACTAAATCCAGCCTACCTCCGCTTATCTTCCGTTCGGAAATTCTAAAGCTTAGTTCGCGAAGACCCTAATAGCCTTTATAAGATACTTCCGTACCTATCTTACTTCCTTATTAAAGCCTTTAGTAGTTAGTAGTACCCTACCTCCTATTAACGCCTTCTACTAGTAGGTCTATAAGTAGGTCGACGCTACTATATCCGCACCCGTAATTTTACTACTCCGACCTTATTATAATATAATAATAACCGTCTAGCCGACCCGCAGAGCCCTAATATTAGATAGGTATAAGTAGTAAGACTATATCTATTAGAAAGAGGAATACTATATCTATAACTTCTATTACGCTATAGCTAGCCTACTAGGCCTTTTAGGCCTCACCTTATTATACTATATAAGTTACCGAATTAGGAAGGAACGCTTAGTATATCTTAACCGTAGAACGGAAGGTAGGCACCTCCTACCTTATTTTCCTAATAAATTCCTACTTTTTATAAGAGAACCTCTTTACCTTACTACTTATTATAAAAGCCTTCTAGAACCTATTAATTACTTCCTACTTATATACTCTTATATTATACTTCTTTTATTATTTTAGTAGAAGGAAATAGCTAAGCTAGCTTCTTTATTATTATTACCGCCTCTAATATAGGACTTACCCTATAGTATTATTATTAAGGTATACTAGCTCTACTTATTCTTAGAGAGCGGATACGCCTACTATAACGTTATCTTATAGAGTACCTATTCTACTATTAGGAATATTACTACTATATACCCTCAGCTAGAATAAGTCCGTTTATAAAAACTATTAGTATAGATAACCTATACTAGGTTAGCTTTATAAGAGGCTTCCGTAGACCTAGGCTTTACTCCTTAGGTAGCCTAGCCGGATAGCTAGGTAGTTAATAAAGCGGTATTACGGATAGACGTTAAGGCCTTTAAGTACTACCTCTAATAGAGTATAGTTACGCTACCAACTAGTAATTTATCTTAGTAATTAGATAATAAAATACCTCCTACTACTTCTTAAGCAGTATCTTAAGCTACTAAGGAGATATATTATAATATAGCGGATTCCGGTACTGCAGGTAATAATAGTAGGTAATAGATACTAAGTAATATTAATATTAAGGTAATAATTACGAATACTATCTCCTGCTTTATAAGGGAGAATTAGCTCCCTTAAGGCCCTCCTAAGCTATAAGGACCCCTAGGGGTACCTAGACTCCCTAGGGAGTCTACTAATAGCCCCTAAAGTCCCCGCTTTAACCTAGGAGACATTAGTTTTTTCGATCCGTTTTATAATAATAAATCCTCAGATATAGCTTTAGGAATAGAATATACTAGAAAAGAAACCTTCTTTTAGGATATTATTATTTTTATTAATAGAATTAAGGATATAGCCTATACTAGAGGGGTAGAGTTCGTTCGCGTAAACTTATAACTATACCTTCGCAGCGAAGCTCTTAAATAGTATACGTTATAACTTACTAATAGAGAGAAACGCCTACTTATATATAGCTACGAATTAGAAGAATAGATATTTTTCTTAATAGAGCGTTTCGGAGCCCTAAAGAGTATTAGTATAGCTTACTTACTAAAAGAAAAATATATAATTAACGATACTTTCCGATATAGGGAGCCTAGAGAGTACGCGATAGCTATTATTCGCGTAGCGAAGGTAGCTAAGCTAGATACTATTTATAACCAGCTTAATATAATATAGAATAGCTTAGATATAGAATTTTAATCTAATATTAACCCTCCTAATATAGCTGCTACGCTGAACCAATTCCTTATAGTAATAGACTGATAGAAGTATTAGTAGTAGTAGAAGGCTATATAAATACGCCTAAATAGCAGTACTACGGCTCCTAGCAGCTAAAGCCTTCCGTAAGGCCCTTTTTAGTAAAGTAATAATACCGGTTAGTATAATAACCTAAGGGGTTCGTCGTTTAGGTCCTTTAGTTTAGGTAACTAGAACTATAGACTATAGTAGCTATTTATACCCTCTTACTATTAGAATAATACTTATAATCCCTAGTACTAGTAACGCTATTAAGAAAATTAGTCTTATAGTAACCTAGTACTAGTATAAGGGTAAGGCTATTAAAGCTATTAAAGCTATTAGACTAATTAGCCTCGCCTATAGTAGCAGCTATAGCTCCCCGCTCCTCCTTAACCTTACTAAATTACGGTAGGGCCTACCCTCTAGTAAAACGGGTTAGGTTCTCGCTAATATAGTAATACTCTACCTTACTATAATAATACCCCGCCTTTTCGTTAGAACGGAAATCGGCTACTTTAATCCTAGAGGGTATACTATACTATAGTAACGGAAGAGAATAAGGGATATAATTAGTATAAGGAAGATTAGGGCTGCTATAGCGAGATAGAGGAGAATAAGGCTAGTACCTTAGATAGTAAATAGTATATATTCTATTTAGAAGTACCTAATAAGTATACTAGCCTAGAGGATATAGACGTTAATTTTATTACTACTTTAGTAGAGGTCTACTACTATTATAAACGCTATTAGGCTACTTTTAGTTTTTATAATATATTATTCTTATACCTCTGTAATAACTGCTAGAAGGTTACTAAGACAGAGCTTATTACTACTAGCCTAAAACTATTTTTAGAATCTACTACTTCTTACCTATAGTTTTCTACCGTAGGCTTAGAACCTACTTTAATAAATCTTACGTCTAAATACGCGAAGCTATCTATACTACGCGTTATAGAATCTTTTATATTACTATCCTAGGACTATCTATTAGGATATACCTTCCGTAGTTCTAAATATACTACCTCTAATATTAGCTTCAGCTTAGATAGCCCTAAGCTAAGTATTTACCTTAATTCCGGCTACCCTATTACCCTTAGGGACCGCGAATTCCTCCGCTAATATATACTAGACTTTAAGGTAAAGGTTAAATATATAGTATCTTATATCCTAGTACGCAGCTTCGGTAATAAGGTCTTAGTAGTATTAGAGTTCCTTAATCTTAACCTATATATTAATAGTATTAATAGCTAGGGTCCTACTATAGCGAAACTCGCTATAGAAGTATATATTACGGATAATCTAAAGGCTAATATACTTATAGGTACTGGGGTACTTAAGACTTATAGTATTCTACTAGATCTAGGAAAGTAGAAGGTAATAATTACTTAATATAATAATATTAGAATTCTAATCTACTACGTAGCGAAGCTATACTCTTAACTACGTTAAGTTATTAAAACCTATTATATATATACTATAGCTCCGAACTCTATTATAGATATCCCTATCGTATACTATAGCTTAATTCCTAATAACTAAGACTTCCTCTTTAAGCCCTAATCCTATTATAGGCTTAGATATTAAGGAGGCGTCTATATATACGTTATTAATTCTATAATATTATTTGTTAAGGTTAAAAATACTACCCCTTATCCTATTAAACTCTTAAGGTATACTAGGCTAGATACTATAGTAGAGTATAATAGCTATAGCTACTATATAGTTTCGCCTAAAGTAGAATCTCTTACTACCTGCGGATAGCGTATACTAGACTAGTCTAATTTAGCCTTTAGGACCTCCCCTTTAGCGTTATCTACTACGCGGATAGACCCTTCTAAGGAATATCTACTACTTAATAGTATTACTATCTACGGCGATTATAACGCTGTTACTACTCTAGTAGGTCTTATATCTAGCTTTAAGGATATATTTATAGATCTAGGGAAGACTGCTAATATTCCTAAGGAATAATAGATACCTATTAGACTTAAGGTAGGGGCTTAGCTGAAGGCTTTAAGAGTCTATCCCCTTAGCTAGAAAGATAGATAGGTGGTAGATAATACCTTTAATAAGCTATATACGTAAGGTAAGCTATGTTTTATAGATTAACCTACTTCTTTTAGCTAGCCCTGTTTTATTATTTAGAGAGAAATACTATAGGGAAAGAAAGGGCGTATAGTAATTAATATTTAAGGGCTAAATACTATTACTAAAGATAATAGCTACTCTCTACCCCTATAATCTAATATAATTTCCCTTATTACTAGCTACTAATTTATTTCTATTATTAATATAGTAGGCTATTTCTATTAGTTCTACGTTAAGGTAGAGGATCGGTATAAGCTTACTATTATTAGTTATTAAGGCTAGGAGGAATCTACTATAGTATTAATAGGCTATAAAGGATCTCCCCCTTATATATAGCGGTAGACGGACGCTATATTACGTCCCCTCCGTGCCTTTATAAGAGCCTTTATAGATAATATTATTATTTTTAGCTATACCCTTACGGAGTACCTCTAATACCTATACTAGCTTTTCCTACTACTTTGGACTAAAGGAATCTCCTTAGTACCTATAAAATCTTATCTAGGTTATCCTTCTATTATACTACTAAGGCAGCGAGTTAATAGTCTAGGTATATTAATAGTAGACGAAAAGATTCGCGCTATTACTATATTACACTTCCCTAGAAACCTTCGGTAGTTAGAGACCTTTTTAGGTCTAACTAGTTAGCTTCGCTTATTTATTCCCTGCTATACTTAACGAGCTTAACTATTATAGGACCGTAAAATACGCCTTACTTAAGATATACTAGTAACCTCCCCTACTAGCCCTAACGGTCCTATCGGAGGCTTTAGCGGCCCTACTACCCCCGTAGTAAAGCCTACTGCGAAGTAGCTTTTAGGTCTATCCTATAAGTAGCTATTAAGTCGTCTATACTATAAACCTACTATAGAGGAACTCGAAGCTTTCTATAACCTTTAAGACGCCTTTAAGTCTCCTACCTTCCTTATATATTACGACCGGAATTAGTAACTCTATATTAATCTAGATATATCTAAGGTCTAGGGATTTACTACTATAGTCTATTATAAATTAGATAATAATAATACTAGAAGAACTTTAGTATAACCTATTATATTCCTTAGTAGAAATATTAATACTACCGAACGTAACTACTAGCTAACCGAACTAGAAGTAGTAGGTATTATATAGGCGGTTAAGAAGATTAGGTATATAATTAATTCTATTAAAAAGTCCCCTACTATTATCTATACTAATTATTCTGCGGCTATTTTAATTTTAAGGTAGACTTCCCTCTCTATATCCTTAATAGATAAGCTTAACCTCCGCCTAGTCTAAGTATCCTAATATCTTTCCTCCTTTAATCTATTAATTAGGTATAAGTTAGGGGCCTCTAATATAGTACTAAACGTCCTTTTACGCCTAGAGGCGTAGGTTAATATACTAGCAGCTGAAAAGGCTAATATTCTAAACTACCTTTATAGCGTAACTATCTAACTTAACGGCGCTAAGCGCGAGGCCCTTCTCCCTAAAGTCTTCAGCTACTACGCTACCTTAGTAGAAATAGATAATAGATTTAAGTAATATCTAATAGAGGCCTATACTAAGGATAAATAATAAAAGAAGGCCCTTAATATCTTAAAAGACGGAGAGGAAAACTTACCTAAAGGTTTTCGGTTTTAGAAGAGGGAAGGTTTAATTTACCTTATAAGTTAGGAAGGACGCTAACGTCTTTATATTTCTAAGTCCTTATAATATAAGGTATTTAAGCTAGCCTATAATAATAATTTCTATAGTAGGTACTATAAAACCTATAATTATATTATACCTTTAATCTTTATTAAGTACCTCTTAAAGTATCTTTAAGCCTATATTATATATTACCTAAGCTATTAGCTTAATTAGACTAGGAGGTATCTAACTTATAATAAGTTATATCTAATTGCTACTCTAGCTATTCCCTTTTATATAGTAGCTATTAACTTTATTATAGTACTACTAAGTTACTGCGAGTATAATATACTAATAACCGTTACCTATAAGTCTACTAAAAGGAACCTGCTAATCCTTAGTAGCGAGGCTTAGAATACTAGCGATTAGGTAAACAGCTTCCTTATAGCTTTAGTTAGGTATAACTAAGGAATCCCCTCCGCTATTATTTCTAATAGAGACTTAAAGTTTATAGGATCCTTCTAAAAGGGAGTCTTCTTAAAGATAAAGGTTAACCTATTAATATCTATAGTATAGCACCCTTAAACTAATAAGTAGTTAGAGTATACGAATTAAACTATTAAGATTACTCTTCGCTTCTTCCTTAGTACTAGCGAAGATAATTAGGTTTCTATACTATTATACCTCTAAGGATTACTAAATAACGCTATCTACTCTACTAGCTTCGTACTAAATAACTTAGTCTATAGGTTTTATATATATAAAGGCCTTAACTTACTAGTAAAGTTAGACCTAGATATCTAAGACCTTAACTATCTTCGAAATATTAAATGGTAGGAGGCTAACGATACTATAGCGTTTACTAATATAGCTATAAAGTTACGCTATAATAGTATATATAAGGCCCTCTATTTTAGCGAAGGTTCTCTTATTTTCCTATACCTTTATTATAGCTATAATATACCTAGAGTCTATTATAAATACTCTAACTAGCGTATTAGCCTATTTAGGATCCTTAAAAAGGTTAGTAAGCTAGCCTACTAGCTTAAGCTACCCCTTAATATATAAATCTATCTAGTCGTCTTAGTAGCTTAGTTAGAGCCTACCTTAGATCCTACTAAGGATCCTTATAGCCGTCTGCCTCCTCTACTTAATCTAGTTAAAGAGGAGGACTCTAATCCCGTTAATCCCCTCTATAAGATTAAGCGCTTCCTTAATAAAGTACCTAGGAAAGACCGCTATCTAGTTAAATAGAAGGGATATAGTAATAAGTATAATACCTAGTATCCTCTTACAGCCCTTAGTAACGCTTAGGAATTTATTAATAACTTTAAGGCTTATTACCTAACCTACTGTTAAGTAAGGCTGCTGGGTATTCCGGCGACCCCTTCGCCTACTCTGCTTATAAATAGGTAGGAGGCTGCCGCTCCGCCGCCTCCGCCGCCCTAAAAGCGGGGACGTCCTCGCAAATAGGTTAACCTACCGTTAATAGGCAGCTAGTATCGAGACTTATTAAGGTAACTATACTAGTAGTAGTCTACTAGTATACCGCTAAGCTAGGCGTTAAACGTAGCGTAGTTATATATTATATATTTACTTATTTATATAGATACGTTAGTATACCTTCCTTTAGCCGGAATATTACCTAAGATTATTTTCCTCTTACTTTATATTATTTATTACCTATAATTAATATCTTCTTACTTTATATAGTATATAAGTACGTATAGTAATTATATCCCTTCTAAATTATTATTAGTTAGTACCTAGCCTATAAGTACTAGGCCACCGAACCTTACGTCAGCTATAATATACTAGATCTACCGAAGTATTAATTAGCCTATAAGTGCTAGCCTATTAAACCTTACCTTAGTTACGACGTACTAGATCTACTAAAGTATCTACTATTTAGTACCTATATATTATTCTCCTTATTAGCCTCCGGTACTATTAGGTCTATAGTCGGCGATATTACATAAGTTGCAGTATTTTCTTTAGAAATATAGCGATAGAGACGGAAAAAAGGAGGACCTATAACTAAAGCTATATAACGAACCGCCGTATAAGCTAGTTAATAGGGACGAAGCTATATACCCTCTAAAATATATTAAGCTATCGTTAATATAGGTTTTTTAAATAGTACGTTACCTATTTATCTTATAGAAAGTAAGGTACTAGAGATAGCTAATTATCTTTCCTAGTAAGGATCCCTTAAAGGTAACCTAGACTAATAAAGGCCTAGCACCTAAGGTTTAGTCTAACGTCCGTTAAGTTTAGGTCTACTTAGTAGTATTCGGGAGGTACTAGCTGTATAGCGAAGAAGGGACTAGTTATTTTAATATTAACTAAGGTAACTTTATTAATAGCGTAGGTATAAATACTATATATAATATTTAAGAGGGGGCTATATATATTATATAGGAGCTAAGCAGTCTCTCCTCTAATACTACTATTATTATTAATATTCCCCCTCCTAGTAAGGCCAGTACTAAGCCTAATCTACCTAAGATTAATATAGGGAAGAAAGTTAAGATATAAGTCTATCCTAAGGGACTTACTAAAGAGCTAAAGGCAGCTGAATAGGAATAGCCTAAGATAACTAGGCCGAATAAGGAAGCTAAACGTCCTAAGATAACTAGGACTAAGGTAGCTCAGCCTAAAGCTAATACTATTTAAGACCTTTATAAGAGTCCTAAGATAACTAGGCTAAAGGAAGCTAAACGTTCTAAAACTACTAGGATTATAGCAGAACTAAAGGCGGGTAATAAGAAAAGGTAGAATATTAATAATACTAAACCTAGAACCCCTAGTAAGAAAGCTAGGCCTAAAACCCCTACTAATAAGCCTAAGCTTACGTAAGATTTAGTTAACTTAATAAGTAGGGGGAGGCGCTTCGCTTTAGATAAAGAGATTAAGATAACTATAACTATAGCTAAGTACTATACCTATAATAACCTTAAGTAGGTATAAGGGAAGGTAGTCCTACTCGCTATAGCCTTATATAGTATATAGATTTTACTTTAAGTCTATAACAGATATATAATTAAGTAGTCGGTAATAAATTATTTATAGGCTAAGTAGGCGCTAGAGGATATTATTAAGTTTTAGACCTAAATAGCTAAACTCCCTAATAATAGGGAGTTTAATAATACCCTACTTATAAAAGCTAACGCTATATTTAATAAGATTACTAAGGCTTTCCTATCTATAGATCGTATTATACGCGACGACTTTAAGGAATAGCGGAGTGCGGTACTAGAGGGACTTAAGAAGCTTAGTAAGGAGGATAATAAGGTAGTTAACTACTATAGTAATATTATAGAGGAATAAATATAATATTAGCCGGCGCTTTAGCTATAACTATAAGGGCGTAGCCTTTTATCTTTATTAGTAGTACTATTATAGTTCCTCTATTATAGTATTCCTTTATTATGGTTTAGTCTAACCGTAGTGCCAAGCTCTTGGCTTATACTAAGAGCTTGGTACCTAATAGAAGTAGTATAATAGCTAGATAAGAATAAAAGTATCTTATACCCTTATAGAATTAGGCTATAATAGTTAATCTAGAAGGTATCTAGCGAAGATTAGAGAAGAAATAATATAGGTACTAAAAATATACTATACTAAGACCTAATATAATCTAGTCTATTAATACGTATTATAAGCTAGAGTTCTTTAGCGTCTAAATCTACGCCGTAATTAATACTTATTCTCGTAAAATTCTATAGATCTATATTAGAGTCTTAGCTTATATAGTAATTAATATAGTAAAGTAATATTTAGACTATTTAGCGGAGGTAAAAACTATACCTAATATAATCCGTTTTAACTAAGGGATAGAGACTATTCTTATTATAGACGCTTACTAGTAGTTATATTATATATAAGAGGATTATACTAAGAGACTAAGACCTTTTAAGAAGTATTAGATATTTAGGAAGAGTACTATAAATTAAAGGATTAAGGCTTAATAGATATATCTATAGTCTTCTATACTATACCGCTAGGTACTCTTCTTTAATATCGCGTAAGAAGAAGGATATTATTAATATAATAAGCTTTATAATTAACTAGCTTACTACGCCGTTTATATACGCTTAATTTATAAAGAAGCCTTTAAATTTATAGAGAACTAGAATTTCTATAAGATTTATACTTAGAAAAACCGTCCTTATATAATCTCTAGTAAACCTTAGTATCTCTATAAGTTCCTTAAACCTCTAGTAGAGACGTACGCTAGTACGCCTAATCTAAAGCTTATTAAAAAGCTAAGGGCGGAATTATAAGCCTATAATATAGATAAATACTTACCGCTAGTAACTAAGGATTAGTACTACTAAAAAGCTCTATAGCTAAGATATAACTTAGATACGCTAAAGGCTTCAATATCCTTCCTAATAGAATAGGGTAGCGATTATACGGTACTATTTATATAAAGCTTAGGGAGGTAATCTATTAATATATTATCTTAGGCGTAGAACTAATACTTACTAGTATAGAGACCCCTACTAAAGTAGGGCGGTAGCGACCTTTTTAGACTATAATAGATACGTTTTAGAATATATAAAGGAATAAGGAGCCTAATATATTTTAGAATTAGCTAGATAACGAGCTTAGGCCTAAATCTAATAATAAGATCTATTCTAAGGCGGCGGATTTATATATAGAGGGTAAGGAGGCTCTCTAAGAGATACTAGAATAAGGTATTAGTTTTAAAAAGTATTATAATTAATTTTTTAGCTATATTCCTTATATAATTACCTTAAGTAATTATCTTAAGTAACGAAAAAATAATATATTTCTAAACGACTAATAGACTAATTATATATAATAGATTAATAAGATATCTTTAATTCCTCTTTAACCCTTTTTATTAAGACCCTTCTTAAGGTTACTATATAGTTTTTATATATAGGGATATTATAGTATTATCTTTAGACCTTACTATTAGTAAGGTACTATTTTAACTTCTTAGCTTAGTAGGTAGGCTAACCCTTATAATATACCTAACTACTAGCGCTATTAACTATAGAAGTACCTATTAATACTTAACCTAGTAGTTACTATTTTATTCTAGTACTAAAAACTTTTAATTATATCTTATACCCCTAATATACTTAATAATCTTAAAAGAGCTTAGTTAGGGCTACTTACTACTACTTTTTTAAAGAAAATTAATTAGGTGTTATAAAAGTTATAGGCGTTATAAGTTTTTAACCCCTCTCTTAGTATTTATTAGCGTCTGCTATAGGGTTTTCTTCCCTATATATCTTTAAGAGAAAACTAAGATCTCTAATATAGAAGAGATTAATAACTACTAAATAGATTTATATCTTAATACTAGTTTCTTAAAGAGCGGTATTAGAATAATAGTTTTAAGTTAAAAATTTTAATAATACCTTTAGAATTTATAGAGTTCTTTACTCCTAAAGATTCCTACCTACTAGTATTAGTATACGCCCTTAGGACGGATAATATAATATTTTTAACTATATTAAGCTCTCTACCTACTACCTCCCTACCTATATAATTCTAATATAATCTAGAGTACTATAACTATAATTATTATCTAAAGTTTTAAAAAGATCTATATAGAATTAGGGCCGTAATTATTCTCTACTAGAAATATCTCCTTTAAGTACTTGATTGATTGATTGGTTTATACGCCTATTCTAGTATCTATATATACTAATGAGGGTGTTCTATTACATTATTTGTGAAACCAGTAGATGGTACACGTAGTGTGCCTTTCCTAGCCGCAAGA
>JAEUBA010000114.1:0-79240 GCA_018257865.1 Stereocaulon alpinum | reverse complement strand
ATGCGCGCACTAGATAAAATCTCTGCATGCAATTCTATCTAGCAACAACTTCAATAGCAATAGATTGTTCCACCCCATTGAATGGCCAATAAGCCTCCAATCATATCACTGATATTCTAAAGCACATGCTGGTCGAGGCGTAACCACAACATAGTAGACCAATCTACGTAGAGTATACTGCCTCCAAGTTTTAACATATTAAGTAGGATAGTTGAGATCTCAGTCTTGACAGTTCATGTCGGGGAGCTCATTGTAATTTACGGATTCCTTCTTCACACGAGGCTTTGAAAAGGCGAGTGTGCTCCGAATGGACTTCCTAGTCAGGGCTCGACGTAATTGAACTCGATCTATTGTCCGGAGCGAGGTCTGGGTTGCACTTCGCCTTATATTGCGACAAGATACAGTCAAAATTTGCGCTTTGGGGAAAGTCGAGGACACTGCTTCCCATTATTTACCGTTTACGTTGCCCACCGTCGTCTATCGAGGCTGAACATGTCCCCTGCGGATTCTAGCACATAGCACTCGCGGAAGATCTATGGGCTCAACTGAGGCATATTTGTGTGCACTTTAGAGAGGCAAAATTGCCTCAGAGAACCTGCTGGGCATTGATAATTATCATCGCGAGACGCTATACCAGCTTTCCTTTACCTTATAGACGTTGGATAGCAAAGTATATTTTCTTCTCTCGTTTAAGTATCTCAGCGTTGTGTCCTTACCTTTAAAGCACTGACTGACGGGAATGGGTGGATAGTGCGTATATTCCTATTAATTGGTAGTTCCTTTGGGGGACTTATTCGTAGCAAAGTATTTTTATCTAGACAAATCGTTAGCGTAAAGTACTTCTCGGTATATGCTGAGTATCAAGCTAGAAGCCTAACTTGCTATTACGCTCGCTTACGTCCACCAAACTGAAATGGCTGATACGAACGGGAGGTTTGTATCTGCAGTGATTATGGGGCGCAACTATTGAAAACCGAAAACGCACCACTGGAAAAGTAAGCACCAAGTCAGCGAGTTCATATAAAGGCCTAGCTGTCTCAACAAGCCTTTACTAATTCAATGTCACGAGAATGGATGCGTGTTATCTCAAGCCCGGAGCCACGAGTCTTATCCCAAGCACCATTCGGTAGCTCGAAGAAAGGGTGTTGATAGAAGGCTCTGTCCATCGCTGATTACTTTCTCAAAGAGCGTCCCAACTTGGCTTGGAATAGGCCAAGATTTCGAAGTTGACGCAGGACACGGACAGAGCGCGATAATAAAACAAATCGAGCAAGAGGATTCAATATGGATTAATGTCTTGGATCCATCTGACGGCAACCAATCTAATGCTCAAGAAACTGTATTTAATCCGAAATGCACGTATCTAACAGAACAGGACCCGCTGATGTTTCTACCTCGAATATCGTACCTTATGAGTGACGTTATCATTCTTAGTGGAACCAACGTGGATGAAGCTGGGGATCAGTATCTTCACTGGCTTCATAGCTGTAGGGGACTTTACAGCGACAAGCCCCTCCAGGGCGTCCCGGAATGGCATGACCATTTCGGTATGAATATAAAGCCACATACATGTATTATTGTGCGGGATGCAGATGAGAACACTATAAGAGAGGAGTTCATAACCGCTTGTCAGCTAAACACAAAAGCGGGAGATCTTAACCAGCATGATCTGAAACGTCTGGATGAAGTAGTCTTTCAAGAATGCGAATTCTTGATACCCTCCGACTCTTTGAGGGATACTATCATAAGACATACTAAGATGGTGCGACGCTTACGTGAAGGGAAGAGGCGCCTGTGGTCTGAGCCAACATTCAATACCCTTCATGCAGCGCTCATAGTTCACTTAGCTGAACAGCCACGCCAGCATATGAATTTGGTAAGGACCCTCACTTCGTCAGAATTAGGTCAGAGGTTTGAAAAATCCCTCTGGCCTGATTTGACATGCATGGTGAGGGATGCGAACGAGGATATGGAAAGTTTTCTTTGCCACTTCTTACTTCCAGTGATGGGAAGCTGCTTCGCCAACAACACTCTCAAACAGAATCACGGTGTGTTAGCTTACCAGGGAAAGACAAATTTGCGACTAACATAGTAGTAGTCTTCGCAGCTTCAGAAGCCTTTGAATTTCTCTACAGAGATACATACAACGCATTCCTTTCCAAAACGCCTCGACAACACATGCATCTCCAGACAGTCAAACAACGGATGGAGTCAAGTTACTTCGAGTATGAGAAACAGAATACAGATCGGTTCCACTTTCAGATGTTAGGCTCATACGAAAGATATTGGTGTAAGGTTTTTTCGAAAGAAATTTGCTTCGGTTGTTGGATCTCCTGCTGCCAAGTGTTCCTTCCTTGCGGTCACGCCCTCTGCGAGGCTTGTTACCGGCACTATGTACGCTCCAACCCTACAGAGAGCTTACTATCTTGTAATGGTCCGCTAGCATGTTCCGTGTGCCCACTGTGTCAGGGAAAGCTCGATAACTTTAGTGTTCTCCTGCCTCCGCCTACTGCCAGCGCGCGAGTCCTTATACTAGACGGTGGAGGTATCTGTGGCATAGTCGCGCTCAGGGTTCTCGAAATGCTCGTAGAGGAGATACGCGTGGATATTCCTTTCCACCTATTCTTCGACGCTATATGGGGCACTAGCATAGGTAATGCCACTGCAGTGGAGAGAACCCGCACTGACATTGTTTCAGGTGGAATTATTGCCATACAACTTGGCATGATGAAGTTAGAACCATGGAAATGTATCGAAAACTTCCCTATGCTAGCCAAGACCCTTTTCACACCGCCCTCCAGCTGGCTTGATTCTATCGGAGCAGCGACAACTGTTTGGCGCAAGGCGTTGAAAGTGTTTCAAAAGGAGCATTTGTACGACGAGCCCCATGTGGACGCAGAATTTCGTAGAGCCATCAGCGAAGATATGCCGATGTTGGGGGCACCAGCGACTGGCCATATGCCTAAAGTTGGTGTAACGACAATCGACTCCGCCTCCGAGGCGGGTATCATTGCCAATTACAACAGGCCCAGCCAAAAAACTGTCTCTTGGATCCGTACTCGTACCGAATTGAGCAAAATTAAAGCCTGGGAAGCGTAAGTTGTTGGATACAGCGCGATCAACAGAAAAGTAGCTGACAGGTCCTATATCTTAACAGCGCTCGCTGTACTTCCGCAGCCCCTATGTATGGATCCCGTGCACTGATTTGAAATTGCGTCTACTGACGCGAGACCAGTTATTTTCCCCCTGGGCGTATAGATATAATGCCTCATACCTATTTCACAGACGGTGGCTTACGAAACAATTATCCGGGCTACGTTGCGGTGGCTGAGGCCAGAGCACTATTCCCGCGAAGCCCGGACCCTCTGTTCGTCACGATTGGCTGCGGCCAGTACGAGAAGACATCCGAAACACCAGCCAGTTCATGGATGCCGAGAGGTGTACAACGGTTGTATACAGAGTGGGTGAATTGTTTAGATCCGGAGGAGCAGTATCAGAGGCACCAGAGCGACTCAACCATAGCTTTGAATAGGCTCAACCCTAGAACGCATATGCAACGGCCTAATCTCGACCAATTCAGTGCATTGGAAAAGCTTAACATAGCTGACTCTCGGTTCTACACAGACTGTATAGTCCCAACGGCCTGGCGTATGTTAGCCTCTATGTTCTACTTCGAATTCATATATTGGCCAGAAGTGAACAATGGCCGCCTACAATGCACTGGTCGGATCCATTGTCGTTATCATAGACAAGGTCATCAAGACATATCAACGGATGTCTTTCGAACAAAGGCCAGTTTTTTCCTAGGTCAAAAAAGATTCAATTTCGAGATACCGGCGAACGTTAGTTTTGAGCTGCGAGATATGAACGAGTCCTTCGCAATATATCTCAGATCAGGAAAGCGAGAAGCAACTATATCAGGTTTTCCAAACTCAGCCGCGAGACTCCTCGAATTGCAGGAGAAGTACCAACAAGGTTATAGCCAATCGGAGAAAAAAAGGTCTATTGATGATACTGGATGCAACGCTAAGAGGCAACATTGCTAATCTACAGCCGACTATATCTAGTTCATAGCGTTAATATAAGTACTAGGTACCGTTACCTACTCACTCTAGGCCGGTATTAGGAATCATACAAGACCCTCTGTTGTACACATGCTCCGATTTTGTAGGTATCGATTATGGCCCGATACTGGATTTCCTTTGCCGGCGGATACAAGAGGGAAACATTGCTCCTACAACCAATTGCATCCAGATTGTAATATTGAAAACCGTTAGAATATCACCTCTCAGGCCTGTACAAAGCCTGTTTCCTCATCATCTGTATCGTACAAAGCTTATCACTAAGATATGGGATTCGCTGACATTTCGTTGTGTCATTTTTGAGGAGTTTGATAGAAATTTCGAGGTACAAGCGAGTAGCTCTTCTATTTGATACGGTTATGATCTATACCTGTATCTATCACTGCTAGCTCTTCCGTATAAAGTGTTAAGTTTAGCGGAGTGCTAGCTGTGGTAATACTAGTTGATGACATCTAGATTTGGAATCTCGATTGATATATATCGTTCGCCCTTTCATTCGTGGGAGACATCTAGACTGGTGTTTATATGTCTCACCACTTACGTATACGCCAAATGCATCTTCTGGTACTTTGATCACGCTATGAGATGAGTTCGGAACTATGGGTGCTTCCTATAATCTGCGTTGGGCGCTCGTAGGTACCTTTTGTCCACCTAGCCCGTCAAATGAGAAAAATTCATCCACTGTCAGAACATTACTAAGAAAAGCTATGGGAATTGTAACTACATACACTGGCCACTTTAGAAGACTTTCTAAAATGGTCCTGCTTGCATACTTAAGCGTCTGCTTCTTGATTTTACTTTCTTGAGCAACCATCTTCAACTCCATCTTTAAGCCAAAGCTGATATTCTGATATTCTTTGCATATTGTTTGAGCAAGGCTGTATACTGAGTTGTCTATGCCTAAGCACAGAGAAGGCGTCGTGCCAAAATTAAGGGACTCCAAGGAATACGGGCATCTCGGAGGGAGATACCTCGTCAACGAATCAAGATGTGTACAAGAGCCAGTTAGGCTGTTAGAAAGCCACCTCCAGCAGTCACCGAAAGCACTCTAAGTCATTAGTATACTCCGTCCGGGAGTGAATCTCCTTTGTCTATATCTCCCCAAAGGTAAGTTAAGGAATTCCACTTTATAGGCAAAGCGGATTTCCAATCATCCTGCAATCCTAATTGTTATGTGCAGAAGTGGGTCCTGGGTAACAAAGTTCGCATGGAGATTTTTGCAAAGCGGACAATCAATGCAGGCGAGGAATTGGCTTTCAACCAGTATTATATATCCGCTGTCTTTCATCAGCGAGATGGGCTAAAAGCAGCGCTTCGGATACCTGTTTCCTCCGCAAATTTGCACGCCCACCATGCTCTCGTTTTTCATCGCGGTGAGATCGTGCGTCTCGAAGCGCGTCATTGTATCGGCACGCTCCATCTGCTCGCCCGCGTCGTGTGCAGCAAGTCACTGCCCTCTGATACTTTTCCACTCGCTGCTGCCAGAATTTGACCCTCTGCTTAGCGTTGTCGACCTCCAGTTGTTGATAGGCCTGATAATCCGTCCAGAGATCGACTTGGGTCGTAGTCTCTGCAGGTTGTTGTTCGTCCAGCTGCGCCTCCGTCCTTCTATCCGCTTCTTTCTTCTGCTGATACTCCAGAAATCCCTTCCATTCCTTCAATTCTTTCTCGAATTGAAATTTTTTCACCCTCCCAGCGTTGAAGGACGTGAAGTTGGTCGTCCGTATATTCGCGCGCTTGGATGTCAGGCACTTGTTGGATCGGACGAGTCGGTCTCCCACCCTTCTGTATCAAGGCATCGTAGGCTTTTTGGCCTACAACTTTGTAGCTCTCCAGAATAAGGGGTATACTTTCGAGAGAAAGTACGTTAGTACAGGCGTCCAGTGACAAGAAAATTGACCTTTCGATAAGCTGCGGACTTCTCACCACGCTTGCGCTATTTTCACTACGTTCCGATGTTCCACATCTCTCAATTGAACTTTCTTTATAGGAGAGTGAGAAGGTGCCATCATACTCAGAGATGTTCTGAATAGATGGCTGAGAGTTGAAGGAGCAAGGAACACCCGACGGGTCCCATGACCGATTGGTCACATGGAATATTTTGAATTTTTGGTCTTCATGACACGAGCCCGAATCAGGTTACGCCCTGCGACTCATAACACGTGCAAGTGCGGGATGTGCGAGAATGACCAGATGAGTCCGTCTTGTTCGGTCTCGAGATCCAGATAGATGGATCAACAACCAATTGGTCACATCAAATATTCTGAATTTTTCTTTCTAAAGTCCATCGAATTCCTACATCTTATTCTCATGGCTCGCAACGAAAATGGATTTTGAATGCCTACAATGGTGGAGCTACTGCCGAAGATGTCCTCGTCCATGTGCATAGACACTACCCTACAGTCAGTATAAAGACACTACGGAGGCGCCTGAGTCAATAGGGAGCGAAGAACTACACCAACAACGAGTGTCGAGACACTCAAATCCGCGACTCGAGGATTGCCTTCCTCTTCTACAAACGCCTGGCAACGGATCAAGAGATAAGAGTCAGCTTTGAAGACATGGGAATGCCTACATCACTCATATTACTTCAGCGAATCAGGATTAAGCTGGGTTGCCAGCGGAGGTGTTGTGCTATTCTCAGTTGTGGTAAAGATGATTGATTCTTCTACTTTAGCAATTTAGCTAAGTGGCACCGCCCGGAATGCTTCCGAGCGGTGCAAGCATTAAGCTTGCTAGTTAATACTATGGTGCGACGATGCGCGGAATGAACCCGCGCATCGTCCTGCATGCACAAGCAGGCCTCCAAGGAGGATCCGCAACAGGAGGCGTGAAATAAGACAGGTATGGTTTCAAGATACTGAGATAGTCCGTATTATGGAGGAACACCTGGCTGGAGGCTTTATTACAGACTTCGGGCTTACACACCTCTGTATATCGTACCAGGGCCTGACGCAATCTGGTCTATTGACGCACATTGCAAGCTGGAGTTCTTTGGGGTTCAAATTTACGCCGTAATCGACGCCTATTCTCGCAAAATTTTATGGATCTATGTTGGAACCTCAGCTCATACGGCAGTCAGTGTAGCAAAGCAATATTTGGACTTTTTGGCGGAGGTGAAAACTATGCCTGACGCAATCTGTTCTGACCAGGGGGCGGAGACTGTTCTTCTAGCAGACGCTCAGTTGTGTTGCGCACAAGAGGACCGTCCTGAGAGACTACGAGCTTTTGAGAAGTGTTGGATGTTTGGGAAGAGTACCGCAAACCAAAGGCTTGAAGCCTGGTGGATGCATCTACAGTCTTCTATACTACACCGCTGGGTACTCTTTTTTTAATCTCGCGCAAGAAGAAGGACACTATCAATATGATAGGCTTTATAAATTCATGAAGAACTGGAACACCCATAAGATTAGTACCCAGAAGAACCGTCTATATGGAGCTCAGGGAGGCAATCCGCCAACAAATTATCTCAGGCGCTGAACCAATCCTCACCAGCACAGATACTCCTACCAGAGCAGGGCGGTGGCGACCTTCTCATGGCAATAGACGCGTTTCAAAACGCTTACAGGATCAAGGAGCCTGAGATGTTTCAGGATCAGCTGGACAACGAGCTTAGGCGTGAATCTAACGACGAGATCTATTCCGAGGCGGCGAATTCGCATGCGGAGGATTCGTATACGGAGGGCGAGGAGGCTCTCTAAGAGATACTGGAATGAGGTATCAGTCCCAAAAAGTGTCGCAATCAATCCTTTGGCTATATTCCTTGCGCAATTGCCTTAAGCAATTATCTTGAGTAACGAACAAATCACATGTCTCCAAACCACTAATAGACTAATTGTATGCAGCAGATTAATGAGATAATTTTTATTCACAGGGATATCATGGTGTTGTCTCTAAGGCACTGTTTCAACTTCTTAGCTTGGCAGGCAGGCAGACCCTTGCAGCGCACCTAACCACTAGCGCTATTATGGTGAACTCCGCCAAGCCCGCCAAACCGCTAAGGCACTACTGATGACCTCATTACCCCAAGCACCTACTAGTTAGCATTTTCGGTAGCACCTATTCTTAGACATACCATACTAGCAAAAGTGCTGCATAACCAAATATACTCCTTACGTATGGTGATTTTCTTTCCATAGCAGGTGTTACTATTGATTGAAGCCCATCTACGCTGACAATATTTATTTAGTATATCTGTAGATGTTGCTGCTCTGACAGCGGCTGCACGCACACCTTCGTAGTAGGGCCTGTCCCGCACGCATCCTATGTCAAGGTAGTATTGGACGGTTGGTAAAAGACATGACTTATTGGCGATGAGCATGGCACTTTCTTGGTGAGAAACGATGAGCATAGCACTTCTTTAGTAAGAAACGATGCCGGTTATTTTGGAATGTAGTGGAGTCTAGACCACCAATAGTGAAAGTGACTCACTATCCTAGTTCCTACCAGACTCCTCACTACCTCGAAGCTCACCAGCTTTACACTCACCGTCTTGATTCCTACCAACCCCCCATACTTACTACCTTAAAGCTCATCGACCTTTCACCTGCCTACCATAGGAGACAAGTATGTACTTACGTGCCCGTTTAAAATTTAGACTACGACTGACTGCAGCGCTCGAAGAGCGAATACATCAACTTGGCAGGTCCTTGTGCTCGCCACCTTCCCAGCGATCATTTCGGCCTGGTATCCCAACTTTATCGGACGTTAAAGCACGCCTGGTTGGAGAACTTGCAACAGATTAATGCTATAACCCTGAATGTAACGGATAGACAGGTCAAAAAGTGTTATAGCTATCAAAGTTGGACGTAGAGGGACCGTAAATATTCTTACCCAGCTATAGATTATCTCCAATTGTCAGCTAATTAGTTAGTGTGGTCACCTGTGCGCGTTATTGATGTCGACGCTCAAGCGTATGAGCGTCATAGCTACGCCAACGCAATGATATCAATCAGGGTCCAGGGGCTTGGCAATGGTATTGCTACCCGGGACTCCACCGCTGTTCTGGGGTTCCTTAGAAATTTATTCTACTATGAATTCTACTATTCTCTACTTCTAAGTGATATGATTATGTCTATTGCTTGATACTGACTCCAGTAGCTTCACGTTTCTCATATCCTAATACACCAGCTTAGAGCCGGCGGCGCTAGGCCTTCACAATTATCGAAGGCAGACGGCGGTGATTTCCTGTAGGATGTCTCACAGTACTAACCCGACTAGCGGAAGCCTACGGTGAACTGAATATGAGTAGGATCAGATCCCTCGACTCGGCCACAGCAGTCAGTAATATGATTAGTTTCTCTACGAATACCGCGAAGAGGGGTAAGTAGGATAAACTAGGAGGTGATATGCAGTAGTCGTTTGCAGTATAAATATAATAAAGATCGCTTCGACCGTACCCTGATTGTTTATAAACACTTCACAAGCCCAAAAGTATGAATCAGAACGGGGAGGCGGCAAAAGGAGCCAAAGAGATGAAGCGTTTGAGGAACGCGCTTGCAGCGATCGCGAAAGAAGCAGAGAGATCAGAGGGATAAGATCGATATTCTGCCTCTGTTAATTATGGAGGGAACTTCAAGTGATCAGCAGATTCTTGATTGAAGCGAACAAGGCTTGCTCTGGCCTTCGGGAGGATACCAATGATAGAATTACTACGCTTTACTAAGGAAACCTTCTCCCAGACAAATTTTCCAAATCGATACTGCCCTATGGTCATCGGAGTTGATGTCTTCACCCGTTACACACGCACCCAAGTCTCTTAATATATAGCCAACGGATAGTGCTGTCACCGAACCTTTACTTGGCTCACTGGATCTGTGTCAGCAAACCTAATATTCGATAAATCCTATAGCGGGCAAAGGTGACAGTGTTATAGATATGTTAGCAGGTCCTTACACTCAGGTTGTAGACATGAAAAATACTGAGAAGTGTTCTCACCATCATTGACCGGTCCAAACGAACGCAAATATTCATACGACCGTTGGCACGTGGCACACTAGACCCAGGATGTCACGACATGACGCAAAGTGACACTAAGTTATATATGATGACATGCCTTGCGATGTAGCTTGGCGTAAGTGACTAGATCTTCTCGGTTCAGGGTCTTGAAAGCGAGTCATACTATAGCAGCACCACGATACAGAACTACATTGTTTAGTAGCCCTCTATCATCGTTGTCTCACGGTGTTTGAACTTGTGATCTGTCCCAGATCACGCCCAGAGCCATGAGAGAAACAGTTTGACGTTGACAACATACCACCAATAGCTTCTTGATCCCCTCTTGCCACAAGGAGTGCCGAAGGAGAATTACTAATGCGAAATTGCTGCGCCTTTGCTCAGGCTATCAAGAGGTGAGGTCGCTGCCTCTTTCGACCATTGCAACACGGCAGTTGAAGGGTCTAATGTGGTTGGATTATATATCATCGGAAGGTGTTGAGGACTTGCGAAACGATGTTAGCCAAGAAACACGACATTTGGGATCGTCTAACGTACAAGGTCTCTTCTTGATATTCTCGACCTATACTCTAGCAAAGCATTTTACTGAGCATAACCTGCTTAGAGTTGCTGTCAAGCATAACAAGCGACTTTCTTCCCTGTGTGGAAGCCCATCAGATCAAGGCCTTGTAAAGGGAACAGTGTAGACATACCGAACCAGACCGTAGAGCATATTTTTTCACCTTAGGTATAGCCCGTTGCACTGGACTGATGGGACAGTTTTTGTAGTTCAATACCTTGGGATCGCAGGCCTTATGCTCAAGATCTCGAAGTTGATGTGACAAGCTGATAAGGTTCTCATCAATTCGTGCAAACTTATCCTCGTTTTGGCGAGACATATTACGGATGTAATCGCTTGATTGTGTGATGTTTACCTCAAGTTTACAATATAGGCCTTTGAGTTCGTTTGCACCATGTTGTACCCTTTCAGAAAGGTTCTTCAATGCCCGTTCGAGCTGTTGTATATGTCCCACTACCTCACGAAACCTAGTATTAATCTCGGTGGTAAGCTTTTGCAACGTTGACATGGGAGTGCCTGGTGGTATAGCAAAGGGTAGTTTTGGGGCGGCCATCGTCTGCGCGGAATGCTGACTTCTTAGAAGACCTTGAGGTTCGTGCAGCGTTTGCTGATCTCGACATACAGTGCGCAAAACAGCAATTATGGGACGTGATCCTAGGCAAGGGAATTGGGATCAATCGAGCAGTTTAACGATAGTAATAGGTTCAGCACGATAGCGATGTGACGCACGGTATGACCGCTGACCGCCCTGTCACCTTGTGTTAAAGTCTTTGGGCAGCTTAAGCAGTTTGTCGCTATTTGCTGGATCCTTAGCGGCGGTGACTATTGTGACCGCTAACTAGAACAGGTATGGACTACGAAGTGTCATCGCCGCGACCCCGTGGCTTTAGCCTAGGGCTGCAAAATATCAACAACAAACATCTATCGAAGGTTTGTTATGTAGGCTGCTAGGCGAAGTCGTGGGCATTTTCCATCAGCGCACGTAGTACTCATTATGTATTGTAGCGCGTCATTAATTGTGGCTGTGTCGTATTGGTTCTTTGCGCTATGGCCTATGCTTCAATAGGTGATGAAGACTTCCAGTCTCGAAAAAGCGTTTTAAATGTAAACGCGATGGTTTTGGAAACGACCCAGAAATATAGGAAGAGCTTCAACAGTGGAGGCGAAAGAAAGATTTTCATAACTATAAGAGACTGTAAGTATATATCTTCTCCCGAATCAACGACAACATCCTCAATGGTACGGTGCGAAGTTCAAACCAGGAGTCAATATGCCCGAAGGCCAAGGCTTTGGGCATACGCTGGTGGTCTCTGAATCACGCATCTTCCAGAACGATGGGCTCAGTCCTAGCATGGCCGCTGCTGTCCTGTCGAGCGTCATGTCTCTCGTTGTACTTACCTTCCACGAATTCCATCCTGTTAGTTCGCTGCTTTTCTGGGCTGCAGCCAAGAGCGTTGAATGGGGATCTACCTATTTAGGCACACTATATTACATGGGTAGCCTTACACGTGTGCTTTGATAAATGTCGCAATACTATCTAAGTGTGAATCCCCTGTAAACTTTACAGTAGTCGCCTGTTTCGCTATCGGGAATTAGGATTAACGACAGATCTTACTTGCTCTGATGCTTTCTATTGCTTTGTCGTATCGTCGAAGAGTTTAACGTAGGACGACGACCAGGAATGGAGTAAATTGAGAATTCTTAGCGCAGTCTCGGTTGGCAAGCCCTCAAGCAATAGCGAGATGCTTCTCTTGTCACTGCTTCGATCTTTTTCATACCTTTCGTAAAGCATGACGATGATGTCTTTATCGCATCTGTGTTCTATCGCCTTCTCAACCATGTTGATAGAAAGTGACCAGATGTCTTTCACGCCACTAAGTGATTCCTCTATAGCCTCCGAGTTTCGGCTGCGTAGTGCATCCGCAATAGTCGTGTAAGGTGGGTCTTGCCTGGGGTTAGAACTCTGGGTTCCGTCCACCTCCGGCTCAAGCTGGGAGAGTGTGCTTTCATCAGAGTCTATACTTTCGCTTCCAGTACTCTCACTCTCTCCACTCTCACTCTCTGTTCCCTCATCCTCTTCATCACTTTCTGCATTGTCATTTCTTGTACCTTTGCTCATTTTCTCCTGAAGTCTGATAGGTATAACATCCTTGATACCCTTAGCCGAACGCACTACGGACTGTGTTTTAGCTATGATTTGAGGACCTCGTGGTTTTAGTTCCTTGTTAAATAAGGCTAGAAGATCGACCTTCCTCGAGCAGCCTCCGCAATTTACTTCGTATTTCATGAGTATTCTACGTAATTCAGGGACAGTCAGCTTCGTCACGTCGAACTTGTTATTAAATATTTCTAGAGAATCCGCGTCGGGTTTGCTCATGGCTTGATGGATGAACGTTGCAGCCTTTTCACGAATTTATATACTTTGCTGGTCGCGGGCCAGGGCTTACGAGATTATGTAATCAGAAGGATGCCAGAGTCCATTCAAAATCCTCGCCAAGGTTACACCCTTATGGCAGCCTTCACACAGACAATTGAGAAGTTCCGTTCATAGCTCCAATTCGATAGCAGGACCATTGAGAGATCAAGGTAGTATACTTGCTATCTTCCTAATCGCATATTAGATGACTTACATCGGCCAAAAGAGCCGAGGAACGAATTTGCGACCTCTCCGTCTAGCAATCGAACTCAGCGCCTATCCGTCTAGCAATCGAATTCAGCGTGATCGATATGAAGTCACAGTTCCGGATGATAGAGAAGAGAATAATGGTCCTACTCTCCCACCCTTAGAATCATCGTTCATGTTCAACGAGCGTCCTCCTGGGCTGAATCAATCACAGCGAGCCAAATGAAGACCTCTACACTTCTCCATTCCTAGGTCATCTTACTATCGAGACTCAGATACCTGAGTACTTTGACAAAGATCTCGACATGAAGCGCATCAAGGCTCAGTATCTTAAATGCAAGTCTCAGCACCTTTGTTCGGACCATTAGAAGAAACTTCACAATGATCGAGAAAGCTACTTATTCGTATAAAAACAACTTTTCACCAATTGAACTATTTGCACCTACGTCGAGCTATTACGGTGCACTTTGCGTAATCTTGGCTTTTTTCAATGCTTGCAGGCCGCTTACGAAGAATTTTGCACGTACCCTGGAAGCAGGTGTAATATGAGCCTAAGCATGCCAGCAGAAGATATCTTGAGATCTTTCGGAGATGGAAATAGACTACGCTAAACGCATTGCGTCTTCGAGATAATGTACCGAAAGAAGAGTTTATGAGTACAGACATGTTTAGAACTCCATATAATGCAGAGACTCCGAGATCATCTTTGTATAACATGCTTCGAAAAGGAGAGTGCTTCCCTTCGCTTGATCAAGATTAACGAGATAACCCGTTCTCGAAAATCGTTTGAGCTTCAGTTGAGGAAAACTTTCTATGATTCGACGCCGTTTCTTTAGGCATTTGGTCTCTGTTATTCGGTGCTTGTTGATATCTATCGCTGTCTCGTGCCACTGCCACCCAATAGCTAATCCGTGGGAGCACGTCTTGTATATCACGACTTATGTCTATTAATCGAACTTCACGTCCGCTCCAACGTAATAAAGCCATAAGGGGTAGACCGATAAGTACTATGGCGGACAAGTGACGTATCCAATTCACAATAACGATTAAGCTGCTCAGCAGTAGCAAACCGCATAGTAAGCAGACGAAAAGGACGTGATAACTACAAGCCATAGTCTTCATAAGGTCGATGGGAAGGATACTTTATATATCGTAACACCCCGTCTCGTAAGCACTTGGGAGGGTATTAAGTAATCACTCTAGTTACCATGTATCCTTCGATATGAAGTAGCTAGCATGTAGGGCGCGGAGTCCCTTGCTAGGCCTTCATAGTAAGTTGAGGCCTTCGTGTGAGCGCCTGGTCCGTCAGCATTTGTAGAACTTTCGGCTGAGGTGACCGAGAATGACCATGCCATCGCTTCGGGCTTACCCCCTAGATGGGTTAGGTACAATGGTACCCTCCCATCCTAGATGCGCGATAAAGACGGTGACCCAAAGACCAATATAAAAGCGTGCCATTCAATATGCATGTAGGCCAACTCACTAGACGCAGGATGAGAACTGACGTTTCTGGATTGATAGCCTGATTGAAGGCAGTATCATCTTCGGCTATCGCCAGCATGCTTGCTCATCCAGGCACGCTCGGTGCCTGAGTTACACTTGCTTTTACGGCCCTTCCTTCCATACACACTTCCAACTGCACACGATAATCACCCTTTCGGATCGAGGTTGAAAGTGCGGATGCACTCCAGTGCTGAAGATTAGGGCGGAATAAATTCATGCGAACACTTTTATCATGATAACTTCTCCCATGCGGTCTTACCTATCAGAAAGAAGAATAAGAGGAGGTACGATTACAAATCCACACCGCTGGACCAAGTAACTCTGTAGCACATTATCTACGCTAGTGTTGTGGTGGTGTGGAAAGGGCAGCTGCAGACATTTGATGCCTTCATTATCAGACAGCAATTTCTTGGTGAACAGTAATCAGTCAGCGATTGGTCAGCAGAGACTTGGCTTGGGAGACCTTTATGTAGCAACGAATGTTGCTACATCTTGGGATCATATATTCTTTTCTACGTGTAATTATTCTAGCAGCAGACACTCGTTACGGTCAATAGTTATTCAATTCTACCTCAATTCTTGCACTCGCTATTCTACCACTGCGATGTCTTGACCGACGGCCTTAATCCCACACCTCTACAGTGGTATAAAAAATCAGATGGTTACTATCAGCTTTAAGAGAATATCAAAATTCCAGATAATGTGGTAGTAGTATATAATCGACCATTGTCTTTCACTCCCCTCGTCCACGATATATATGTCTAAACGGCGATATATTTTTGTTTGCCATTAAATTGGCTCTAGTATGTTTCCTCTTCGTCACTTTGCGTATCTGCGCGTTGACGAACTGATAATGATGATATACAAAATTCCATCTTCTTGCTAGCTACTGATCCGCAATAGAATTTTGAAAGATATATGTAGTAATTGTCGTAGTCGACCTAGGTACCTAGTCTAGAAGGATATTTCCATCCCTAAGCCCCTTTTCAAGTCCAGCTTGGTGGTCTTTGTTTTCCCACAATCATATAAGCGCGAACACCTATATAGTGTCTTTCAAGTAACTACGTCATATCACCGGCTGGGCTTTGCCTTCTAGCGTGGCTCCTTATCACCCTGCCTACCCGGTGCCGTGACCCTATCGGGCCAGGGCATACTTACTTGAAGTTACAGGCCTTCGCGCGCCCACTCAGGGCCGGTTCCTAACACAAGTGCCCATACGCGATCTTGGCAGCTCTAACCCAATAATCTATATCAAAGCGTAAGCAAGATTATGTGAGAGCGTATAAGATTCAAACTTTATGTATATATAGGGTAGCCTCTCTTAGAATGCTATAGGAAAGTCTTTGGTACTCCATGGCTATACCTGCTTTTGAGAAAGTCCAGAATCTTCCCATAAGTCCTGAAATAGAAGTGCTCCTGGAACGTTTGAAGGCAAAGAATGACAAAGGCGAACATTATGCGGCGGCGTATAATAGCTGTCTAATATTGATACATACTTACGGACACTCAACATACACAAGGGCAGAATGTAAGAAGACTATGAAATCTCGTGGCGCGCCATTTGAAACAGAGGAAATGGATAGACTACTAAATTTGTCGATATTCAAGAGGATTGCAGCTGCTGTTAAGGGGAAAACTTGGGCCAGCTGGCCAGTAGGAGATGAATTCAAAAACAAAGAGAGGCTGCAGCAGCTGCTTAGAGTCATACATCAGACAAAAGCCAAGATCAGCGACGAAGCATTCGAAGAGTGGCGTCAGATTCTAAGCCCTGAATCACAGGCTATGAGCGAAGCCAATAAAGTGACGAAGGAATATATGGAAAATGGTTCCAGGGAGTATTCTTTCAAGGAGTCCACGTCAATAGGGCGGCAACATGCGGTTCTCGTTATAGTCGGCGAGAATAAGGAGTCTGGAAGAGCGGCACGAAAGCGTATCTATAGTTGGGAAGTACGTGCAAATACCGTGACTGATGCGATTACCTGTGGATTCCAAGAATATGCATCGGTACACACATCTATGAAAGCTCAGATTGAAAAGGCAGACAGAAACCCTATAACTTGGAAAAATAAAGGGACAGGGGGAAGATACCTTTTCAAATCAAGGAACTCAGTAATCCACAAGAACGGCGATGAAATCGCAATCTGTAAGGTGCAGCAAGGCAGGGAGCTTCCCTCTGATCTGGCAACTGCTCTTAATATTTCTAAGACTCTCAAAAAAGGAGGGAGAAACCCCGCTCTACAGACCGACGCTCCCTAGTATTGCAATTTGTTTCGACTCCCATACAAATCTCTATATAAAGCGCAATAAGTAGCTGTAAATCAATCCATAAATAGTTTCACCGTCCTAATCGATAGCTACAAGCGTTCTAAAAGTATTGATTGGAATATCCTATAAGATCGATTAGACTCGCACCTCTCGATCAGGGAGCTCGTTAAGTCGGTATGTTCCTAGCTTCGTCTATAGGCCAAGCCTTCTGCCTCAAAATTCCAGCAATTTGTTTCACCAGACCTGCAGATCCCATTGATGAATGATGAATCACGCTCAAGAATTGATCGCGGATACTGACTAGGATTCCGTACTTCTAATTCTCGGGCGAATAATACGTCTATGTGTGTCTTGGCGTTTGAATCAAAATATTAGCAATGTTCAATAATCTAGCAACGATGCGCCCTCAAACGATTGGCGCGATATAGCACCTAAGGGCCCTAATTGAGGAAGGTTAAGCGTATATAAACCTTGCAGCAGCGGGCCTAGTACGACAGCGTATATTAAACATTCTATCATAGCTCCGAACATCTTCAACTGACACGCCCACCAACCTTTTGGAATTCCAACTATACTGCCTACAGGCCTCAGTACACCTATCCTGCGGGCGTAAGAGTTAGTCAACTACAGCCAGCGGCAACGATCCAAGACGTTCTAAATAGACAGAAGTAGCAAGAACTGTATTTAAACAATTTTTACGCCCGCAAAATAGGTGTACTGGGCCCTGTAGGCAGTATAGTTGAAATTTCCAAATTTCAGGAAAGTTGGTGGGGGTGTTCAAAAGTAGATGGTCGGAGTTTCAACTTGCGCTGTCGGTAGTATCCATATCACCACCGCGCTCACAGCATGATCTATCGTCATCGTACTATACCGGCTAGTGAGGAGGATTATGATGATCTATATACAATCGTAATACGGTATTCAGATTAGTATATCCAGAGACTCATGTTATTATCCGACTGGACCGGTGACGCTCCGTCCTAGAAGTTTCTTGGAATTAGAAAAGTAGATTCTAGCTTGGAAGCGATTATACTTTGAATCTTTAGCGTGTCATGATAGTAATCCAAAATTCATACCGAATGGATCCGGTAAACCTTCCTTTCTTCTCTTTATAATAAGGTATTGATTATCACGTTTAATATACCTTCGCTACTTGTTATTGATTACTCTCACTTAGTAGGGATGAGAACGGTATAATTTGGCAAATCTTAAGCTTTACATGGAACCTATCAGCCCAGAACAGGATATATTACTAATGGATGGAGATCGAATATCGAGGATGTTCATCTCGTTCGATGCGACAGCCTGTTCAGTACACACTTTTACGTGATATGTATGACCCAGAACAAGATATCGCAGAGCTCACATCCATGGCCGACGAGCTTGGTGCGCCAGATGGGACGAGCAAATACCTCCCGAACTTGTTTACTCACCCTATCAACGAAAAGCTGGTTAAGTTGGAGACCTTTTGTGCGGTTTGGCAGAAATGTAGCTGGACCTCACTCTGTGTGTTCAGCAAACTCCTTGACTATGTACCTCGGGAGCTGATGTCCGCCCTCAGCCGGGCCGTGGAATTTTGGGAGAGCCTTGCGAGTCTGTGTGAGCCGGAAATGAACATTCGACAAGATAAGGCTACGGCTTCTGAGATAGAAGGTCTCTGGCCCGCTTGCTGCAGTGCAAATATGAAGGAGTTTCGAGAGAAAATGAGACTCAATGGCCTATTTCCGCTGGTCCAGGATGGGAGGTCAAGAGATAGAATTCAAGCAAAGATCGAGAGTCTAAGCTACCGTATACCCTCACTAGGCATCATAATCGCTGAGTCAAGAACCCTTCAATGTATGGTCAAGTGGCTCCTTCGTGGACTCGGGGATGGACGCACACTAGCTTTTAGCACAATAGATATCAACGCTCACAAGACCGCAAACGAGAAGCAATACTATCTGTGTTTCCTTGCGGCAGCCCGAGCCTGCGGTTGCAACAACAAGCAAATTCTCCAAGAAGAATTAGACCAAATACTTGACCAAGGCATAACCTATGAATCATCATGTCCACTCATCGAGCCGCCATATTATCCTGCAGGAAAGACCTTAGTCTCAGCACCTCCGAACGGGGTGTGGGCCATCTGCGCTGAAGGAGTAAATAACGATCGATATTCTCTGGTAACAGACTATTTCTATCTCAAGGTGCTATGCTATCCAGAGATCGGATTCGACTCCATCCCAGCATCAGGCAAGTTTGTGAGGCCATATCTGATAATGCAAAGGCTGATTAAGGACTTTTTCGAGTCTTTCTTTGGCCCAGCCGTCCGTTTTGATGAACTGGTGAACTTTGAAGACCCGCTTCCTGGGACAGCAACATTCCAGCAGCACAGGAAGGAAGCCTGGATTTCAGATGATGACACGTTGTGCCACACTAGTACACTATCATCGCCTTTGCTCGCAGATCTATCATCGCATATGATTCAATTTATACCGTCAGATGGACAATCGCGGGAGGAGGTGGGAAAAGGCGTCATAGTCGAAAAATCGAATAGTCATCATTCCCGAGTAGGTGAGCTCGACTACTATACGCACAGTCCTCTTGCGGATGCGGCAATAGCGATCGATGACACTATACCACACTCATCACAATCCCTTACCGAGGAAGAATCTTTCAACTTTGAGGGTTACGATGATACAAGGTACAGCTCTTACACTATGAACTCAGCGTACAAAGGAGATTTACACAGAACCTGCAACTCAGACAATGAGACTCCACCTCCATCGCCGGAATCTCTACAACGCGAAACTCGTCTCTCCGTGCTATCAGATCAAAAAACACACAAGAGTAAGTATAGACTCAGCGGGATCGAGCTCGGTGAACGTGGTCGGTTCTCAATAAGCGTTTATAGAGATCCCATTCTTTCAGCCAGTGAGAAACTTCAGTCAGAACCTTACATGCATGATCAAAAACCGCCGGTGACGAATAGAAATATAACATCAAATATTCCACCCGGACACATACTTGGAACTAGAATTGTCATAAACCGGAAGCACAATTGGAGAGGTCTAACATACCAAAATCCTAATCAGCATTCATTTAGGCACCAAATCTGGGATTCTCCTACTCCGCCATAACGAGACGATCATTGAAACGGCTTGGTGTAGGTCAAATCGAGTGACTAAAGCCAAGAATAGTAAGATTGTACAGGCTAGCCTTTGTCGTAGTAATAATCTACCAGTTTTTTTAACGACTTACGTGTAGTGTTTGAGCATTGACTATTCCGCCATTGAGCTACTAGGATACGAGCCACCTGGTCTAATATAACTAAATAGGATTGGACACTAGGAGGACTCAAAGAGATTCTCGGCTAGGCGTTATAATACACTTTTGGGAGAGACGTGAAACAAGATACTAACAATTGTTGTGCTGAATATAGGCCTTAGTCTAACTACCAGCAAGGGTTACAAGAGTTATAGATCACTCTAGAATACAGCATGAGGCTTAGAACATCATAAAAGTCATGATTGTCAATCATACCACTTATGTTCTTCTTGCATAGTACTGCTATATGGCACAAAGCAACAAACGAAGAGAACAAAATGGGAAAGTTCAATACAGGAATATTGCACCACTTGATGGCTCTCATTCGAGAAATTCCAGTCAGGCACCAACTTTACACGATGATTCCTCTAGCCCCACTCCTCGAACAGGAACCCCTATCCTTGCTACTTTCGTCGTTAATGGTATTAGATACAAGTACCCAAAACGATATGTAGAACGAGAACTACCGGAAGTTATCTCTCGATAATGAAATGCCTGCAGCTGCACTGTCCACACCACCACATGCGTCCCCACCCATCCCCATACAATGGTCGTCCCATGACCATTGATCAATCCCATCGCGAGATGATGCGTTTGATTGCTAGTTCGACGATTGGCCTCGCTATCCGTCTGCAATAGAGATCCTCCTGAAGTCCCAGCATTGTTGCTGACTGCACACGACCTAGTGACTGAGATCAGTGGCGTTGGCCCCGAAGGAACAGGTGCCATATGACGAAGGGCCTCATTCCCAGTAACGGAAGTGATCCCTTGCGGACCTTTGGAAAACGCGCGGAGAAAGCCCGCGGAGAGTCGCATCGCTAACGTTGTCTAGGTCGACCTGTTGTGTAGGTCAACCTAATTGACATGCCCATTGCTGAATTCGAAAAGCAGCAAGGCGAAAGATTTGAAGAAGGAAAATATGTATATATAAATATATGTATGACAGCTGGTGAGGAAAAAGGAAAGAGGATTGAAGCTCAGCTAAATTTGACGATCTTTGCGGGTTGATCTCCTAGGTGCAGACGTAGCAAGCGGAGGAATTGCCAGAGTCTTGGGCAATGAGTAAGGTGCAAGCAGACCACTCTTGCTGACGTGCGGCGTCTCTTAGGTGTTGAGGGGGGACTGTTAGTCTGGCTGTAGATAGAGTTGAAGGAACTCTCTTATCAGACGTATTGCTATCGTCCTATACCACTTTGCGTTTCCGACTTGTGTTGTGTAGTTTGATAGGCTTAGGGGACTTCACAACTGCCTCTGGAACCCCTTTGATAAGCACAGATTCTTCGCTGTACACCATACCACATAGTAGCTAGTGCCTGCGCTGACAATCCATCTGAGGTTGGTAACTCGGTTTGGAACCATTGGTTGAGAATTCTTGCAAGCTATTTCCATTCATTTGAATAAGTCTGTGCAAGATACGAAAGCGTGAGACACTGCGCCGTCGTCCATCTGAAGAAGATTTGAGAGTGGGACCTTGACACTAGTGGGGTGATAATGCTAGGTATCCACAGCTCGAGAGGAGAATGGCAGGTATGTATATATATATATATATCTTGACTGGAAGTTCCACGATTCGAGGGGGAATGGCGAATATATATTTGCAACGGTATCGTAACCAGCAGTGGTAAGTGGTGAAGGTAAGCTTGAAGGTCAGTGAAGCTTCAAGGTCAGTGAAAATCCTCGACCCCTCCCAAAAACCTTGCTCAGGTGAAGGCGACATTACTCATTCCACGCCTAGCCTATCACTCCGCCGCCGTGGGCGGAGGCGTTACTCTATTTCACTGCCATTGTCCTCGTCTTCATCCATGTCTTCACTCTAGCATCAGCAGCAAATTCATCGTCACCAGCATCAAGTTCAGCTCGGCTGTGAAAGCGATTTAGTCGACTATCATTAATAGTCCCCTTCATTATTGACTCATCCAGTTCCTTCAGAATGTACGTGCCTTTATCCGCATTCACCTCGGCGATCCGATGCCTGTCGTCAAACAGCGCCTTGTGAGCTTCTCGTATTCTTCTCAGAAACAGCGCCGTCTCTTCCAGATCCTCGTCGCATCGTTGTAAATGTCTGCCACGTAGAGCCAGCAGTTCTGTAGTCACACGCCCCCAATCAAGGATCTGCCAGGTAGGGTTCATAGCACGGTTCAAGCAGACCACTAGAAATTCGGTCCTTGAGCATCTGGGGCGGGAATCCCAGTGCTTGCCAAGCTGTATGAGGGACCGTTCGGATCTGCTGTGGTGCTGCCACTGCGCTGCGCACCTCTCCAATCTCCGAAAAATATCATGACAATACCGCTTCTCGATTGTACAACACTTGCATCAGTAAGTCCTTTTCTCGAGGTAACAGATCGATACCGATCTGCATTAATGCCACCCTTTCGTTAGTTAAACGAGTTCCTTTTGCTAGTGTCGAGGACTTTGGAATCAATCAATGACCGGTTAACGAAAATGAACGAATGAAGTCGAAATCCGAATCTGAAAGCCCTGAAACACCCGTAAAAAGCTTGTCACTTCCCTGAATATCTAGGCCACTGATCCTTGTTGATGCAGACACCAGCCTAGTTCGGCGCCCGCCTAGTCTATTAAAGTGAAAATATCAGCAACGGTACGGCTCTGTGGATGAGCCGCTGTCGCTGATTGGATCGTAGTTGACACACTACCATCCGCATAAGAGATTTCGTCAAGTCAAACTCTATTCACTTACTAAGATTGTGGATGGGACCTCAAACCCAAGCTTACAATGGATGAGACGAAGTACGTTACACGTTCGTACTACATGACCCCCTATGACATGTCATAATCCAGGCGGCACCGGGCAAATCTTGGAGGTTCAATGAATTACGTTAGACATGGCCCCGGTCGCCGTCATACTCAGCTTCGTAGCGCACGTTCTATGAGTCGACTCTACTTGAGCCAGCAAAGTAAGGACGCTCTTCCTAACAACTTCATGATAGACGTGGCAAAAATAGGAGGGGCGATGACGCGCGTGGAAGGGCAATGGATGTAACTCTAACTATCGAGTAGACCGTCCCTTGATAGAGCCGATTAGCGACTAGCCAGAAGTAGTATAGGCTGTATGACTGAAGTCACATATATCTATGTAGGTCTACATCTCTCCAACACACTTTTTGAAATTGTCGGAATAACTTCGCTCCGCACTCCGCAATTAGCGGCTTGGCGCCAACTCCTAGATAAAACACCATAGCTTAGCTAGCTAGATTCAATCAATCCCCAGTTTACCAAGCCCAATAGACACCCTGCGAATCAGGTTGTCCGGGGCAGGTAATAGGGGATCAAGCCTACTAATCGGTACAACCTAGCAGCTAGGTTCTACCGACAGAAATTTTCACGTGATTATCATAATTTATAGATAAGTGGAAAAAGTGCAGTCTGTGATCGTTCTTACACTTGTATCAGGAAAGTTGTCGGCACCAATGGCTTCTGATCCTTCATCTTCAGCACCTATCTGGCCACAGAAGAAGCGAAAAGTCATGGGGCCGAGATCTTCGTCTACCTAAAACCAGCCTTCCTCCTCGGTATGGCCTTACTTAGAGGAAATGAACGTGTATCTGCTGATAACACAGAAAACGAGCGAAGACGGAAGATGAGAAAGAGCAGCGCCGAGTCGAGCGCATCCTACGCAATCGGAGAGCTGCCCGAACATCGCGAATATGCAAGCGACAACAGGTCGAGAAACTCGAAGTCGAAAAGCAATCGTTACAACAGCAGAATGAGTCTCTCGAGCAACAGCTCGTAGCCGTCGAAAACGAAAAGGGTTGTCTCGCACAGAATCTGGCGGAGATGACTGCTCAAATGGAAGTTATCCAGACAAGATCGTTAAACCCAGAAATCTTTATATCGACCTTAGAACGCAATATCTTCGGCCAAGATCAGAAGACGATGATAGACACCGATGTTCAAATTCCCAGAGCACTTCATCCAAACCTCGACAACCTAGATACTCCCAGGAGTATGATAAAAGATTCGGTTGTGATGCTGTGTGATATACAGAGTTTGTCTCCGACAGCTTCGACTCAGCCAACACTTTGCTACGGCTGTGATCCATATATTATTGACGCCTATGTTGGGTCTGACCTTGATTGTGGAAGTGACTGCGCCGCAGAACTGCGTCGGGTCCCTTCTACTACATAGCGCGAGCAGTGTTCGGTTCTTGAATATTCAGGCTGGATCAACGATAGCTCTATCCCCTCTACAGCTCAGCACGAGGCTCCTCCGGGTAGTTAGCAACCTCGAATTTCTCACGTAATGGCTCTCAAGTACTCAAATCCCACTGAAGTGAGCTCGGCCATGTAATGCCCTGCCATGTAATGCCCTGCCATGTAATGCCCTGCCATGTAATGCCCTTACGTACATTGGTAGCGATTTCTTAGCAGGGCGTTACCTGGGATGTTGAGCGCAGCCGAAGCTCTCTGCTACGGTGGATCGATCGTTTGTATTGATTCTTGCAGTGATGCTGGCTTGAGTATTGTCTATGACTTCGGCTGTCTTCGAATCGTCGCGAGTGACCGTGAAAGCCAGATATGTTTGGCATAGAAGCTTGATGTAATTTCTTTCCGCAAGGTAAGCAGAAGTATTATGATTGAATATCTACGTGCTACGCCGAAAGCGTAAGACAGCTTCGTTGAAGGCGCGCCGAGTTCCACGTATTTGGCTACTGCTGAGCAGCTTAATCGTTATCTTGAAGTGGATATGTCACCTGTCGGCTATCCGAGCGATGGACGACAATGAAGATCGATTGCTCTGAACTACAGCGTAGATTCACGGCCCCCTCAATCTCATATCTTCATAGGCTTTGCTACCGATATCCTTGACTGTATCGAAGTATTTTCGATCTCTCTCAAAAGCAAATTGTCTCAAAGTCACATTACTCTTAGCGTATAGGTCAGTAGAGTGACACTTACGAGACTTCATTGGACTACGGACACGAAAGACTGAGGACTAAGGTCATGTAATAGATCGATCTGTAAGTAGACATCCTCACTGTGCTTCACCGGCACCCATCGCTCTGCAGGCAGGACTTTCTAGATAATCCGACTCTGTAATTGCTGTTAGAAGCCAAAATCGAACGTTGGCAACAGCGCAAATACAACATGTCATAGAGAAAGCTCCATGGCGTCTCGATGAGAATGATTGAGTCGATCCCGGCAGTCCTACGCCAGACCACTTGGCGCAGCGAAACGCGGCCTGTTGCTATCGTTTCACATTCTCCACGCTTGTTAGCGATACTAACAAGTCTTAACCTAGCGCCGTTACCATCTTCAAGCTGAACCCCTGGTGAGGACGGCAGCTGAATTACAATCATTGCCGATACCATACCCACACGCGGAAGATTCCAGCTGGTGATTGTTCTGACATGGGCATTTGCAGTGAAGTCGACGATATGGCAGAGCGGAGGGCATTACGGTGCTTCAGAATTTGAGGGTAACTTGTAGATTCTCTAGTAGGGGGTGCCGGCTACTTATTAGTGGAAGCTCTGGGCCAATGGCCAATCGACCACCCCCTCTGGTACACGCTAGAAACAACTCCTGGACTGTTTCGAAACGTGATGCCAACTTGCACTGATACTATGTCGATGATCACCATCGGTTTGCACTCACCTTCGAAGGCCACGCCCACTGAAAGCCCGGCCTCCAACTTACGCATTGATGACAAGTCTTCCGCCGCTGACCTCGCGAAATCAAACAGCTCTTTGGGATACTTGTCGCAAGCCTGTCATTTCCCCTTCCTAACTTGTCATTCACAGGTGCAGGTAAAAAACTCAGCGAATAGGACCGCATCTGGTCGAGCGCTTTCCTCGTCTTCTATGCCTTTTGCCGTTGAACATCATCTCATCTAAAATGCTAGTGGTAGGTCAGGGAAGCGGGATTGAATGGTGGTGTGTCCTTACATAGCTCATCTTCAGCGGATAATTGTGATACTATACATATTTGGACACAATGGCGTCCAATAGAATAAACTATAATAGCATCGAACTAAGTAATATACCTGGTCAGCGCCCTCCTCGCTATAGAGGAAGGAATTCAGAAGCTGTAGCTAGGGTCATCGTTGTTGCAAGCGCGTAAGTAAGTGCCTAGATTTAGGATTCACCTATCTGGTCAGCGTCCTCGTTGTTGGAAGCGCGTAAGTAAGTGCCTATTTTAGGCTTCACCCCTCGGCTGTAGAGTTCAGTGTCCCCCGTACACTTACTAGGTCTAGAATAAATTCAAGAGATCAGAAGGGAAGTGTTCGCTGATATAAAGAGCGCCCGCCCCATATTGGAAGATCGCCAGCAACAACTCTGCGCAATTCCATCTTCTTATTATCTCTCTCTACAGCTCTGTTCGAAGCATTCAGGTTGTTCATCTCTGCCATTGAGGTATCAAAGGTACGGCTTCTAATTGCATTACAATAGTATAAGATCCATGACTAACAAATGTACGTTGCAGCTATGTGCTTATTTTTGTTCGTTAAAAGGGGTCATAGCAACACGTGCGAACCCCACACCTTACGCGCATAGGTTCTTCAACGCTTTATGGAGGCAGCGAATATCGACAGCCAACCACCACCATACGTACACCCACATGAAGCTATAGATACTCCACGAGTGCTAGAAGATGATGATCAGGACAGAGATGAGCAAGGTTGTGCTCAGGCTTTGAATCAGGTTTTTGGTACAACTACTAGTAATATTTAAAAAAGAAAGTTCTTGAGGAATTATACTCCTCACCAATGTGACTTCCAGATATATAATTATATGTAATTCTGATACTTCCTTTAAACGTTATCAATATTAGAAGAAAGTTGAGTTCTGATGTTCCTAACCTTAATTCTAGCCGTCGATCTGCCGGGCCTAAACTCAACCTTCGTCCTCAGAGTTGGATACTATTATGAGATTATAGAAATCATATGGCCTAACAGCTGAAGAAAAGCGCTTTCTATCGAGCTAAAAATTATAGAATTCGGCCGGACGGTTGCTTGGGAATCGAGGTTGTGAGTTGGGGGCTTTCCTCGCCCGCAGCTAGGAGCGAGCAACACCTCCTACCAGCAGCTACCAGCCAGTAACTAGCAATAACCGCAGGCTATATTTCTTATATTCATATGTGTATAATGCGCGCAATTTGGATGCGCTTTCAAAGCTGCAAGAATTACTAGAACCTGATAGACGGTCACTTAGAAATCAAGCTTGCCCCTTGGAAGCTGAAAGAAAAGTTCCTCGCCAAGCCCCCGTAGACCCTAGCAGTTCACTACGGTGTCCCGGGGCAACCAATTGGTCACATCAACTATTTTGAACTTTTATTTTTGAAAACCTGAACCACCCTATGAAAGATGTCCGTTTTTTTCGTGGCAAAGTCGGCATTGTCGTGGCCATGTAGTTAAGCAGCCAAGATGTTAGTCCGGGACGAGTGGTGTTCGGACAAGACAACATACCGACAAGCTGCTGCAGCATAGACTGCGATGCGTCCGCCATCGCGGCCTTCTTGGACACGCTGAGCATGGACAGAGCCTCCATGTTGCCCACCTTCACCATAGCGACCCAAAGGCGGTCTATCGGGCCTTCGTAGAAGACGAAGCGTGGCGGAGCATGATACAACTGGTGGGCCCACTCATTGAGCTGGATGGTGGAGGAGGTCGTTGCAAGAGATATGAGCAGAGGGTCCTCGCAGCCTGTGCACAGCGTGTCAGTGATGAAAATAAAACAGCAGGGACAGGGGCGCGTCACCGAGGTGGTGTAGTAGCTTCTTACATGCCTCCGCCTTCGCGGATTTGATGGATCGGCAGAGGCCCGAGTACGCACTCAGGTGTGCTTGAGGGATGGTGACTGTAACAGCCCAGAAATTAGGGACGGGTGTGTTGTGGGTAGTGAAAATGGGCGACTCTTGGTAACGGGTGTGGGACAGCTCGTTGAGACGGCTGGTGTGTTGAGTGGAGGCCATTGAATTTAGATGAGTGTTTAGGCGCATTGGATATACCGTAGGGGTTTGTGTGAAAGATGTGAAGGACGAAAAAGACAGGAATTAAATCGAACGAAGGAAATCAATCGGAGATGAATAGTAAGCAAAGGTGGAAATATAGACCTCTCAAGCTTTATAATGCCCCCGTCAATGTTCTCTTCATCATGTTCCTCATCACGTTCCTCCTCATGTTACTCCTCATCTACCTCCTCCTCCTCCGCTGGTATTTCTGTGTGTGTTATGTGGGACGGCAGACTAAACGCACCACTCGCTTACAACAACCAAGAATAGCACCGCGTCTTACTCTGATTGATCAGTCTACGTTACCAACGATGGCTGAAGCGCCGTGAGCTATGGCTCTGGTCGAAGCAGATGACTGAGTGACTGAATGACTGAATGACTGAATGACTGAATGACTGAATGACTGAATGACTGAATGACTGAATGACTGAATGAATAATTACATTAAAGCAGTCAGTCTGAATGAAAGAAGACGCTCGAACGACTGCCAACAGTCTCTAGCATCTCTAAGTCACACACACCTCCTTAGATTAAGATTCCGGGAATTGGTAACCTAACTTCTTGACAATTTTCAATATCGACAAGACTGACCTATGGGATTAAATTCGACAAATCGAAGTGGGTTAGTATATAATTATATAGACAAATCTACATCTATGTCAACGGAGCTCTTAGTAGGATTTCTATATTTAATACTAGAATTATTAATCGAGCAGTGTGTCTACTCTCGAGCCTCGACCAACGTTCTTAGTGGTTTAAACCGTTCAACTTTGAAGCCGAACTGGACCGAAATTAGTGCTTAGCAGTGCAGTTTAAAGGCCAGCCCGTTTGAACCGATAAAACCAGTAATTAATCAATAGTTGGCATTGTTCAGGTACGAGGGTATCGGAAAGGAGCCGCACCTCACCAAAATTTGGTAAGTTGCAGTTATAAGATCTAAAAGATCCTCTTAGACACGTCTATAAAGACTAGAATTATCGACAATGTTTGGATACAATTAAGGATAGAGGTAGTAAAGCCTGAAAAGATGGCGATCTTGCTTCGTTCCACCTACCATTCTCCTCCACTGGATTCGTGATGTTGAGTAACGTCGAGGCGCTAATTTTATAGCGTATTGTACGCCTATAAGAATGAGGAAGCCGTGAATCTACGTCGTCTTGGGCAATCGATCTTCATTATTTGATGCTAGTTGGTCTCCATCTCGACTTGTGTCTATCGCTCGGAGTTCATGGCCGCTCCAACGTAAGAAAGCGATAAAGGGTAGACTGATGACTACTATAGCCGACAAGTGACGAATCCAATCTAAGATAACAATCAAGCTGCTCAGCAGTAGCAATACGCCTGATAAGCAGACGAACAGAGCGTGGTGACCACAAGCCATAGTGTGCCTAGAGATAAGGGGAAGGATAGACATATATCGTAATTTCACCCACGTAAGTATCACATCGACAAGGAAATCAGCCGATAATATTGCTTTGGAATCGCTCGAAGTCACTAATCTTAAGATTAAAGGCCATGCAGTAGTACTATTTGCGAGAGCGTAGATTGTTATGCCTATGAAGCAATCATGTATTGCTTATTCACGAAATCTACTCGAAACCTGTAATAATGGCTACGTACCTCGCGAATGACAATAGATCAAGCTTCTATACGAAACACATTTGGCTTATACGGTCACTCGCGACGATTCGGAGTCATTGACAACACTCAAGCCAGCGATTCTGTGTATAGCCCCGCTAGACCTTCCTTTCTGGTGTATAAAAATTAGCCTAGAAGCTCTCCCTACCATTCCACTCGATTACCTAGTCAGAAAGCTCATTCCTGCAGCCTCTCCTCTCTCTTACTACACAGTTGCCCCCCTCTCAATAGAGCGACTGTTCCTGCTGACCGTATTATAGCTGGCTACTCATACCTCGCCTAATCTCCTACCCTCCTCCTCCGAAGACCTGTCCAGCAGTGGCGGTGAAGTTGAACAGGCGTCTGCCTCAGACGCGGCCAATCTTCTACCTATAAGTTAACCAGCAAAGCGACTGGTCCGATGTCCGCCTCAAATTTCCCCTGCTTTGAAGACCCCAGATTCGAGTGGGGATCCGATGGAGACGATAGTATCCTAAGCAGTGGTCATACTACGCAGGAAAATCAAGTCATATATGAACAATAAGGCGTCGACGCTGATCATAAGGAGGATGATTATGTGGATATATGAGGCACCCCGCTGTATAAGCCGGAGTAACATCCGGCGAGGCCTCCAGGCTGAGTATCTCTCATAGCGCTGAAAGTTATAGTACTTTCCAATCGTCCGCTACTCGAGTACCACCCCTCCGCCGTTACAGTCACTCGCAGCAATCACTAGCTCTTATGATATGTATTAGATTCGTAGCCGCTCATTCCACCTATTCCACCTAGGTCTTTACCTCCGTCACCCTCCTCCTTCTTCCCAGCCCCATTCGTCACCTTCTTCGCCATGTTTCCTTTCGAGTCGGCTCGCAAGCTGTGATCAAAGTACTTGGCAATGAAGGACACGGAGGAAAAAAGCTTCACATAGGTTCAACGCTCGACCGACTGCAACGGGCGGCCATGGAATGCTGGAGTTATGAAGGCGATAGGCGAGATGAGCGGTGCTGTATTGGGATGAAGGAAGACTTTGCCACGAAGATCCCCTTGTCTTCAATTAACAGGAGTCGGCTCGCAAGCTGTGATCAAAGTACTTGGTAATGAAGGACACGGAGGGAAAAACCTTCACTTAGGTTCAACGCTCGACCGACTGCAGCAGGCGGCGATAGAACCCTGAAATGGTGAAGCTAATAGGTGTAACAAGGGGTGCCGCACCTTAAACCAGCTGCAAAGTTGACTGTAGAGGGTCCCTATCCTAATTCAACTCGGTATCTGTACATAATATCCGATGTTTCAAGCTTGACATCTGACATGTGGTCTTCCTCCTTGTCTGCATCTTCTGCATCTCCCGCTACCCATTTTGCTAAAGTTACGTCTGAGACGCTCTTCTTAGCGATACTTGGACGCGCTGCTAGAGCGGGCAAGGCCTGTCTTGGGCGGTGGAAGTCGAGGTAGACATCGGTATCATTGCCCTTATAGATGCTATACTTAGGATTGCACTTCTTAACTCTGTTGAGGTAGAATCGGGAGATGAGCTGAATAGGGTTTTAGCCTTGTAGGACGTTCCATGCGCCTACTATACTCACATAATGACAGTCGTACAACATATGTTGACTGATATTCATTGAGCTTTCGTGATATATGTTCATTGAGCTTTGCTATTGACGTCCATTAGACATTTGCGGTGCGTTCTTAGCGCCGACAAGCAGTCGCCCTAAACCGGAAGAGACGAAGCGTCTTGGCTAGACCTCGTCTACAAATATATTCCTTCCAGTCAATGAAACTATTCCAAGAAGCAAGAGGAAACGCTAATCAGTATCGATTGTGCAATACGAAGAACGACTGGCTACCTTCCGTTCCTAGCCATATATCTCGCCCAGCTCGGCAAGCTTTCAACTCCGCCCCCAAACGCAAACGCGAAATTCCAAACACCTCGTCCCTACCTAACACATCCTCCCCTCCAGCAGTCTCCAACGGGCCCAGCGAAATTCCAGAATCCTCCCTCAATCTCCCCGTTCCCTCCCCTACCCCAGCTTCCAAACGGGTTCGCAAACCCTTTACCACCCCGTCGCCCAAGTCCTCACCCCCAGCAATTGCAGCCGCGGAAGCGGAATTCCTGGCATGCAATCCCCCATTGTCGTCACAATGGTTAGGATCGCCGCAGCGTTGTAAGCCGGAGCCAACGGGAAGGGGGGATGTGTCGGAGCTAAAACAACAAGTGGAGGACCTGGCGAACATGGTCTCAGCGTTACAGAAGGTGGTTGTGCAATTGCAGGAGATAGTTGGGCTTACGGTTGTAGGCGGACAGTCTGGCTAGGTTGGTAGGACGAAACCTCATAATAAGACATACATGCAGTCAGATGGCGGTGTGAGAGCTCAAAGGGATCGGCAACAAGGGATTGGAAACCAAGACAGTCACAGAACATTCTCGTGAATAAGATAGGCCACAGTAAAGCTGTCGGAATGAATACCAACCGTCAGATATCCATCCATAACTGAGCCCGACCGCCTCAATATGTGAGGCTTATCATATGCGTTGGCTGGCTCTGAGGATCCAGTGGGGGGAAGCGAGCGAGCTTCAGAAGTGACAGGCTGGAAACCCGATCACTGCCGTGGTTCCAGTGGTTCGCCTCTCCATTCGATCTTCGAAGGGCCCTAGTCGCCTTCACCGCTCAACCTAGAATTGTCGATCAAGAATTCACCTCCGCGCCGGGTGCCTAAAGTCTCTGCTATGGGAGACACCTCAATACAATAACTGAAATGTTGCAAAGCCATTAACTGCCGACCCTAACCCGGTGCGAGCTTCCCCTTATGACTACTTGACAGACTCTGTGACAGCGTCCACCTACAGCCTCTCTACTCCCTAAACCATAACCTTCTGCAGATAGTGTTCTATTCACCACACTCAAGGATAACCCGGTACTATCACCGGGCTTCCATTCTTGCATTCACTTCGCCAGCGTCTAAGGTGTAACACATAACACCTCACCTAGCCCGGACGACCCTTTCTTCGAAAATCCTCCAATTCTCCTTCTACACTGCTTTTTCCCTATCACGATCGTCCACATTTCCATTCCCTACTGGTTCCTAGGACGGAAGGTAGCAGCTTGAAAGGAATTACCTCTATCGTCAGTAAACAACTCACCGCTACTACTTGATTCTACTAACAGACTCCTTAGGTTCAGCTGATCGACCTCAGACCTACACTATCAAACCTTTAGACCTGACTCCAACTCAGGTGGTGGACTGTACTAAAAAGTATATCGTGTCTGTATACTCACCATCACCTGTGCAGTGAAACCTCTACTGACGAGTCTATAGTCTTACCTCCCCTCATCTGCTTCCTTCCAATCATTCCACCGCCCTCCTGAGATCGCAATACTTCATCTACCGCCAATATGCCGAAGAAGAAAGACATGGCCGGTCTTCTGGACGAAGGCGATGCGCTCATTGCACAGGGTGAAGTGTACGCAGACCCTCAGACCCTTCAACACTACAATTACAGTCATAAAGCGGCCACTAGTCCAGCAGAGGAGAACACTGAGGCGAATCGGAAGAAGGCACCCTCATATAAAGCAAGGTTGATCTTCACTGACGACAATACGCCTATCGGATAATTCAAGATCGCTGGGACACGTGTAACCGCTCGGATTTAGTTCGATGAGCGTCACAGTTGGTCGTCCAGCATCCGCATCGAGATTAAGGCCTTCGTCAGCGAACCATCACCGACACCTGGTCGCGAGCACGAAGAGGAACTGATCCATAAATAGGTGTTCCGCCTTAACGTTGTGTGTGATCTTACGGCCCGCCCGTTCGTACACTTGTATCCCAAAGCTTTCTGGGGGGTGAATAACCCTGACGACTATACCGCAATGGCCTATGTCTCCTACTGCGTGAACATGCAAGAAGCCGTTGCTATTCAGCACCGTCACTCCGGCTCGCTCGGGGTTCTCAAGTTCTGTTTTCGCCCGGCGACGGCGCACACTGAAGGAATCCTCCATGATCGTCGCGATCTCGGCAACTTCCAAGTGATTCAGGATCATTTACTCCGCATCTTCACCCAGCCCATCGACGAACCTCTTGACTTATCCGCCATCTTTTCCCTATCGGACTCGAATTCCTTTTTCGTGGCATACAACGGAGTCCGGGACGCCTTTGCACTGGAGCGAGCACACCCACCATACACTCGTTGGTTCGGTGGACTGGCGGAGGCGAAGTGCAAGGTCCAAAAGGGCCAGGTCACGCCACGAGCGAGCCGCCCACCCGTGACGCTCCCGTTTTCAATGACATACGCCAGCAGCGAGGAGTGCTGGACCATCGAAGGCATATCGGTCATCTACCAAGAGGAGAACGACATCCAGGACATCAAAGATGCGCAGGTCCGACAATGTCAGTTGCGTGTCCTGCAGACAACCCCTGGAGGTGATCCGGTGTATATCGGGCTGCTCCGGCTCCCAAGCAATTTCGAGTATCGGTTTTCCGCCGATGACTCATTCCTTGTGGACTTCGGATCAGAGCAGTGGACGGCATATATCCTCCCAAGACCTTTCCCGTATGCTAGCTCCATCGACTATACTATTGCATTAAACCGTCCCGTCGCCGATAATGTATAGAGCAAGATGAAGATCGAGTCGGTCTTCGATCTCACTGACACAGTCGACAAACCCCCGGCCGAGATCGAACAGTTTTGCTTTAACGGGAGGTCTGAGAATGTGGCGGTGATCCCTATTCTCTCAGATACGCCATATAAGTTCGGATTGGCGGCCATCAAAACGTTGAACCCCGCACATCAAGGGGACAGAAATCACGTCTATAACCCCAGATGGGAGACTCTGATTATCGGACAAGACCTCCGCACCAAGACCACGGCCAATCTTTTTGATGGGATCGATGTTCAAGCTAAGCTCCAACAATGGAGCGTCCAGCTGGACGAGTCTCAGATGAACGCGTTAAAATACCTTGCCACATGCCCAACAACCTCGGACTCGTGAAGGGACCATGGGAAACCGGAAAAACCAAAGTCGATGTTCTTGTCACCATGCTGCTGATGTCGGCCGGTAAGAAGGTGAAGGTTCTGAGCCCTACCAACAAAGCTGCGGACTCGTTTGTCACGAAAATGAATGCCGAGATCGCTCGCCTTAGGGATGCGGGGATTACCGTCACGGATAAGTATGTCGTCCGCTTCCATTCACCTACTACGGAAAACGCAGTCGTCAAAGCCGATGGCCAACGGAATATGACTCGCGATACCGACAATGCTCGTTGGCAACCCCCGTCGACGCTCCTCGCGTCTCAGTATGATCGTATTGCCAAATCCATCATAGAGCAAGCCCGACAAAGACCTTGGGGCGTTCCAGATCGTCGGTATAAGCTGCACGATGCAAGCTTCGGCACCCTCTTGCTTCAAACCGCAGGCGTTCTAGATCGACCCAACCCGGACGGCGACCTCGCTCCAAACGACAACGCTTCTAAGGCAGCTGGAACTGAAGACGACGAAGTATCCGAGACTATCGAAACTGTAGATGGCCAAGCTCCTAAGATCGATGAATCTGGAGATGGCGATAGCGAAGAGCAATCGGAAGCAGAGCCGGACACCGAGGGTGTTGACGAGGAAGATTTCGACGAGGACTATGACTATCACCACCAGACGGGTGATATATATATAGGCGCGAGTTCATAGGCCGCCTAAGTACTCCAGCAAGTCCGTGGTCTCAGCTCACGTGACAGACTCTGCGCCTGCTTCCGCGAGATATTCCTAGAGGCCGAAAGGGGCGATCTCGATTCCGCCGACCAATGGGCGACGTTCAAAAACTTTGAGCGACTACTATCGGAGGATATCCTCACTAACGACGTCGCCGTCCTCATCACAACCTTGGTCAACTCAGGCTATACTATCTTCAAGGAGTTCTTCAAGGGCGACCATGTCATTGTTCAGGAGGCTAGCAAGGCGGACAACGGGGAGCTCTTTATTGCTCTCGCCTATTGCGAAACCAGTATCCATCTGTCAGGAGATGATGAGCAGCTACCACCATAGGAGCAGGAGGTGACCCGCAACCCATTTGCCAGGTAAACGAATAAGAGCTTATACCACCGCTGGGTCTCCTTAGGCTATTCCATCTGTCAACTTACGGAGCAACACCGTACCATCCCGGCCATCAGCGATATTATCCCCCGTATCTGGTACAAAAATACCGCTTCCTCGAAGCTAAGTCCAGAACATCGCCCCAATACCGGTAAGGCTATTGCCGCACACCAGACCTTGTTCCGACTCGCTCGCCCTTTCGTATGGATCCACACCAGTGGAGAGTCGAGCTAGAACGAACGGGAGCTCCAAGTGGCTATCAAGCTCTGTCAATCGTACATTCAGCAGGGCATTGCGGCTAAGGACATCGTCATCCTCGCAGGGTACCTAGCACAGGTCACCCTCACCCAACGCGCGGTAGCACTGACTCCTGGGTTAGAGGATGTGGACACGAGAAATTGGTGGTTATCCTATGCATGGTGGGATCCCAGAAGCTGGGCTTCATGTCCAACAGTGCCCGCCTCCTTACCGGGGTTTCTCGAGCGGGCGACGCCTTAGCCATCAAAAGCCACGAAACCGAAAGACACCCCGACTAAAAGCCGCAAACGCAAAGCCCTAAACCCCCCAGTCGCAGAAGACGATGACGAAGAACCTCCTCGTCTTCCCCCAACCAAAAGATCCCGCAAGATCAAGATCAAAACCGAAGACACCAAACATGGCGAAGCCATGTCACCTGCACCGTACGATCTCGGAGCTGTCGGAATCCAAACCAGTGAGCACAAGCGCAAACAATCCCAATACGACTACCTCAGACACCTGATCGGAGAACACGGCCGTACGGTATACGAAGCGGAACTATCGCCTCTAAATCTGGTCATGCATAACTACGACCTCACACGGGACCATGACGGGCAAGAAGAGTTAGATCCAATCGCGGGGGATACCTACAATCAACAAGATGCTGGACAAGGCGGAACCTAGGAGGAATCTGGCGCGGGTTGGCATGATGGACAGGAGGAACAGGATGGAAACGGAGAGGAGTGGAAGTAAAGGTATAGTAACGTCATAGTCAACCCTGTAGCCAGGGATGGAATGGCGACTTAGCTAAGACATAGGTATCAGCGAAACGGAAGGTCCTTAGGACCTTTCCACGTTCAACCAGCTAGTATGTATTCGACAACACGAGGCTATATCGCGAGCTGGTTAACCCTTATATGAAATGAAACCGTCTCTACAAGGCCTGGTCTATAGGGGCAGGTGAAACGCGTCGGCCAGTATCGATTATTTGCCTACCCTAACCCGGTGCGAGCTATCACTTTGTTTTTTCACTCTCTATCTCAAGCTGTTCCAGCTTAGGGCATATAGCGCCAGGGGACCTAAGCTCATTCACTCTCAAGTCCAATCAACCTTACACATTACACATCACCTGATCCGTCCTTCACTTCTTATCTCTGCCAACACCAACAAACCGACCGCTTGCTCCTTCGGCAGTCCAGAACACACCTGACACTATCAGCTGGCCAGCGACGAACTGACACATATACGCATATGTATTAGCCAGAACCCTCCCCAGCCAGCCTCTGGTATCGAAGGGGTTGCGGTGGCTGTAGGTCTCGAATAGCAAGGTGAGGTTGAGTCAAAGGCGGTGATTATTAGTACCGACGATCTCCCAAGCTGAATTTGCCAACACAACCAACTCACTAACTAATTTTCAGGCATAGGCGAGACCATATACCATTACGATCACCACCAACACATAGGCCACGATCACTATCTGGCTGGAGTCGACGACGATCACAGCATGGGGAAAAGAGGATTTGATGCGGCTGACAGCGACGAAGAGGACCCGGCCTACCGAAAGTTGGAGGAGATCTACAACAGGACCGGCACTAGGTCCGAGGATTAGCAGCCACTCAGGGAAGACATTGAGACCTGGTCTAACAAGCATAAGCACCCTGATCCCAACAACGCAAAGACCCTCGAAATCGAGCAAAATCTCATCGGACACTTGGGTACGAAGTATACCGACCATAATCCGCCCTTACTGTGTGGTTCAAGCGAGGAGGGCGTTTGCAATACAATCAGAACGATGATACGACAAGTGTGTAGCAATGGAAGACAACAACAGCATGCTAAGAAATCTAGCGAACAGCGATCTTTATCGCTTGGTGAGCATTCCGACCGATCGACAGCCACTGGCGGGATGTCAGTGTCTCCAGCCCTAAAGAAGCAGCGGACAAGCAACGCAGATCTAGAGAGCATCAACCTAACCGTGATCTATCATGGTGAACGCGTGAAGTTTCTGCTTGCAGACCTAGCTCAGTCAGCGAAACCTTCGTTGCCATTAGAACATGCAGTGTCCCAAACAACGATGGAAACGTTCGTTCGATGCTGCGGGGAAGACCTCGGACTCACGGACTTGCAAGTCGACGTCTTATTTAGGTTCCAAGGGAGTGAGTATGCTACCAAGTTGAAATCGGATCGGCATTCACAGAGCACTCCGCGACATCGTCGATAGCGGTAATCCCCACCAAGCGTTTGAGTTGGTGCCAATCAACCAGACGTTGGGTCGGCAGCCTTCTTTACAATCAGCAGCAGCAATCCGGTCGTCAGGTGAGTAAAACCCTTCTCGGTGTTCCGACTACATCACAGGTGCGTTGGTTAACTTTCGGCGTTGGTGTTAGGCACGACGGAGAGCCCCTCAGGTAATTTCCAAGCTGGACATCAGGCTGGACAGAGGGCCCACGATGATGGGGACAACTCCGGTTCCGAGGATAGACAACGGCGCCCTCAAGGCCATAACAGCGATATACAACCCGGTGGTGTCGTGGTAGATAAGGAATCAAGGCGGCACCCCATATCTCCGGTCTAGAGCAGACAGTCTACTGTACCAGTCACAACACCTAGGGCATCCGTGACACCATCTCCACTTCCTCGCCAGACCGCCCCTACTGGAACCGAAGGAGAAGCCCAAGTTCAGACTGGGCTTCAACCCCTGGAGACGGCAGGGACCGGCGATCGGAGCGGCGACGAACTACAGTGCCCGATCGATCTAACAGCTGAGGACACGCTGCAGGACCAAGCTGCTAAGAATCCCCAGGTATCACGACATACAGTAGCGAAGGCGGAGAAAGCGACGGAAACCGCCAACTCTGACCTAAGTCTAGTTATACGAATACGGAAAGGCTTTGCCGACGCTAAGATCGTGTATGAGAACGCCGCGGCCAAACGCAGCATAGCAACCGGAGATCAGATGGAAGCGGGGGATCCCGCAGATGGAACACTTGAGGAAGGAGATGAGGAGGACGAGGACAAAACACCGGCGGAGTTGTAAGTCAAGAGTTTACAAGGAAGTACGAGCACTAACAGACCGAGATTAGGGTCTCCCAAGTATAGCCAAGCGCAGTCACTAAGCACCTATACCGGGAAGATGGCAGTTGGACCGATTGCGCCCGTCTCTTCAGATTAAATCTTCAGACCGACTACCACTATAAGGCCACAGTCCGCTTACAGGGAATGGGGAAGAAGAGGCTCTTTCCCTACCAAGTGTTCGGTATATTCGTTATGTTCGAAATTGAAGTCTTTCAAAATGGCGGATACCTTGCGGATGATATGGGACTCGGAAAGGTAATCAGATCCACCAGCCGCTGTATTCTAACCCGGATGACTGACGAAGGCTATAGACAATCCAGGCTCTCAGGGTCATCTGCCTGAACCGATTGCTCATCATAAGCCGCAAGTCCGTCAAGGAAGCCAGGAGCAAACAGCAGTATGATCAACATCTGAGGGAGGGAACACGAATGCACCTCAGCCGGCCGATGCGCGGTGCCCATCTAACGATCCGTTAGGGATCCAATGCACCTGCGTGGACTCAGGCATCTCGAAAAAGCTAACACCGAGCTACGGTCCTAACCTCGTGCTTGCCCCCGCAGGTTTGCTGTCCCACTGGTTGACTCAGGCAAACGAGAACCTTGACCTCGAGGATCAACTTTGCTGTTGGACACTGCGACAAGCACATAGCGATGCGAAATTGAAGAGTCTGGCAACAAAACTGAGTAAAGCCGATCGTGGGCTGGTGACCAAGTCCCCAATTTGTAATCAGGGCGAAAATGCGCATAGGTTTCCTATAGAAAGTTTTTCGATCGGACGGCGTCGACCAGGCGCACCGATGCCTGAAAACTTCTAAGTCTCCACGAAAACCCCCCTCTCACCCTAACCCTCCGACGCTTCTAACCACTTGCTACGAAGCACATCGACTTTCCCAGGACCCTGTTGTCACATAGCAGTAGTAGGATCGTAGTGGTGGTAAACTTGTTTCATTCCTTCTACAGTAAAAGCTGTCTAAGTAGAAATGTTGCGGAATGTTTCCGAGCATTGGCAAGCATTACGCTTGCTAGCTCAATACTACGTGCATAATGCTACGGAATTAACTCCCGTCCGAGCATTATGCATCATCCCTCACCTGTGTCGGCTGCCAGCTCCGGGCGCCTCTAGGGGTACAATTACCAACGACCATAAGTTGCTAACCAATCAGTCAACGGTGTCGTAACAAAGATGCTTGTGTGTTACCCCTCGAAATATCCTCATTGGCTTCCATACTGTGGTGGTGTGGACAGTGCAACTGCAGGCTTCTCAGTAGCAGGCGGTAATTGGTTGGTGGACGTTAGTTAGTCAGCGATTAGTCAGCAAGGGCTTGGCTTCAGGGACCTTCATGTAGCAACGAATGTTGCTGTATCTTGGAGTCAGCATCATTCTTTTCGATATGTAATTATTCTAGCAACAGGCAGTCGCTACGGTTAGCAGTCTTCAATTCTACCTCCGTCTTATTCGCTTCTACCTCCGTCTTACATGCAGCCCCCTTGCACTTGCTATTCTACTACTGTGTTCTCTTGACCGACGCCCTTAATCCCACACCTTCACATTGGAGCCGAAGGTGGGGCGATCTTTCAAAAGAGTCACATTTGGTGAATTGGCGGTGTACAGTCGGTGCATGCTATTCTTTTCAGCAATTCAGCAGTTCAGCAATTTAGCAGCAGTTCAGCGGTGGGAATCGTCCTGACCCTGAAAAACGATCCTACCTCCTCCTCCCTATCGCCAAGCCACCGAGCTCTTCGCTGAGCAACGAGCCAAGATGTCGTCGCGTGCGATTAGATTAGAGCACCCACCGAAGCCAACGCGTGCGACAGTGGTACCTAGTATATATGAGGAGGATCTACATCAAGAGCGGAGGCAGGATGAGCAGGTGCTAGCTCAGCAGCAGGATCAGCAGCAGATACAGCAGATCTTAGCTGAACAGGTTGAGGTATTGCAACGATTGCTTCAGTTGTTGGGTGAGCCAGCTCTGCCAGCTCTGCTACCGCTGCCACCGCAGCTACTACAGCAGGATCAGTACAGGCCCCGATCTGCCTATATACCGCCTGAACAACGTGGGAAGCCATCAGGATCAGCGCCACCGACATCATCGCCATCGCCGCAGCAGGAATCTGAGCAAGAATCGAGGCCAAACAGATACGCCTATATACCGCCAGAAATACGAGGCCTGCCATAAGCAGGTATTTTACGAGCTTAGGCCTGTGAAATAAACGCGCTGGCCGGATTCAGTTAGCTTATGAGCTCCTTTCTGTGTTGCTGTTGCTATCACCGTTATTGCCACCGTCGCCGCCACCGTCGCTATGGATCTGATTAAGCTGTTTTGTCGCTGTCGCTGTCGCTGTCGCTGTCGTTATTGCTGTCACTATCGCTACCGTCGCTGTCGCTGATATGATTAAGATGTTTTGCCGCCGTCGCCGTTAATCGGATTTATCTGTTTCGCCGCCGCTGCCATAGATCTGCAGCTGATTTTATGGCCCTAGGCAAGGCCTAAAACTGTTGATTCTATTCCACCACCACCGTTGATCTAATTCGTCTGTTTTATTACCACCGCTGCCGTGACTTAACTGCCTTTATGACGCCGCTGGGGTTGCTGCGTCAGACGACGCTGCCCCAAGGAGCAACCAACTCCGTTGCCCAGTTCGTACGCATTGTGGTGAAGATTCTTGCTGATCTAATTCCGACTGTTTGCCAGCCATTTCTGGACGATATTGGTGTGAAGGGCCCGTATTCACGATATCAGGACATCGAAGTCATTCCTGGAGTGCGTCGATTCGTGTTGGAACACATCCAGAATCTGGATAAGGTGCTTGCTGATATTGAACGTTCGGGTGCAACTATCTCCGGTGAAAAGTCACAGTTCTGTATGGAAGGAATCAGGATTGTGGGCTTTGTGTGTGACGCTCGCGGAAGATCACCTGAATCGGCAAAGATTGCGAAGGTAGTCGATTGGGAACCGTGTCACGATCTTGCAGGTGCACGTGCATTCATTGGGCTCTGTGTCTACTACCGAATATGGGTGAAGGATTTTACTATCGTTGCTGCACCGATCTACCGTCTCTTTCGCCGTGAAGTACCATTCGTGTGGGGAGATGAGCAGCAGGCGTCAATGGATATCTTGAAGGAGGCACTGACATCTGCACCTGCCCTGCGTACGCTCAACTACAGTGAAGGTGCTGGTGAAGTTATCCTCGCGGTGGATGCAAGTCTTCAAGGATGGGGTGCAGTACTCCAGCAAGTTGATGCAGTAACAGGCAAACGGCATCCTAGCAGATATGAAAGCGGACTATGGACTGAGCAGGAGTCACGGTACGACGCAGGGAAACGTGAATGTCGGGGAGTGTTGAAGGCACTTAAGAAGTTCCGCTTTTGGCTGTACGGAGTTCATTTCACTATCGAGATTGATGCGAATACTCTGGTGGCCCAGCTAAACCAATCAGCGACGGACCTACCAGGTGCACTGGTAACAAGATGGCTTGCCTGGATTCGACTTTTCGACTTTGATGTGCGTCACGTTCCTGGTAGGAAGCACAGTGCTGCTGATGGTCTCTCCCGCCGCCCCTACAGTTCTGCTGAGAAGGAAGAAGGCGCTATTGAACAGGATGTTGATGACTTTATCGATACTGAGCTGAATCTCATTTCTGTCTGTCCAATTGCGGCAGAGGAAAGCACTGATGTGGAATTGCTTGATAACAGCTACTCGGAACATTCACAACGAATTGCACAGTACCTTACTACTATGGCACGACCCTCAGATGTGCCTAGTGGCAAAGAATTCCGACTGTTCAAACGGCAGGCAATGAAGTTCCTTGTCAAAGACAAGCACCTATTTCGTCGAGCTAGCAAGAATGTTCCGTTGCGGCGTGTCGTCGATTCATTGGAAAACCAGCAACAAATTCTGCAGGAGTTGCATGATGATAATGGACACCGAGGCAGGGAAGGCACCTATCGCCGTGTTGCAGACCGGTACTGGTGGGAGTCGTTGTACGAAGACAGTGCTGCGTATGTACGGACATGTGATTCCTGTCAGCGACGATCAACGCGGCGAGAAGAAGAGGCACTTCATCCAACGTGGGTGTCAGGGATGTGGCAGAAAGTGGCTGTCGACGTAGTCCACATGCCGCTGCGGGAGAACAAGAATTACCTGGTGGTTGCTCGTGACGATTTCTCAGGGTGGCCAGAAGCTCGTGCATTGAGTGCTGCTACGTTAATAGCAGTGGCGCGGTTCCTATACGAGGACGTTATCTGCCGACATGGTTGCTTCCAACGATTGGTGCTTGATGGAGGACCAGAGAATAAAGATGTTGTTGATGACCTCGCCCAGAGATACCGTATCCGGAGAATCGTCACCCCTGCATACCACCCGCAAGCGAATGGGATGGTCGAACGCGGCCATCAGCTAATTGTGGATGGACTTGCTAAGATGACAGACGGAGGCCGCTACAATTGGGTTCGAAACCTGCATGCAATCCTTTGGGCGGATAGGACAACAGTGAAGAGGACTACTGGGATGTCACCGTACAGAATCAACTACGGGAATGATGCTGTGTTGCCTATTGAACTTGCCAACCCTACATGGCAGATTCTTGACTGGGAACGTGCAAAATCGACTGCGGAACTGCTGGCTCTGCGTGCAAGACAATTACAACGCCGCGACGAGGATCTGGAAGAAACGGCGCTGTTTCTGAGAAGAATGCGGGAGTCTCACAAGGAGTTGTTTGACGATGGACATCGAATCCGCCTGACTCCATTTGCTATTGACGATCTGGTACTCCTGCATGACACTAAGCTGGAGAAGTCGTATTCCCATAAGCTGACATTTCGATGGTTGGGCCCATTCCGTATCGCTGAGGTGAATGCGGATAAAGGGACGTACATTCTGAAGGAACTGGATGAGTCAATAATAAAGGGGACTGTGAATGGTAGTCGACTGAAACGCTTTCACAGCCGGGCTGAACTTGATGCCGGCGATAATGAATTTGCTGCTGATGCTGGGAATGAAGACATGGATGATGACGAGAGTATTGACGGCAGAATAGAGCAACGGCTCCGCCTAAGGCAGCAAAGTGATAGACCAGCTGCAGAAGAAGTGGTATTACCTTCACCTGACCGTGGCTTCTCTATTATGGTACCACCTTTGCAACTGGGTCAGCCACTAGACTTCATTCATACTTCCTAGGGACAGGAAGTCAATTGAGGGGGGTCGAGGATGTTCGTCAACCTTCAAGCTTACCTTCACCACTGCCAGTCTTGATACCTTTGCATACATATATACCTGCTGCTCTCTTCTCGAACCATGGAACTTCCGGTCAAGATATATTTATATATATATCCCACTCTCAAGTCTTACTCAGACGGATTGTCAGCGCGGGCACTAGCCACCATATGGTAGCTGGTGCCCCCTACTACTTCTATCTGTCTACCACACACACCACAATGAACCGCCTACGCAACTTCGTCCCCAATTTCGGCGGCGAGCGCCCCAGCTAAGCACAATGCACCAGGAAAACAGTCATCGCTTGACCTCACTTAGCAAATTCTCGTGTCTCTCGAGCCTTGAAGCTGCTATTACACCTAACACCAGCCTCCCTGGTATCGGTCCACTGCGGACGGTGTTACGGGCTAGCCTTTCGTTGCTTGCTAGTCCTTTATTGCTTGCTAGCGTTCATGCACCCTGGCCCAGGTCTGCCCCAGGTTTGGCCCAGATGCGGCCCAGGTCTAACGCTAGGCCCCTTTTGGCCTTAGCGCCCACTGAGCCGCGTCCCTCATATATCATGCACACGCTCCATGCCGGCCCCTAACGGACGGCAGCACTTAGAATCCAGCTTCCTTTTGCTAGCGTCTAGGCTCCGATCAGGGAGAATAGGCTCTGTGCGCTTGTCATAGCTCGCAAGACACTCAACACAGTGGTGCAACTGAGCTTTATCAACGAGCAGTTATGGAGCTGCGAAGTCTATCTCCACAAGAAGTATGTCTACCAAGGCACCCTTAGCACCTCCCACAGACCCAGGAAGAACATTGCCAAATCCGAAGCCGCTACGAGAAACCGCCCTCTCAGTCCCTGGGTGGAACAATGACAGTGAGGACCTTCCATTCACAGCGGTTCGACGTTAACTTGAGTTAACGTCGACACCTAAGAGACGCCGCACAAGACTTCGTCCGGAGAATAACGCCAAATTGCTACGTCTGCACCTAGGAGATCAAGCCGCGAAAATCGTCAAACTTAGCTGAGATTCAATCCTCTTTCCTTTTTCCTCACCGGCCACCATACATCCACTTATATATATACATCATACCAGCTGCGCTTTCCAAAGGTCTACGAGGGAGTGATGCTGGTTCCGGAAACACCGGAACACAGCATTACTCGAGTCAGTAAGAATGATCTGCTTACACCTCTCTCAAGTATAAAACCCTCAGATCAGCAGTCCCAGCCTCCTAAGCACCAAACACTGCCACATATCGCGTTTCGTGCGTTTTCCGAAGATTCGCAAGGGATTAATTCCGTTAATGGATTTCGTGCTGGAGCAATTGTCGACACTCTTACTGTTCCCCCACCTCCAAGCCCTGACGATCCATATTATGGAGACGAGGTCCTCCGTTGTGTGGCACCTGTTCCTTCGGGGCCAGCGCCCCTGATCTCAGTCACTAGATCGCGTGCAGCTAGCAACAATGCTGAGATTTCGGGTGGATTCCATTGCAGATCGGGCAGCGATAGGCCTAGCCGCAATCATCTCTGCGTCTGCGGCTTCTTAGCTGATTGGGACTTCGAGGGCCGTCGGTCGAACTAGCAGGCAAACGCATCATTTCGCAGCAGGGTTAATCAATGGTCATGGGACGACCATTAAATAAGGGGGGGACGCATGTGGTGGTGTGGACAGTGCAACTGCAGGCTTCTCAGTAGCAGGCGGTAATTGGTTGGTGGACGTTAGTTAGTCAGCGATTAGTCAGCAAGGGCTTGGCTTCAGGGACCTTCATGTAGCAACGAATGTTGCTGTATCTTGGAGTCAGCATCATTCTTTTCGATATGTAATTATTCTAGCAACAGGCAGTCGCTACGGTTAGCAGTCTTCAATTCTACCTCCGTCTTATTCGCTTCTACCTCCGTCTTACATGCAGCCCCCTTGCACTTGCTATTCTACTACTGTGTTCTCTTGACCGACGCCCTTAATCCCACACCTTCACAATACTCAAGGCGCAGACTGCATTGGCTCAAATTCTAAAAGGGTTCACCGGTCAACTGGCCAGCCCTACAGGGCTGACCATTTAGCACCAATTTTGGTGTTATTACTCTGGGTTTTGACTCCACACCCAGCGGGTTTATTGTTATATCTTCGCGGATAGAATTACAGTAATTATCGTTGTCTAAAAGTTCTATACCAGAAGTCTTGTCGTTACTCGGCCCAGCTACCGTGACGGCGGATCTAAGTAAAGTTCAAGTTCCGGAAGGACACACGATAACGTAGTCGAATGGTAATAGGTACGTCTTCGGCTGCCGCTGCGAATATCTGGCCTCTCTTAGCGGCGGCGCGTGCTCTCGCACAGGTCGTAGTGAGATAACCAGACTAGGCACTGGAACACTTTCTCGAGCAATTTTACCCCGTCATCCAAGCAAGGACACGGTTCATTGGTATTCGTGCGCCGGTTTAGTCAAAGGCTAGATTTCCATGCTACGGGTTCACTCCACTCACAGGCCGTGAGCCCCGGAACCTAGGTCGAGACAAGCAGGGGCTGACGTTCCAAAGTCCCTCATCACTTCTGCGGTCTCACCCAGACCGAAATCAACGCCTTTCACCAGGAACAGGGTATAGAGTGTGTTATTGCTCGAACGCCTTCTGCTATGAGATGCCAAACTACAACTCTATAGCTATCCAAAGACGCCTGTCGGTAGAACCTATTGCTGCTAGGTTATACCGATTAGTAAGGTTGCTTGATCCCCTATTACCTGCCCCGGACAACCTGATTAGCAGGGTGTCTATTGGGCTTGGTAAACTGGGGATTGATTGAATCTAGCTAGCTAAGCTATGGTGTTTTATCTAGGAGTTGGCGCCAAGCCGCTAGTTGCGGAGCGGAGTGACGTTATTCCGACAACGCCCTTCCTCTATCGCAACGGCTTAGTTGGATCTACGTCATAATTCTCTGTGTGTATACAAGACCCGAGATGCATAGCTTTATGATCTGACGCGAGAGGTGCGAGATATGATCTATGGCTTTCTCATACAGCAAGTGGACTCGATAAAGGTAGAAAGACCAAAGAAAAAAGTATCTCTTCTAGCTGAGCATGGTTCATCGCCAATCCTTTTTTAGCAATTTCAAGACTCTTGCGAAAGCTTGGCGGGTGTACTGAAAAGAAATCTGCCCCTCACTCAGCTTGGGCTCTCGCGGAAGGTGCCGCTTTAGCGGGTGAGCTGGGTGCTGAAAGGTAGTTACTCGCACACAGCAATTGGAGATGATATTGCAGCCAGGTAGCTAGTATTGATGTATCTAAGTGGGTGGGAGCTGCCTGCTAAAATATGGTGGCCAAGTCGGCCAAGGCACTACTGTGGACCGCTACTGCTATTTCCTAGTGCCAAGCACTACTGCTGCCAATTCCTTCCCAACAGTGCTCGGGGTGATGCCTCACCTAGCCGGCATCCTCCACCGTCACCCACCATCACCCACCATTGCTACCTAAATAGAACGCGCGCGCGACGTTCGCGCTCTTGCACTGCCTTGTAGTTTTAGAGGATGGACATTGAGGCGATTATAAAGAGGACCGTTGTGCCACCACTCCTAAAGCCTCTACCTAGAATCAAGCTTATCACCCTGCTTCCACAATTCCCTTTACGTACAAGACCAACGCCAAAGCTGCGCACGAGGCCATCAATGATATTCCTCCAGCCACCCAGGCTCCCACGACAGCAAGCCAGCGTTGGGGGAGTTCGACCCCTGACACTGGCGATCTAAGCAGTGCATCGACTATGTCAGGAGCCTTGGTACGAGATGAGGCGATAGATCATCCTAATAATTGACAATGTGGCAGACCGCCTGTGAGTGATAACTTACCGCTAGGAGCAGGCTAATCGCAACCCAATCATACAGTCTTCTGCTTTTTGAAACCCCAGCCCAAGACCACCAGACCCGAGAGGCCCGAGCCGACTTCTGGTCGGAACCCTTCAGACATCAAAGCCCCGGCATCCGTGCCCCCCTCCACGCCCCCCTCCACCGTCCTCCCAGTACCGCAAGGCACATTGGACAGAAGCCTAGACTCGAGCCCATACGCAAGTCAATCTCTGTCGGTTGTAGGTAACATCCATTCTAGAACCGACACGATACTTATTTTGATATAGGATCACTGCGGTCTTGTTGTGGTGGGCGATGCATGGCTGCCGGAAGAGTGGGAAAAATTCTGGAAACATATTCGAAGACTCCCAGACCTAAAAGGGTTTTCCGGTCGAATGGATTGGAAACAGAGCAAGAATTAACAACATGCCTCCGCTCTCCATTTCCTTCCTCCCAACGTCCGAGTACCTTCAAACACGGCACCCAGGAGGAATACGCGGCGCATTCGCGGCGCTTTAGGAAAGAAAAATGCTGCAAAGCGTCTCAAGGAAGCCGCGCGATATTAGAAGGAGCATAGCGATGATAGCGATAATAGGAAGGGCGGAATAGGTAGAGTAAGTACCGTGCTCTAGCTCTCTAGGAGCAGGAAGGCGGGCGGCGATCAGCGGTGATGGGGTTCGGAAGCTGCACAGATAATAGTACTGGGGCTTGTTGAATATAATCTTTCTACATAGTTCACTGCGATATGTAATATTACTATATATTTCGGTATTCTCGTTAGTGTCGATCAAATTCTGGTGTAGCCTTGGTATTTATTGGTATTTCTCAAATAGAATACCGGAAACTCGGGGTTTTCACAAGCCGGGACACCGTAACCCCGTCGTCGACACCGGGGAAAGCGACGATCTCGAGACCCTGCGGGCAAAAGTAGCCAAAAAGGAGGCAATGCGGCCAAAATATGGTAAAGAGATGGAGAACCTACAGGGCGGCATGGACACAGTGGCGATTCGTAGTCAGAACCCAAGCCCATTTATGCCCATGACGCAGGCAAATTCTGGCTCCAACGTCGCCGTCGCCGCGCAAACATACCTATATGGCCTCGCCGCCGCCCCGCAATAAGCTTGTGGACACCGCCTCTCAGACGCTTTTAGACACATAACTATTGCTCTACCAGACCGATGGCTGCTGGGTTTGTCGTTCATGGGCACGTTCTATGATCTATTCGCTAAGGCGCTCAATTAGACCCTACCTAGATGACTTCCTCGCTATCATCCCTCCCGATGCAGACGTGGAGCTCTACAAACAGCAATTCCATATGCTCTGTAGGCAACTCGGACTCGCTGTCAACCATAAGAAAGACGCGGAAGGGATAAAGCTACGAAGAGGAGAAGCCCTGCTACAAACGCTACTAAATAAGACCTCTGTCCCCAGATCCGAGCTTGACTCACTGGTCGATTTCCTGTCATCTGCTGGTCGTCGTCCCAGGCAGGGCCTTTCTCAGCCGTCTTTATGATGCTCTAAGCAAGCAGGGTTCCAACATCCACATCAACGGCGATATGAGGCAGGACCTACAGTGGTGGAAGACCTTCCTAGCTACGTGGAATGGGGTCTCATTGCTCCGTGCTGTCGTCGCCCGCGTACCTCGCTACCTCTGGACTGACGCCTCAGGCACCGTCGGTATGGGAGACTTCATATTGGATTTTCCAACCCACGCCCCAGACATCAAACGGGTCTTTAGCATGCGGACCCCGGGTCGCCACGCTAACAGAGACATACAATACAAAAAGATGAGAGCCGTTCATATCGCCCTCAGCCGTTGGACCTCCGATATCGCCGGCAAGGCACTCTATATCTTTGACGACAACCAAGCCGTGTGCTATGGCCTTTTCAAGCTATCGATCCGTGGGCCAGCCATGACTCCCCTACACGACATCGCCATGCTATTGGCCCAACACGACGTCCTCGTCGTTGGAGTTAAATGGATCCATTCATATGAGAACCACCTGGCAGATATACTCTCCCGAACGCAATATGACAAAATTGCTAATACATACCCACAATTACAGAGCCTCGCCCGCCCCCTCTAACCTCAAGCGACGACCCACCAGAAGATTGGTACGAAGCTATTCACCTCACGAAGGCCGCTGCTCGATACTTGTGGTGGGCCTTTGCACCCAAAACACGCGATACTTACAAAACACCAAGAAACTCGTATAAAAAACACTGTGCACTAGTCGGTCACCAACCTCCCTTTCCTGCCTCCGTACACTTCTCAACTGTCTGGTTCAGCGCACTGGGCAACAACCAGGTACAGGTGTCCACGATCAAGGCACAACTCGTCAGCCTGAGATCAGCACATGTTGATTAGAGATATGACAACGATGACGTCTTCAACCACCCTCTACTGAAACGTATCGTTAATGGCATTCGCCGAATCTGAGGGGATTACCAACTTCTTACGCAACACCATTAAAGCCTTGGGCTATGGTGGCCACTATTCAGGCCACTCCTTTCGTCGGGGTGCCGCCACGTGGGGCAAGAGAGTCCGGCCTTAGCGACGAGGAGATACAACTCCTTGGTCGTTGGAATTCAGACTCATATCGCCTGTACATCGTGGCCAATACAAACTACATACCAAATTCCTCTCGAAGGCACCAACGCAGACGTCCGAATGGCTAACAAGCCGCCCCATACACAACCTCACCCTCCTCCTTCTTCCACAGCTCTGTTTTGGCCTGGTCTTGGGGGGTTTTTAGGCACTAGAGCTGCTGCAGAACGCCTCACACTCGTTGCGCATAGACTAATGGCAGCAGACTGCCAAACAATGAGATACCTACATATCAACATTGTTGCCAATGACTTTTCGTCGGCCGCGCCTATCGGGCCTTCCTTTTCTGCCTCACGGAACTCACACAAGACACGTAAGGCGCAAGAAGCAGCCTTGATCCGGCATATGAAGAGCATTGTGCCAGAGAAACATCACGAGATCCTAACACCAGATTACAGCGTCGGCTGCAAACGCTGCGTCGAGTACAGTCTGAAACCCATGAAGAAGATTCCAAACCACGGCGTCAAACCCTTTGACGTTAAGAAATAGAAAGAAATCGCTTGGATCGTCCCTTATGAAACCCGTACTTCTTCGCTCGTACAACCCTCCCGCCCGCCCCCCTTGGCACCTATCCAACACTAACACCCCTCCCCACCCAGTTCCCCAAATACAGCGATTGGAACATCCAACACACGCCCAAAGGACTCCTAAAACGCCGCCTCACACAATTCCTTAAGATAATCGCGTTCGCCCTCACTATTCTAGCTGGAGCAAGTGTCGTGAGTAGTCGATATCGTAAGCTGCTCCATCCTAACTCTGCTTCAGCTCCTTCATCTTAAGCTCATGCTCATACTCGAGTCTTTGCTCCTCCATCTTCCTAACCATCGCAGCCTCATGACTCTTCTGCTTACGATATTCTTCCTCTTCAAATGCCTTCATCGCTGCTGAAATAGACTCTTCTACATGGGACTTAGCTAAGATGGTAGCGGGTTTGGTCTTGGGTGTATCTGGCTTGTGAGCCAGACTCTCCTGAGATGATAATGCTTCCTCTTTGAGTACTGTAGGCCGTGGTGGATCTTCTTTCTGCAGAGAAGGGCACACCCAGCGACAAATTCTCCCCAAATGCACTAAAGAAGCACTCGTCAAACTCGGCAGAACGCATGAAAGCCTCGTCGAGATGATCCGCAAAAAACAAGATGTCCAGGGGTCTGGGGAGCGTCAGGCGCATCAGAGCATGATGTCGATCGTGGTCCAAACACTATGGCTACGATGCTGGAGACTCTACATTCATGGGGCATAGCCTAGTGAAACTCCCGCCCAATTACCATCACGACTGCCTCTTACAATACCCGGAGCGATACCATCGTACATTGGAAGAGTTGTTCACCAACGTCACGAGCCAGGTCCGGACCACCTACGACACTCAGATGCAGCGTTATCACGGTGGCCGAACGAAGACCCAGCCCGTAGTAACAGCGAATATGTGGCTCAGGGCCGCACGTCGCGCCAGGATTTTATCATCGTTTCCCGAACTCGGCAAACACAACGCGACTGAGCATCTTGCCTTGACGTTCGAAGAGATGACCGACAACAAGTGGCTCCAGGTCACGCCAGGGACGCTCTATGACCTGGTAAGGACGAAGTCACCCTATGAAGAGGCGATTGAAGACATCGCAGGATCTGAAAATTGCCCGAAGCTGCTCGCATTGGGGCTGGTGCTGAAGTACCTCTGGGGGAGGACGAGAAGCTCGTGATCCTGACAATGTCGCCTGCATCGGCTCTAATTATCTACTGGGTTAGTCTCAACCCTTTCCGGGCGTGGGTTCGGAACGCTTTGCTAATACTGATTATAGGCCATCCGCCTACTATGGAGAAAGCGCGTTGCCCTGATCCACTTGCGCCTGGCCAAGGCGACGATAGCTGAAATTGTCCGACTCTTCCAGGACGGCAAAGACGGTCCGAAGAGTACGAGGGGGGATGCCGTCCCCCGAATTCTAGTGGAAAACACCAAATTGTTAGCAACAGGTGTAACGCTCACGGCCGCCAAACATGCAGTCATCTTCAACGCTGAATGGTTGTCCCAGGATGAACAGCAAGGCATACACCGAGTCAGTCGTATCACTCAGGATCGAGCGACGCAGACCATTAAATTCGTGAATGCAAACTCGCAGCTCGATATGGCCATCTATGATAGGCAGGGTGCTCGTCGGCAGATGCTTGAAATGGTGCAAGGCGTTAGCGACAAGTCCGATAGGGAGAATGTCTAGGATCTACTTGAGGACAGTATTAATGAGAGTGTGGACCACAAGGGTAACGTTGTTGATCTTCGGGGTCAAGCGATCAAAGGGTGAACGATATGTAGATAGCAGTCGCACAGATAGACGATCTGAAGGTGTTCTTTAAACGCTGCAATACAATTATGGACGTTCAACGAAGATGAGATCTCTATAGCAGGAATATGCAAGATTGATGTATATCAACGCTGTAGATGATTGATTTAGGGGTGCTCCTTCAGAGCGATATGTAACGAACTAGTGGTCAACAATTGATTACTGGATAAGATGGAATCCCTAGTTTGACTGCTCCAGCTGATCATCAACTCGAAGTTGGAAGTCCACCGCGCGGTCTAAGGTAGGGTCCCAACCAGGGCGTTCTGGGTCATAAAGGAGCTCTTCAAGTGATAGGTTATAGCATGGTTCTGACCGGGTCTCTAGGATACAAGATGCTATCGCGTCAGCTTCGGCCTGGACTTGCAACTGCTGTCCTAACTCGGCAACAGACCTTTGTGATCTAGTAGTTCTTCGATAAGCCCATGGTATTCTGGGGGGAAACGAGGGACCAGCCAATTCATCTGTTCAAGCGATTGAGGTCGGGTTGAGAGATTGACCAAGTCCCCCTAACCGTCGTCCTCTAACGACTCTTCAAGCGTTCGCTCTTCGAGCTCGTCCTCGAATCTCTGGTTAAAGGCTCGGGCGTGTCTTAACTTATGGCCTATGCAGAGTTTATGTGGATCCCTAAGTAGTCCGGATAATCTTTTAGCGGGGTCCATCGACTCGCTGGCGACCAGCAGCTCCATAGCCGAACCACGAAGGGTTGCTGCGGTTGGGGGGGGCCTGGAGTGTTATGTGACATGGCCTGCTTGAAGTCCTCATGTAGGTGTAGGGAATTGAGCGATCACCCACTGTGTCCTTTCCAGCATCGATAACTCCTGAATGGCCGCTCGGGTCTGTTCGCCCTGGTGTTTAGATCCTTCTCGCATGACCGACAACTTATCGTAGTCGTATTGAAGGATGATGAAGAGATGCTTGGAGGCGGTTACGGCAAGCTCCTCAAGGAACTGCTTCGCGGTCGCTGTGTTGATCTCTTGGTCGATGAGGTTGTAGGTCTGACGGGCGAAACGATTCTGGTCAGCTTCTCCTGGATATACTGGGTGGCTTGGAAGACCTGTTGGAAGGCGTTGTCCTGGGCCAGCGCCAGACGACGGAGGATTGGTGGTTTGAATAATGGTAAGGATTCCTAGAGGATCAGATCGGAAGGGAGCCATACCGTGCCACACGCCCGAATCGTGTCTCGAAACCCTAACCCGAGAATCTCCACAGCCCGAGGGTCATCTGGGTTAAGCTCATCCTCATCGTCTGAGGAAACGGCGTGGTTGATGTACGGTAGTCTCTCGGGCCGAAGCTTCCACGACCTGAGCCGAAGGGCGCGTTTCGCGGTAGGTTCGGTCCCCCCGAAGCTCATCTGAAGGGTTCGGACCATAGCGCTGATTAGGACACCATTCAGATATTGTTCCTGCTCAGTAGCGACGTCCAACCCCGCTTGACCTCGGACCGCTCGTGGAGCTAGTGCCTCCAGACAGAGCATCCATCTGTTCGTAGAGGCGGCAATGAAATCATTAACTTCGCGAGTCGGGAGAATCCAGAAGGGCCGGTGTGAGGGTGGGAAGAGCGAGAAGGAAGTAGAGGATACCGTCCTTAGCGATGGGGCACTGTTGTCGACAGACAACAAGGAGTCATCTGTAGACGAGAGTCGTTCTTAGGCGCTCGACAAGCCTACAGAGGGAGATCCCTCAGGCTCGGCCGGTCGCGACCACCACAGGTCACGTACCGTGACGTCGAAGTTGAGCGACAGTCGGCGGAAGAGAAGTAGGGTGATGCGGTACTCCTGCCGCACCCCAAAATTCATCTTCTCCCTATTCGCAGCGAGAAGAGATTCCCCCACCCTCGTCTTGGACGCTTCGTAGGCCTTGATCTGCTGGGCCTTAGTGTAGATGGCGGACTCTGGAGGGTTGTCTGGATCGATATCGACTGCCTCGCCGCGACGATTGGCTGTATACCAACGCTCTAACTGAGCCTCGGAAAATCCCAGAGCTTCCAAATGAGCATTGTCAAAAGGCCCATGCGTCTTTACGGGAGTGGCGAACATATCTTTGTTCAGGTTGTATGCCTTATGGTAGGCGAGACCGCCTTTGTCGCGCAGCCAATTGGCCTCGGTCAGCTGAACCGACATGGAGGCCGCATCTCTGGTCAGCATAAAAGGGTACCGAGCAGGTTTGACCCGCACGCCTCTCGCCCGTGGACAGTAGAAGTGTGTTTGCCAATGCTCCAGGCACGGTGTTTTGCGAAGCAGAGTGATACCCTCAGTATGGCCCACGTTGGCCAGCACGTCCTCGGCGCCAAAGTCCAACCATGCTTCCCGTGCTGGCATGATTTCTTCACGGGTATCGTACCAGGAGTCGAGGTGATTAAGGAAATCTGCTCTCGCCTCAGCGGAGGTCTCGCGTTTGGTGACCAGCTTCAAGTCGTGGCCAGAAATCATCAAGATAGGCTGACGAAATGCTTCGTGGTCATTAGCACGACGCAAGACTTCCGCCCAGAATTGCGCGAGTGCCGACGCTGGTATGGTATACGTAATGTCGATGGGTTGACCTGCGCGCGCGGTATTAATCTCCTTTCTGACTGTGGCCTTGTGGAGGGCGTCGCGGAAGCTCCTCGGATGGTGTTGTAAGACACTGGTGGAACAGCTGGCTTTCAGAGCGGGACGGATAATATCGTCGATCCATACGGCTCGCCTAGCCTGGCTGAGGTGCGTACTATCGTGGACGTTCATGTGCGGAAAGAGGACGTGGGTACTGTAACCTGCTTAACCCTAGGCGACTGCGTGATCCGTCGCAGGAAAGGAGGGTTGTAGGATAATCGAAACCCGCTTTTATGGGCAGCTAAGGTGGTGATACGGGCAAAGAAACTGTCCACGTCCCAACTGCGTTGAATCGAAGCCGTTGAAGCACTGAACCGCTCTCGAAAGTGCGATTCCGACCTGGCAAAGTCGAGATGGGGAAGTTGTTCCGGACTGGCCAAGAGCGATTGCCATGCGATATCGGTATAGTCGTTGTGAGAATTATCACGACTGAGGATCGTATGGTGGCGGAGAGGATAAGGAAGATTGTGGTGGGGGGAAGACTCGGTAGGAGGAAGTTGACTATTCCAATACCTGGCCAGATCGGCGAGAGAATAACGGTTGTCTGAGGTAGATTCAGACATTGACTCTGTGCAGCCGTTAGTGAGAAGAAAGGGGGTGAGAGCGTCGGATGACGAACCACAGTCGCAGAAGGGGTCCCAGGCCGCGCGAAGGGTCGCCTCAGCTTCGTTATACCCCGTGTCTTCCCTGCTTGAATTCCTTTGCCCTCGTGTCGCCAAAAGCGGATCCATCAAAAGCATCGAATTGTGGATGACTGTCCGTACTATTAAATCCGTATGGCGTCCCCTTCTTCCGATCGACATTTCGTCATTCCATCTATCTAATCCGGCTTGCTTCCAGGAAAGCTTTGTCGACCGTGCGTATGGCTTCTTACGAACAACTGGCGTGGTTGAGCCTCGCGGTAGCGCTGGTAATGGCGCAGCTCTAGTAGGCCGTAAAGACTTTGCTTGAAGATGAGAAAGGGAGCACTTGAAGTTGAACAATTGGCGCTGTGGGTAATGGGACTTCGAGGTGTAGATGGTCGAGTGGGAGTAGCCTGAAAGCTCTCCAGCTCTCTAGTCCGAATGAAGTTAGGAATGCTTGGCTACGCCCCGTTTCCCTTGCGTCCACCAAAACGGATGCTGTTTTTGGGCCTGTTTGATAGCATCCCTACGGGGAGATGACTGCAACAATGGCTAATCACGGCTCCAATCAGGCAGAGCATTCGAAGATGCAGGCCCAGGGCCCTCTCATAACCGCTTCTCCCCCTCTTCTGCCTCCTGCCCTACAACAAGCTGTCCCACCTTCACCCATCTGTCTCAGCGACCTTATCCAACATGCCGCATCGAACATACTCCTCCCCTCCATCTCAAGAACATAAAACGCTCCTTTAGTCACGTCTCGACCCGAAAGCTATCAACAAATTCGCCGTATAGGCCAGAAAGCCGGCGGAAGCATACTTTGGCTCCCTGGAGGCCGTTTGGCGCATCTACTACATCTCGAGACCCAACGAGCAAATCAAACGATGGATACTCTAGCAAACCGAGATGTCTATCGAGGCTTTCGATGAACGAGGAGACAACTACGTTGGATAAGATATGGGGATCTCTGTTCGACGAGATTGTCAACCCACAGCCAGGCTAGGCCAGCTCTTGCGGGGAATGGCAATGCACATTGTACGTCTAGGTTCTCGGGGGCTACAATCGTAAGCCATGGCTGAAGATACACTGCAGATCGAAGACTTCGAACCTCGTCATAGCATTATGATCACACCGGCAAAGATGATAAGTTACTACAAAATCGTCAAGCTGCAGAACGAGTTGTATCCTTGGTCAAGCGCGTTCGTTCCCGTGTGCCGGACAAAGTACTACGCCGCTAATATGATGCCCTAGTCATTTTCGACGAGCACTCGACAATTTCTCGAATGTATAGAGACCTAAAATGTCAGCATCACCTCGTCCAAGAACAAAACAATCAGAGACCAGACCTTCCAGGCCTCACTCCGGTCGGCTTTGAGAGATGGATGACGCTTCTCATCCAAGCTCATCTCAGAATGAACGGTATTTTGGCCTTGCACGACCCGTGGCAGTAGATAGTAGCCATCTGGTTTTTATATAGATGTTCAATTCCACATATCGTTGATGGATTGACTTGATAGTTGGACCCCTATCTTGGGGCTCTGCCCGCTGGGGCTGTGCAAGTGTAGTTTTCTGAGGGAAATGTAGCTCCAATTTGACTATGTGCTAATGACTATGGAAGTAAATGGACATGTAGGGACAGGTTGCCTCAGCTCTCAGAGAGGTTGACCGCTAAGCCCCTTCGGGTTAGCAATACTGACAAGTTAGTTTGACGGCAACACGTCTAATGTCACAATCCGTATTTTTGCTACTATAAGGAGTGGAGGTAGTCGATTTCGTCAACACTCTACTAATTTTCTAGCACTGGTTCAAAAGAATCATGGCGACGATGAGATTCTCACTGGCCCTACATCAAAATCCCATATACATATAGTTCGGGTACTCGGTGCTCTAGCAACTAGCGATTTAAATCCTCAGCAGGCTAGTGAACCAAAGACTTACAAGCAAGCCATGAATAATTCCGATCGGGAACAATGGCAACAAGCTATGCAATCTGAATATAATTCCCTGATCGAAAATGGCACATGGGAGCTGAAAGATCGCCCCTCTGCTACGAGAATACTCACCGGGAAGTGGGTCTATAAGATTAAGCAGAAAGGTGACGGTACTGTCAAGTACAAAGCCCGCTGGGTAATACATGGATACCGCCAAGAACAAGGAATAAACTATGACGAGACGTTTGCCTCTGTTGTCAAAGCAGTGTCCCACAGAACGATCATTTCTATAATACAAAATGAGTATGAGGCTGATGTCAAAGTCTTTTCGCGGAGCGATAGGTAACGGATAAACCGTTCGGCAAGGAGCAGGTTTCGATATTCTACGCATCGAGCGATCCTTGATGCCAATGGCCAGAGGCGCCACGTTAACACCATTCGTCACGGCCCATTTGCAAATGATAGCCTCAATGGTCGTCCAACGTTGATGTTGAGTCGACCCTGGTGAGGCGTTTGTGATGTTGACAGCGGATGATCATGCCGATCAATTTATTAATTAGCCAAGCAATACACGGACAGGACAGTGTCTTGAACTTGGCGTCTTCTACGCCGTCAATGATTCCTACGCTCCCGTTCATTGCTTTTATGCCGATGTACACCATTCTGTATGGAATAATGACGTCTCTCACAATCATAATAATACAGCCACTGCTCAGCCTTTTCCTCAATCGTCCGCACTTACTAGTCCCCTGAATCCCGCGGCTGCGGATTTCCTCTGTTCATGCCCATTGCAAAACGAGCGGATTCAACACTGCAGCTGTCTATCAATGTGCCAATACTTGACGAGCTACGTAATGTTTCAGAGGTTAATGGATATTCGTGGTCTCTTGTACCCGACGATCCGAACAACATTAAAGCTAATTAGACATATCATTACTTCGACAAAGAGAGCCAGCTGGCGAACGAGATCTAAGCACTAATGCATGTTGCTTCCAAGCTCCCCACAATACAGCAGGGCAGGACATCGTCCAAAATGCCGCAATCAGGAAGTTCAAACAAGTCTCCTCCGCTAGCTCCTAAGAAAAAGCGGAAACGGTACGACAAAAAAGGGCGGGAGAAAGTGGAAAAAGTGCGCCGATTGGGTGCTTGCTTTCGATGCAAGATAATTAAGTTGCCGGTAGGCGGACGCCCCCACCTTACTTATAGTATGACTGACATGTGCGTAGTGCAACGAAGAACTCCCTTGTGCAAACTGTACTCAGGTCAAGATGGGCAAAAGATCTATCGCGGGCCCTGCGTGCGGCTCACCATGGACGAAGTCCATACATTCCGGGCTGCGGACGGTGACCACGGAAATTTTCGTGCGATCCTGCCAAAACTGCAATGGGTGCACGGTAGGAGCGTGAAAACCGTCAAGCTTCACTGACCATTCCACGCCAATGCAATCAATACACCCATCTTGATCATCGAGTAAGAGAAGCGAGAGAAGTTCTAGCTGAACAAAGAAATGTTGACCGTCTGTTGCTGACGCGGAACTAGATCAAGTGCTATCATGCTACCTACGGCCCGCAGCTTCTCACCTACGCATTGCAGATCTATGCCGGCGCCATGTTGAATTCCAGGTACCCCAGCTCGATTGAGACTAGCGTCTTTGGCGTCGAAGACCAGGTGCACACGCCGCCCTTCTTCGAGAAGCTGCCGCTACCACCACAGCTCACATATTACATTTAGGCCATGATTGGACGGGTGATAATAGACATTCAGACGCAGATCCTCATAGATCTTAAGGCACGCGTCTTCGCCAAAGACCATATCCGCCAACGGTGTGAGGTCTTTTTCGCTATCTTTATTCTGCTCGCCACTACCGAGTGGGTGTCCCAGGTGCAGATCCGCTTCCACAAGGCCAAGCAAGGAGCGAGCGACCGCGTTCTCACCAATATCTCCTTTCCCACCCAGTACATGTTTTGACGAGTGGGAGGCTCCGGCCTCCAACCCAATCGGCCATTTTCGCTGCATCATGAACGGCGAGGTGCCATTTAACCCAGTGGTGGAACGATAACGCGGACAACCAGCGGCGCAACCGCCTCGATTCCTAGGCGCTTGCGTTTATCCGTAACATTCAGAGTGAGATCGAGGATGGAGACGAAGAACTCCGCGCCCTACGCGCGGCGTGGAAGAAGGTTGGGGCAGACTTCTGTCTTCTTAGCACGCCAAGAAGACAGGCTAATGCAGTGGCTCGTCTGGGAAAGGGAGAAGTTCCTAAATAGTGCCCAGACAACCCCCCTCTGCTGGCAAACAATTATATGACAGCGAAGTCTTCAGCTCCCTTTCGCGCCGTATGGATAGCGTCCTATAAGAAGAGGATGGAGCAAGAATCATGTTTAGAGGCTACACTGAAGCCCCAAGTGACGTAAAGCCTGCTCAGATTGTCGATTATACTACCTCACCCATCTCAAGACGTTACTCGACCTCACCTTAAGCCAGCGAGAAAGTTACACATTGCTGTTTTTCGTAACCGCTGCCTCGAACCCTTTTTCATCGCTTTTGGCTTCGAGAACGGGATCAGATCTTTTCTCCTTGTTGGCTAGCTCCGCTATCGTGGCGCTGTACTCTTCGAAGCATGATGGGGCGGTGGGAGAATATAGGACCGTTCAGGCAGTACCAAGCGCTATCCACCGTCTCCTCCAATTCACAACCAGCCTCTCTGGGTGACGGAAACACGCACTGCCAACGCAAGGTTTGATTGCGGACGACTGGCAGATTCAGCGGCAAGTTGCCTGCAACCTAGGTCATAACGAAATCCCACTTCACATTCTCGTAGCCTTGTCTTTTCCTTAACTTGACTCGGATGTCCTCTTCCGGTGGGAACACATTGGTTGCCATACTCTCCTGTTTTTGTCTGGGTATTTTCCACTTTCCCTCCACAGGCACAATATCGAATCTCAGTAACAAACACGCAGCTAGCGCCATGGCTTCTAATGTCACAAAATGTCGTCCCGGACACAGGGAAGCCCCACCTCCGAACGGTCTGTAAGCTGTCGCATTCGTCTTGTACTCCTTCGTATCATTTCGTAGCTTCAGAAATCTTCTTGCTTGGAATTCTTCGACATCAGCACCCCAGGCTGAAAGATCGAAATGCATAACGGCCATCGGCATCTGTACGACCATGCCCTTCTTCAGGAGATATCGGTCTTGGAGCAGAATATCTTCGCGAACAAACCGCACGCTCGAACCCAGCGCGTGAACGCGAAGCAACTCCTGGAAAGTGGAGTATAGTAAAACGCACTTCTCTCTCATTGTAAGGATCCTGAGATAGCGAGCTGTTTCCCCAGTAACATATGAGACGGAGGTTGCTTCTATCTCCTCACGGATGTCTTGAAGTAGGTCTGGATCGGAAAAGATGTGAACAATCATGTAGAAAACAGACGGAATGGTGTTTGCAAGAATTCCAAGCAGCACCCCAACTTCGAGACGTCCTTGATTCCATGAGGTCACAGCATACTGCGTATTTGTTGAGTATCTTGCCCCGATCACTGCAGCACTCTGGGTCTGCTCCGGATTGTACCGTTCGAAATACCGCTGAAAGGCGAGACCAAGTTCCGAGCGGCCTTGACTGCCCTTTGGCGCAAGGAGGCTAGGTGCTAGATCGACAATGAGGGTATTTAGGTCCTGATCAAAGTCCCTGCGTCATTGTTATTATCACGTATCTCAGACCAGCGACGATCGAACAGTATTGCATACCAAAATGCGTTGACCAGTCTTTCCTTATCTTGAGTGAAAGGATTCTCTGGACCGTATATGGCCCTGGTGCTGCAAAGCGTCACCATCTGCCTTGTCCAGGCAAAGAGATCGATCACATTGTCCCTCTCAAGTGCTTGTATGTATACGGAAGCCTCCAGTAGCATGGCTTTGGTCATACTCTCAAGAGCCTTTCCGGGAGCCAGGGCTGAGACAGTACCCTCGTGGATTTCAGTAACATAGCCTGGGCCGTTCTCACCGTTCAGATTATGCTGTACTATATGACTTGTGGCTTCATCATGGCCAGTAATCCGTTTCCCGAGTTTCGCAATAAAGGGATTGAAAGCTAGGATCTTCGAGTTACGGTTGATAGCATTCACCAAATCAGGGGATGTCACAACGTAGACTTTGCCATTTAGCATCCGGAGCGTGTATATCGGAAGTTTACATTTGGTACTGCCAACAATTTTAGCTTTTCTTCCGGCGTTCCTCGGCCTCTTTAAGAACTTGTCTGGAGTATACCTTATGACTTGGTAGTATCGAGAACCATGTCGTAACAGTCCTATGATATGCCCGATATAGGGGATGTAGGAGGATATCAAAGGAGGTTCGTTCATGGCGTGTTTGGGAACGAAGTAGGAGTCAAGCAAATACCAGACAGCAGCCAGAGCTATGCCAATAATTGGAAGCAACATTTCTCGTCGGATTGGCCGTTTTCAGGTCTTGTTACGCAACCACGATCTCATTAAGGGCCTTATCGTTTGCCAGTTGGCTGCGAAAAGATCAAATCTGAAAAGCAGAGATGCCACTCAGTCAAAGAACTAATGATGGAATATGCTCAATGGCTTCATGGGTGCTCAGGAATTGTCGGTGTGGTCAATCCGACGCGAGGCGAAGTAGGGCTGATCTGCTTTGGATACGGACACCAGCCCGTTAGTGCATGAACACGAATTCGCCTGCAGGCTGCTATGGTGCCTTAGGTCTTATGAAAGCTCTCTCATTCGTGCGCTTCAGGAAAGCATTCCAGAAGTGAGGAGTCATGAGGTGGCAACCACTTCGTGTTTCTGGTAATAGGAGCTGAAAGCTGGTACCACTCGACAGAATCACAGGTCCAAGCATGCGTAAATCAACAAAAGAATGGTTCAGGCTATTAGCGCACTAATCCGCCCGTCCGGGGATCGGCACGGAAATCCACCCGTGTCGCCGATTTTAAATGCGGCTGAATATACTTGTCACGCTAGGCTCGGTTGGAAAAAAAAGTCCGGTAATGCCAAGCCTAGCTTACGCGAAAATCCTTACCAAAATTTTAACTTGAATTACCGGACTTTTTCTTCAACCGCGAGCCAGGATGGTTCTAGGGGTGTTTCTGGGGGTAGTTTTAGTAGGCTTGGCAAGCTCATTTTGCGAACTATTATGTTGATGTCGAGTCACGCAGGTGATGAACGATAACTCAGATGTCCCGTGATTCTAATTTTCTGCAGCTTTTGTATGCTGATACGCTACTAAAGAAGGCGCAAGCTCACAAGTGGGGGCAAATGCAAGGTTGCTGTTTCAGCTATACGACTACTGCGCCATACCATGCCTTGGATTGAGGCACGTCTCCAATCACATCGAGGCCTTTCAGTAATGTCGTTCCTTAGATGATTTTGTGTTTCATCTCTGGAGGGTCCTGAGCTGTTCCATGTTCTTTTCAATCTGGACACATTATTGGTGGAGTACACACATATGCGTGACAATCGAGTGGGAGGGCACGGGGCGGGTGGTGGTTGTGGAGAGAGAATGATCACGTCAACGAATATACTTGTCGGCCATATCGCCGAGAAAAGGAGGTGCATATATGCAACCTTGCGCCCCGGAGTCTTGTTGCGCACCTGTTGTAGGGTCCGTAATGACTCTGTATCAGCCTCATCTATTTATACCAGAATTCCCGACTGCTATATCATGATCGGGAAATCCAAGCATTTTGATAGTAGATTTCGCAACGATCTATTGGAATGTCTCTGGCTCCAGGCACCTCTCGCATTTCGGTCACTACAAATCGAGTGAGCTTTAGTGCCATTCCCCATGAACTTATACTCCAATGCTTATAATGTTTCAGGGAATTACCGGCGCCACTTTTGGACTGGCCATCGTCACATTCATCACTCGCACCTACATTCGTACTCTTATCCTTAAGCAATTTTTAACCGAAGACGTCTTGCTTTCGTTTGCGGTCGTCTGCTTGTGTGCCACCACTGCTTTGTCGTACAGGTCCATGCAAGATCAATATAATGCACTTGCAGTTATTCTGCACAATGCTGGCTTCGAGGCGCTGTACAGTTTGATCGACAGGATTCCGACGGACTCTAAGCTGGAAAATGCAGCATCAACGCTTTGGTGGTGTGTGATATACCCGGTCAAGATGGCCTTCCTGTTCTTTTTCCGCCGCCTCATCCTCCGTCGGAGAAATTTGTATATATGGTGGTGGTGCGCGGTGGGATTCACAGCATCTGCTATGGCAGTGTCAGTGGCTGCTGATTGGCTGACTTGTCCATACTTTACCTTGGAAGGAGTGCTCTGTGAGTAATAACATGCCAATTCGCAGGCCTTGCTTATCAACAAACCCCTTTAGCGTGCTCTGGACCTTCCAGCAGTTACCGAGTCATACGCGATACTGCCATTACAACAGTGATGGACGTCTTGACGGATTTCATAGTTCTTTCGTTCCCGATTGCAATTCTATGGCAAGTCCAGATCAAAGGCCGTCAAAAGATTGGTATAGGGCTTTGGCTTTGTCTTTCTCTTGCAATGGTTATCGTAGCCATCGTCAGAATTGCAGGCATCAAACTCGCAGGTGGCAATGTCGACATTGTCTGGCTCATTTTCTGGCAACAGCAAGAGTCTAGCATCGCGGTCATCATGGTCTCTGTATCTGCATTTCGTTCGCTTTTCGTTGAAAATACGGGAAATCGCCGGGTGCAGAGACATCCCATGTACTCCCCGAGCATTTGGAGAAAGAAGCTCACACGTAGGGCACTTGGCTCTAGAGACGGGACTGATAATGTGGAGCGCAGAACGGAGCTACCTCAGATTCCTAGAGCAACGCTTACTGGCATGTCGGAGATAATAAGGGAAGTCTAAGTACCTCTTTAAGAGTCGAATGAAAGACGAAGTGAAACCCTACCCTCGTTTTCTCAATCCTGATGTCTTCGGCGCCCAATTCTCGAAGTGCGTTTTAACTAGTTCCAAAAGCCAAGACTGTTCCCTCCGTGAGAATCTTGTCAATATTGTCCACAATGGATTTACCAAGCTTTACAGTAGCCATGCTGTCCGTAAACACTACCCAAATTCTCATGTCATACTTCTTGTTGAGACACAGAAACTTTTGACGGAAGAATGATTTTACGGCTGCGATATCGGTTGGACTGCCGACATATTCCAAGAAATGGTCTTGCAGTGGGGAGTTTCGTAGCTTGGACTTCATGATATCGAGATTACTCAAGAGCAATAATATCGGCGTCGTTGCGAGCCACTTTGAGGAACAAATCTGCTGAAATAGAGCAAGGTCCTCCTGAATGCAATTCGAGGGCCCATTATCAGACGCTGCCAGATCGTAAGCGGATATGTCCACAACGTAGATCATGGTAGACATTTCATCAAATGAATATATCCACTTATTTTCTTTAGAGTGCAATCCGACAACGTCATAGATCCGGTAGTTGTGGCGTATCCCTGCGGAATTTCTCGATAGGAGAGTCTCTCGGATACCGTCAATTTCGATGGAGGACGTGTCTTGTTCAACACGAGAAGAACGATCCCCGTAGGCAAGGTCCATTGACTTAAGGATAGTGGATCCGCAGGTTTTGGTATTACCAATCAACAGAAGCTTTGCCTCGTCGTGTGCCATCGGCTTTGATGTTTGTAGCTCTTTGTCCAGGTCCAAGGAGGTTTGTGAGGCTGTGGAACTTCGAGACTTTAGCATGCTAGGCACATGTAACAGCCTGCGGGCCGCCTGGTCTGGTCTCTTTGGATCGTCCTTTGCTTTCTCCAAAGTGATCGACCCTTGACGAGAAAGAGACAAGTTTTTTGTCATGTGCAGGTTCCGGTCCGGAAAAGCTGCAGCAGAGTCGATCGATAGGCGTCTACGAAGGTCATGGGTGCCATCGTCATGTGTTCTTGCCTCAAGAGCCGTAGTTGCCAACCAGGTTGGGAATTGAAGATCATCACTCCGTTCCTGGAGTTCTTCGGCATCCGCTGTAATCGTCTGAGCATTTTCTCCACTCCGGTATCCCTGCTCAGCGTCACCGCGGGAACGATTCCTGGCCCGGGCCTTGGTATAAGCCTCTCTGACGACGTGCTTCATGTTTGACCTCATTGCTGCTAGGTATACTTTCGAGTTGAATATTTCGCGATCGAAGGTGAAAGAAGCATCTAAGAGCTCTGAGTTTTCCGTGCAGATACTCCTTCGAGTACCCCGGGATTCATCGTCTCTCAGCCAAAGCAAGGAGGAAGTGTCATCTCGGGCAGTCTGAACGATCTGGCGATTCTCTGACTTTTGTAGCAGCTGCGTCTGCTCGAATTGGGATCGACTGTAAACATGTCAGAGGAATCCTCGCCTAAGAGCACCCTCTATGGACAACATACCATTGCATGGCCGTGAGAAGTAATTGGAGGGCAGCGAGATTGTGGCTTAACAGCATTAGGAAATCCGTTCTTTCCTTTTCCCCCCACAAAAGCTGAGCTTTTCTCCGAAGACTTAGAGACGTGTCTTTGTCGTACTCGAGAAGTCCCAGGCGTTCGTTTAGACCCTCAACTAAAAATCTACAGCCGTCAAGGGACATAGCAAGATCTACTTCAACGTCTTGAGGGACAGTGTCGACGCTTGTAGTAATCCATTCCGATATTTGCCTGAGCGCCGTCTTTAGTGTGGAAAGCTGTGTGATGAGAAGTCGTATCGTTAGATCTGCATTTGTGTATCTATTCTGCAACTGCCGCAGGGTGTCAAGACTTTTGGTGCATAATTGGACGACAGTAATAGCGGATGCGGCGGCGCTCAAAATTGAGACTGGATCCATTTCGCTGGTTACGCCGCTAGATGGATTTAGAAGCTCTACACCTGAAGACGTTCTAGCTCATGGAGTCTAAGACATCAAGTCCCTGGTTGAGTCGTCATATGAGACCATACACAACGTGAGATCTACACTTTGAACGACTCGGAGGAGGACTTCAGGGAATAGAGACTTAGGGTTAGATTTGCCGGCATTCAATCTTGTAAATGTCGATACGAGAAGGTTTCCGACTGCAGGTGCCCCTCCTCTCAGTAGGCGAATCATTACCAAGAATTTCTGCAGCTGAAACAGGCAGTGTCGGAATATGGATGTGGGGTGTGGAGAAATCCATGTGATTGGAAGGGATGTAGATACCCAAACTGAACTTCCGATCGCGGCCTCGATTTTTCGGTGTTGCCTTCTCATTGTATGTTAAGGGTCCTCACTCTTGAGGCTGTCACACGATATAGAATACTGGCACTGAGCTCTTATCAGTGGAAGAGGTATCGGACACCATGTCGTCAGGCTGATAGACCAGTGTTGGCAATAGCCAGCACGCTCAGCGAAGCTCACTGAGCTAAGGCTCGGCCAGTGCAAGTCGAAGATGTACGGGTATCTTCTTAAAGACGAGTTCTTGCGGATGAAGCTACCAGAGTGTGTTGTCGTTGACGCGTTAGCAACGAGTACTTAGTGGGCTCGGTGAGCAGCCTTGTTCAAGTTTCAACTGATTTCAAGCAGTTACGGAGGTTGACACCCATAGTCTTGATTTGCGCTAAGGCTAACCCTAATCCTAAGTGCTAGCGCTGCCCCGGAAAGGTCAGTGCCCTCTAGGGTTAGGTACCCAAGACTTACCACCCTAGAACGGTGTAGATAGGTAGGAATTCCGCTGGTATAGCCTTCGATCGAGCAGCCGGTACTCCGTTAAGGTAACATTCCCGTATACGTTCACCGAGTGTTAGGCCACGTCTACGAGGCCCAGTTCGCGTCGGTTTAGCGCATATACCCCCTCTTCCACGCGTTCGTACGGCTGATCCAACCGTACGTCCCCCTAGACCTATTGGCTTTCCGGCGCCCCCGAGGGACACCGAAGGTTCGTAGCCAGCACCGCGTACAGGTTGGTCTTATAGCTGGCCTGTTCCTAGCATGTGATGATGGACTGGCGATAGACACCTGATTGCCAGTGGCTGGCAAATTTGAGGGACATCAGCTTGATCCACTGTCTCTACCGATATGAGGAAGGTGCAATTGGCTTAGCAAGATTAGTCATACCTAAGTATAGAATCCATCCCTCTTCTACCTCACTGGCTGCTACCAAGTGAATCTGGCGTCCACCGGTGCGATTGTGTGAGCCTTGAAGATTGATCGTCGTTACGTTTTACAATTGTGTTACTATCTTGTGGTCTCTTAGACCGTCGTCGTTGTTTGTCTCATTGTCCTTGTACCTGGAGTACTCGCAGTGGCTCATACCCACTAGCCAAGTCTTAATCACTCAATTCTCTCAATCCTCATACACTCAATTCCATTGCTACGACACTCAACCTGGCATTGCCAATACTCCTTCAAGGCTTATTACTAACTTTCGGGTCCGGATCTGTCGAGACTATCAAGCTAAGCAGCATCATCCCGCTCCAATTATTCCTCTCCGGATCATCCTGTTCTGACCCCTTCTACATCAAGTTCCTTCCAAAGCAATGCTCCGAATAGTCCGTCCTATTTAACTCCTCTGCCGTCTGAGGAGCACACATCCTCTCCGTCAAGAGCCTTTGGGGGGCAAACACCTCTACTGCCTGACAACTAATGCCAGGATTACAACCATATCGTGAGCCCGCCCCAGCCCTGTCGATTAGGTGTTGGCCATCCTACTCCCTGGGTTAAGGCTCCTGCATGTTCTGGCTACATAATGGTAATCCAGACTGGTGATGTAAGATTAAATGATGGATTTCACACAATCTCCGGTCAAGAAAATACATACAATACTGCGGGGCTGGTTAGGGAAGACAACTTGAACAGACATTCAGTTCCGCTCTTCCAGAGACCGTATAATGCACTGATTTTTGGGTACGTTATTCACGGAGACATTTCTGGTGTATACAATATCATCAGTCGGGGCGGAGGCAGCATGTGGGACCACGATCCCTATGGGCTCGGTCTTCTCTATGTAAGCAATTATCTACAAGTATGAACGTCTACTCACCAATAGAAAGTATGCAGCTTACTATTGCTGGAGGGATCACAGAGATCTTATATCTAATTTTCAAATTTTCAGAACCAGTGTCTAAACTTGATATATACAGTGGGGAGGAAACTTAGGCATGACTATGGAGCTGTCCAAGTTCAGGAGGGTGTTCCAGGACATACCTGAATGTCGAACTATACTCATACGCTACCTCTCGGGCGCCAATTTGATCGCACTGCGGAGAGCGGTCGGCTTCTGGCTATCGGATAGGGAAAAGAGAGCACATCTGAGCTTGCTATGGGACGTGTTCGAGCACATAAAATGGAATGAGGACACGGGAGGAGTCACCATGATGGGACGAGGCCTTGACTTTCGCCGAGCTGAAGCACTCATGCGACAATCTGCTATTATGCACTGGGAAAAGGTGGTCCCTTTTGTAATCATGATTCGACCACCTTTCGGCTACGAGAACCTATAAGACTTCCTTCGTGGTAGCCAGCCAGAAGCCTAGCAGAAGTTTCGGCGCAGTACTTTGCGCCTTCGAGACGATGGTGTGTCTGTGGAAGGAGTTCGGATATCGAATCGAGTATGGAAGGGGCTTTTCTCGAAGAAGCCGTTCACTTTTCCGCTTTTGCGGATGGCTTGGTCGTTGATGCCTCGAGGCTGCTTCCCTACCAACTTTCAGCTCAAACACGCAGTGTTGACTCCAAACACTCCACCTTGATTCTTTAGTCCTGGAGGTTGCCGCCCATTCTTCTAGATGTTTGACTTTGCTTGACCGCCGGCCATATCGAATTGGAACGAAGGGGTAGGAGATGTTTTATCAAAGCAGGAAAGTCTTGGCAAGATGGACGGAGGGGTAGAGGGGGAGATTGGAAGGAGTATCGTTATTTACCCCGATGAGGTTGAAGACGGCGTTCCAGACGTTGACATCCGGTGCGCAAGTTGTTCCTTCTCTCTTCTAGTGGGAGCACAATGCCAAGCCAAGCACATGACGCACGCTTCTAGGATCTACCCGCCAACTTCTGATGCTGCAGGTGCGTTTTGCTAGAGGGAACATAGATAGTATGGCATAAGTCCCCCTACCCCTGCGAAGTCCTTATCACATTGACATGTTATAGGAGAGGCAGTTCCATACGTGTTGTATCTATAGGACTATAGCTATCGGCAACGGTGCTGTATCACCATGTCTGACATCAGAACCCACGAGATCAACCCACATGGCAAAAAATTGTTGAAGGAACTTGAAGAAGAGCTTGCTCATACCAAATTGCGAGATCAAGACACTTATGGAAATCGAGAATATGAGCGGACTGCGGGACTGGAAGCAAAGCTTATGCCGCTACTGGTGGACCTGGGACTAGCCGTATGTGACGATGCCACGGCTTGTCCTCAATTATTTACTGTATGGCAGATATCGAAATCTATACCTATCCGAAACACGACCGGTCCAGCGTATCTAATTCCGATTCGCATATCAGGAAACCCATCCATGCCTTGATCCTGGAGGTCCACAGCAGCCTGGGTCGTACACACGTTACTTTGCTGTCTAAATAGATTGAATTGGTGAGTTTTCTTACTGTGTATAGTTTGAAGTGTTAAAGTTTTCCATCTGCCCTTGATTACATGTTCCTGAGGTTAGAATCTCTTGCCATCGGTAACTCCAAGAATTAGTGCCTAAATGTTTCCATTTGGCTGTTGACGCAATGTGCCGAAGCATGCGTCTCCTTGAAAATGATACTCGGTAGGTTTAAAGACATTCTCTTCGCATTGTGTACCGAAGTTTGGATTCCCTTCACATTGGTGGCTGTTCAAGCTCGTGTTTCCCATCGGTAGTGGATAAAGACGTCCTCTTGAGGTGGTGTGCTGTAATTTGGATCTGCCGTTCCCATCGGCTGTCGAGGTAGTGTATTGATGGATCTGTTTCCTTCAAGATAATGCACAGCAGGGTTAAAGACGTTGTCTAGAGATTTTGTGCCGATGGCATGAAATTCTTGGTTTGACACTTTGTTATATTGGTGATAGAGAACATTTTGTATCATCTTGAGGCTTGTGCAGGCCCATAACGAGGAACAGCTGAAACAAGAAGAATGCAGGAAAGACAACATTTTCGAACCAAATGAACGAGATGAAAACGATACCAATACCGAGAGTGGGAATAATAGCAGTAAGGACAGCGCCGGGAACGGCTTTCAGCATTTCGAAAGCGAGCTTGGGAGCGAGGATTATGCAGATGACGAGAATGACGATGAAGAAGACAGCAAGCATGATGATCAGGATGACGATGCTGTTTCAATTTGGCCTTTCAAAGAACGATTATTTCTTTCGCTGGTTAATTAAAGTAGTTGCTTAGCTACCAATATCAATGATGAAAATTACCTAATCAGCATCGGTGTTAGTAATGATGCCCCTTTGCCGACAACCTCCGTAAGAAGTTGAAGTAGATCCTCACTATTCTTAAGAGTGTATAGCACCCGCAAGTACAAGTCTGCCAAGTAGCTACCCTTAATAGGTTGCGCGGTATCGTCTATAGGCGTACAGGAAGGAGTCGCTCACAGCATAATAAAGCAGCGATGATCAGCGTGAAGTCCTCAGGTGTTTGTTGAAGCCAGAGGTCTTCAATCAGTCTATGACGTAGATGCAAGCTCTCTTCCGACTTTGCCTAATCGCTCAGTACTTCGAGAGTCTGGCCATAATACGTAGGGCTTCAACAAAGAAGCAAGAGTATGTTGTTCTGTTGTTTCCGAAGGGACGGAAGTATGCTAGGCGTTATCAGCAGGTATGTTGGAAGGTAAATGTGTGGATAGCTCACTTGAATATCCCAATTCAGGATTACTCTCTCTAGCTCTATCCTGAGGCCAGCTTTTTCGATAGCATTTCGATAGCCTTCTGCCGGTCCGTATCCCCACCTATTGCGGGTCGCTTCCGCAGGGGTGCTGAGTGTATTAATTCGAGCTCTTTCCTTAGCCTCCCAAATCCCGTAGATACGGACGTCCTCCTCAGCTAGCTTAAACAGATCGTAATCCACACCTACTTTAAAGTCATGGAATCTCTCCGAGAGCAATTGCAGATATAATGTAGCAACAACAAGTTCATAAGACCCATGCTCCTTGTGTTCCACAATGTTTGGAACCATATTGATTGTGATGCCTGAGTCGGATAGCACCAGGTCCAAATTGAAGTCCGCTGGCAGGATCTTCTCTGTGAAGAAGCGAACAAGAGTCCATGGCCCTTTGCTGAATTCGGGATGTAATTCTTTGGATTGATGCGGAAGTGATTCTGGTGTCTGTGAAAGATTGTGAGGTGTCTGTATTAGGCTTTCAAGGTCAAGGAAGCAGAGCACGTTACCTCTCTACCAGTTGTCTGAACTACCTCGTGGATCTGGACGCTCTTGAAGTCTGGCCAGGTTAAACTAGGTTCCGCTAAGTATAAGGTTGCATTCTCCGGGTCTTGCATCTCGAGCGCTGAGTGGATTGGTTGGGGCCACTTCGTGTCGAAAGAAGGCAACAAGGCAACTGAAAGAAAGGTAGAGGGGCAACCCTGTGATACGGCCTGGCATATAATTAGCTGAGTGCCCCTTTCGCTGGACGAAAAGAGACGGAGGAGGTGATGTAGGGGTGTAGGGGAGCGGGTCGGTGTGAAGTGGGGATGGACATGCCCAGGAACTGTGGAAACATGGTCTTGAATTCGCGCTGGTGGGAGAGGTCCATTTAGCGCAGGGAAATGTTCCTCCCGTGCTTATGCGCTAGCAGGGTGCATCTCGTGATTCCTCGGTCTTCCTCGGAGATAACCCACTTTCGGTATACCCTGCAGCATTTCGAGTGCTGCACGTGAATGTCTCCTCATGGAATGCAGATGAGCGCACCTCAGAATGATTCGGGGGTGGCACCACCCCCAACAGCCCCCTCATCGCCTCCCTTTCTCGCTCCTATAGAAATCGATGAATCGGCTGGCTCAGATGAGGAGGGAGCAATGAAAGGATTTCGCGAAGAAATGGAGAAACTCAATGTGGAATGCGTTGAACGGAGACGCAAAGCAGAGGCGCTCGAGAACGGGACAAGTGGCGTATAGGATCGTTGGTGTTGCTTCTGTGCGCATTTCATCGAGACTGGTCCTAATGATCCATGAGATAACTGCTCTCGCCCGCGCTGTTCGCCTGGATGTGGACATCTGTACAATACGAATGGAAGGAAGCAGACACCGGAAAGCTCAGACAAAGAGAGTGAGGTCGAAACCAAACATTCTATGGGAAATGCATCCGGTCAACATGCTTAGTGAAGGATCACTGTACAATGCATATCGTTCAAGCTGAACTCCGCAAAGCTCTTACTCTCCACAATTACGCTTCCGCCTTGCTTCAAATAGGGCGTCTTAGAACAGAGGCCTACCCGACGGTATATCGAGGCGGGAGGCTAGATTTTCTGTTTCCCTAGCCTCCTAAGAAGCTGATATGCAGGCCTGATCACACCGCTTCCGACGGAGTTACTCTCGTTAGTAGTCTCTTCCACTAGGCTTATGTGCGGAACTGGTTACGCTGCTTAAGGTAGTGTGAAGGTGTGGGATTAAGGGGGTCGGTCAAGAGAACACAGTGGTAGAATAGCAAGTGCAAGGATGCTGCAAATAAGACGGAGGTAGAATTGAAGACCTGTTGCTAGAATAAGTACATGTAGAAAAGAATGTATGAATGCTATATGCATGATCCCAAGATGCAGCAACATTCGTTGCTACATCAAGGTCTGATACCGAAATGCCTGCAGCTGCACTGTCCATACCACCACATTTATCCCCCCCCCCCCGCCCCATTCCTTAGACGTCCCATAACCATTGATCAATCCTGCTGCGAGATGATGCGTTGACTTACCAGTTCGACAGACGGTCCTCGAAATTCCAATCAGCTAAGAAGCCGTAGACGCAGAAATGATTGCGGCTAGGCCTATCGCTCCCTAGATCCAGCACTCGCTGCCTGATCCGCAATGAGAATGTACCCGAAATCCCAATATTGTTGCTGACTGCACACGATCTAGTGACTGAGATCAGTGGCGTTGGCCCCGAAGGAACAGTAACGGAATTGATCCCTTGCGGACCTTTGAAAAGCGCGCAGAGAAAGTCCTCGTCCTCCTGTAATTCCATAGCCTCTCCAGGTGTCGGTCTTACGAATTGTCTCTCGAATTCATCATCAAGGAGAGTCGGCGTCCCTATCGTTGTCTAGGTCGACCCAGTCAACATGCCCGTTGCTGAATCCAAAAAGCAGCAAGGCAAAAGAAATGAAGAAGGAAAATGCAGCTAGTATGATGTATATATATAAATATATGTATGGCAGCCGGTGTCGATTCCGGATTTTGGGACGGCAGCCTTACGGTAGTCGAGCTTGGGCTGCGACTATGGCAGCGAGGAGGAAAAAGGAAAATTGATTGAAGCTCCGCTGGGTTTGACGATTTCAGCAGGTTGATCTCCTAGGTGCAGACGTAGCAAGCGGAGGAATTGAGTAGCGCCTTCTGGTGTTTCCGGAACAAGTTTCGTGCGGCGTCTCTTAAGTGTTGAGGGGTGCAGCGGTCTGTGCTTAGCCGGGGCGCTCGCCGCCGAAATTGGGGACGCAGTTGCGAAGGCGGTTCATTGTGGTGTGTGTGGTAGACAGATGGGAGCGTGGTGTTGTGCGGAGATGAGGGAAGTGGTAGAGGGGAACAACTACCACATGGTAGCTAGTGCCTGCGCTGACAATTCATCTGAGTAAGACTTGAGAGTGGGTATATATAAATATATCCTGATCGGAAGTTCCACGATTCGAGAGGAGAGTGGCAGGTATATGTATGCAAAGGTATCGTAGCCAGCAGTGGCAAGTGGTGAAGGTAATTTTTCAGCAGTGGCAAGTGGTGAAGGTAATCTTGCAGCAGTGGCAAGTGGTGAAGGTAATCTTGCAGCAGTGGCAAGTGGTGAAGGTAATCTTGCAGCAGTGGCAAGTGGTGAAGGTAATCTTGCAGCAGTGGCAAGTGGTGAAGGTAATCTTGAAGGGTAATGAACATCCTCGACCCACCCCAATTGATTTCCTGTCCCTAGGAAGTATGAATGAGGTCCAGTGGCTGATCCAGTTGCAAAGGCGGTACCTTGATAGAGAAACCATGATCAGGTGAAGGCGATACCACTCCCTCTACAGCTGGTCCATCACTTCGCCCACTCCGCCATCATTATCCTCGTCTCCATCCATATCTTCGCTCCTAGCATCAGCAGCAAATTCATCGTTACCAGCATCAAGTTCAGCTCGACTGTGAAAGCGTTTCAGTCGACTACCATTCACACCTAATTATAGCGGCCTCCGTCTGTCATCTTAGCAAGTCTATCCACAATTGGCTGATGGCCGCGTTCGACCATTACATTCGCTTGCGGCATATGGACCACGTCGACAGCCATTTTTTGCCACATTCCTACCACCCATGTAGGATGAAGTGCCTCTTCTTCTCGCCGCGTCGATCGTCGCTGACAGGAATCGCATGTCCGCACATACGCAGCACTGTCTTCGTAAAATGACTCCCACCAGTACCGGTCTGCAACACGGCGATAGGTGCCTTCCATTACGCGACTTGGCTTTCAGCGTTTTTAGGAAGTTGCAGGAGTTGACCTGTTGATTATAGTCGTGCTTCCGATAGTCCTTCCTCATCACCTTAAATAGCCTTGCTCCATCCCGCATCGTATGTTCCGGAGTTGCCTTGATGTAGTCACCAATAGTCCTCTCACAGTACCACGGTAGTTTCTGGAACAGTCTATCCTGTGTCAACCCATATTTGTCACACATCATGCCGAATCGTTGCATGAAATCAGACCTTGGGGAAAGGGACAGACCATAGCGAAAGGACAGGCCTTAATCGAGATGGACCTACGAACCAAGCTCCACCCCTTCCCACCAAGGTCCATATCTCTTTCAAGGTCTGTCACGCAAGTAACTGTGCCATCAAAGGGTGTGTGCCCTCCAAAGGTGCGAAGTGGAGGGTGGGTACCCAAAAGTGGACAGGGGGGGTAGGAATAAATAATCCATGTAGCTTTGGGGGGAGAATCCATATGCTTCTGGCGAGAAGCACAGCGGCTAGAGTAATTCAGCCGAGCTTTTACCGCCAGCAATTTTCCCCAGACACTTGGCACTGCCGGTCCAACCGTTTGCTTCCATACTCCTCTTCCATTCTCCGAATCATAGATTTGTGAATGCTGCTACTGGCTCCCCAGATTGAATGTCGAAATGACAGGAAGAGGAGGCGTAAAAGTGCAAAGCACGACGGGTAATCCTATGTACGCCTTGCGGGATGCGCTGGGGAAAGGAAAAGGTCTCGTCGCAATCGAAAAGATCTCCAAAGGCACGCGAATGCTTTCCGAAGAGCCCATCATTACAGTTCCTCGCAATAAACCGGACAGTGAACAGCTACGGATATGAGTCTGCCAGCAAGTCGATGCCCTTAGCGAACACCAGCGGCGAGCCTTCATCTCTATGCGCAACAGCCACGCATATAGGAATGCTGCCGAGGAGTATTTCGGGATCGTTCGAACAAACGCCCTCCCTATTGAAACCAACGGAAGTGAAGAAGGGATCTTCCTCGAAGCATGCCGCATCAATCACGCCTGCAATAACAACTCACAGAAGAACTGGAACGGGAACATCAAACGACACACGGTCCATGCTTTGAGGGACATTGACAGAGGCGAAGAGATCACAATATACTACGTAGGCATCCACAAGAACCGCGAGGCCCGCAACGAGGCTCTTCAGGCAAAGTTTAGCTTTATATGTTTATACCGTCTCTGCTCCTTACCGCTCGAGCAGAGCCAGGAAAGTGATAGAAGATTGGATGAAATTCATCGGTTGGACGGTCTCATCGGCAGAGGCGGTATAGAGGGTATTTTGTCATCCCTACTACGGTCCCTCTGCTATGTTGATCAACAGGTCCGTCTCTATAACGAGCAAGGACCAGATGACGCCGGTCTGCCGCGGGCCTTTCTCGATACCGCTCAGATCGTTATCGCCAATGGCGACTTGGCAAGAGGGCGTATCTTCGCAGAGAGGGCGGTGTCTGGGGGGTGGACGGCCCTTGGCGGCGACAGCATGAATCACGAAGCACAAGCTATACGGACCTTTAATGGAGTGGAGGACGAGAGTGGATGAAGCCCCACGCGGACTTGAACCGAGCAACTTCGAAGACTGGCTTTGGAAGAGGCAGAAGCCAAAACACCCAGGATAGCTGGCGGGTATTCGGAGCCACGCGACCTTCCCCGGGTTTATGGACCTCCCAGACGAGAACGACGTTGATCTGGACTTTTATGAGAGCAGCGATATGGTTACTTGCTGACCGCGACGCCATTGGTGCTTCTTAGGCGAGATTGTGGATTTTGCCACGCTCCTTCATCAGATGGAGATCAAGGATGTTGACGGCAAGGAAATTCCGCTGTACTTCTATATTGATGGCCGAGGCAGTGAATTGGCACCTGCACAAGTTCAAAAGGGGTACACGGTCGCAATTCTCTACGCACGACGTTACGCATGTTGTGTATGGTGAGCCCGGTATCCGCCATAGGATCCCCAGATGATCAAGATACCACACTGTCACTGCATGAGTTGCTGGCGTTGATGTGCCACGGGTGCGAACGGAAGGCAGCCTCTTTAAAACGGTGTGGCAAGTGCTCGTCTTTCTGGTATTGTGAAAGAATATACCTAACCCTATACTAGACTAGTATACTATACCATCCTAGTAGGATATCCCATACCTTTTCGGGTAGTAAACATCCTAAACAGTTTAAATTTTTAAATAGTATAACTTAGTAAACAGTAGAGGACTTATTTCCTAAATAGTCTGGCTTCCTATATAATATAGCTTAGTAGATAGTAAAGAGGCTTATTTCTTAGTTAGTCTATATAGCTTAGTAAATAGTATAGGGGCGTACTTATTAAATAGTCTAGCTTCCTAAATAGTCTAACTTTCTAAGTAGTCTAACTATCTAACTTCCTAAATAGTCTAACTTAGCAAAGAGTAAAGAGCTTAATTTCCTAATAGTATTACCTTCTAGATAGTATAGGGGCTTATTTCTAAATAGTCTAACTTCCTAAATAATCAAGATTCTTAGCTAGTATAAATTAGAATATAGGGGCTTACTTATTAAATAATTTAAATCCCTAAAAGTCTAACTTCCTAAATAACCTAACTTCCTAAACAGTTTTTTTCTAACCAATGTAACTTAGTAAATAGTAAAGAGGCTTATTTCCTAAATAATATAACTTCCTATAAAGTATAGCTTAGTAGATAGTATAGAGGCTTACTTATTGAATGGTTTAACTAATTAACTAGTCTATCTTATTATATAGTCTGACCTATTAAGTAGTCTAACTTCGCAAATAGTCTTATCTTCTAAATAGTGTAACTTAGTAAATAGTATAAAGGCTGTGAAATAGTCTAACTTTCTAAATAGTCTAACTTCTTCAATATAGTCTTACTTCCTGAATACCTAGTTGAATTTTTGAATAGTATAACTGAGAAGATAGTGTGGAGGTTTCCTAGCTATTTAGGAAGGTAGACTATAGGCGATTCTAGGATTTATTAATCAAGGAAGTTTAGCTATATAGGAAGTTAGGCTATCTAGGAAGTTATAGTATATAGAAAGTTAGACTATAGGCGATTTTAGAATTTACTAATTAAGTAAGTTAGGCTATATAGGGAGTTATAGTATATAGGAAGTTAGACTATAGGCGATTTTAGAATTTATTAATTAAGGAAGTTAGGCTATCTAGGAAGTTAGGTAACATAGGAAGTTATAGTATATAGGAAGTTAGACTATAGGCGATTTTAGAATTTACTAATTAAGGAAGTTAGGCTATATAGGAAGTTAGGCTATATAGGAAGTTAGACTATTTTACAATTTACTAATTATGGAAGTTAGGCTATATAGAAAG